>VYXB01007997.1:385078-490371 GCA_013397135.1 Pachyramphus minor | reverse complement strand
GGCGCTGCCCCGCGGCTCCCGCGCCCCGAGGGCCCGCGCGGGGCTCCCCGCGACCCGCACCGCGGGACAGCCGGGGCGTTCCGCAGCCACGGGCCTGAGAGAGGCACCGCCGATTTCCTGCGGGAACCGGCCTGATCGGGTCCGGCTCCACATCCAGCCAGCGCTTCGCATGGAAAACCCTGAATCCACCCCGCTGTGCTTTGCAGCTGCGGCGCTGGTACTCGGGCCAAGCTGAATTTCACTTTGAAATTCAACAGGTTTTCTTACAAGCGCACACAAACCTGAAAGCGAACCTGAGAGTGAACACAGGCGGAAGGAGCGAGGCTCCCCCGCGGTCCCGGCGGAGGAGGGCGATCGATCCCGGTTGGACAAGTGTCAGTTCTGTCAAACTCCTGCCAGGATCGCGGGAACTCCCCGCGCTGGCACAGCTCGGCGCTAACGCCAGCGAGAGCTGCAGCGCTGCGCGAGTGCAACGCGCCGTGCCAGCGAGAACTCCTCTGCCCCTGGAACCATTTCCACCAGCCCTTTGGCACTTCAAGAGAACACTTTCTAATGCCTTTGTTTGTTTGTTTGTTTGTTTTTTAATCAGTCCCCTAAGCCGGACGGGTTGAAGTGCCCCAAGCAACGAGCGTGGAGCCGATCCCAGCAGGGACGGGGAAGCTGCTCGCTGGGATCACTCCAGGCACCCGGGATGGAGCCGCGCACACGCGGGAGCCTTGTCCTTCGGGACGGGGCTGCGGTTTCATCCCGTGTGTCCCGTGCCTGGGCCCCTCCGTGTTTCCAAATTCCTTCAGGTGTGCTTGAGCTGTCTGGAGAAGACAGCGGGACACGGTGACGCCCTTCCCCACAGCACCGGGCGTTTGTTGTGTGCGTTCCCCGGGAGCAGCGGGAAAGGCCCCACTCCGCACCCTGTGCCTGAACATAAGTTCAGTTCCCGAACATGCAGCTTCCAGGGAAGTGCTGCGGTGTCTCCCTCCACTCACTGCATCACCTACGCCCACACCAGAGCCGGGGGGAACCTGCTGCCCAAGACATTTCGGTTCAAACAAGTCACTTTTTCCAGCAGACTCCAGTCACGTATTTCAAGTTCCAAAGTCATTCTTTTGCAGAACCTGAAACATCGTGGCAGGTCTTTACTCTTTTTGTCCGTCAAAACTCCTACTTTTAGGAAAACATTCTTGCAAAAAAAGTGCTGCCTCTAGCATCCAGAGAGACCAGAAACTGCAGGATATTTAGGTGGCTTGGGAAGATTTGAACTGTTCCTTCTGGAAATGCCACTGGCTTTGGGTGTAGAGCTGTTTACACCAAGCTGATAGAAGTTCAGTGGGTTCAGTTGGGGTGAACACAAACAAGGGCCGGGGGCTCAAGGTTCTCCCCTTTCAGACCCTGTGAGAGTGGATTGTCTCTCCCAGAGCCTCTCTGATCGCTCAGTTCCTCTCCGGGTGCAGATGCCTGCACAGCTCTGCAGTGCTTCTCACTAGAGACAGAGCAATAGACACAACAGATGGAAACTAAGAGGCCACCTGGTTTTAAAGCAAATCATATCATCAATCTATCAGTACAAAATCTGAAACATGGGAAAGTGCTTAGAGAAACAAAATTAATTCAATTTTTTCCCCTCCAAACTCAATTTTCCCAAGGTCTGGTGATGTGCCATTTGCAAAAAATGCATTTCTTTCTCTTAAAATGAGAATGTCAGTGGATTGAGGTAGAAGAATTTAAATGCTTTACATCAAAACAACAACCAAAAAATATCTTTTGTTCGGCTGCCATGAATTACCATCTTTCTATTCAGAAAAGCTGTTTTTAAAAATCTGCTACGTTCTTGTGCTCAGCTCCAAGATCCATGTTTTTCATGGCTAAATTAGGCAGACCAGACAGAATTAATTTAAATTATCAACAGCAATTCAGTTAAGAAAGAAAATTAAATTTCCTCAATTAAGTCTTGACAGAAATAGACTTTCTTTCATATCTGTGCTATGGTTCTGTGTGAAATTCTCTTCTAAGCAACCCCTCAAGTGAGAACTTTGAGAAGATGTTTGTATCTTCCTTGTTTCTGTCCCTGTGAGAACAGCCACAGATCAAGTCTCCTGAAATATAAGAAGCATATTTTATACACCATCTAAATGAGGGTTGCATCATTCACAGACCCTGCTACCCATTCCATTTAATCAGTTAATTATTTTATACAGGTCAAGGATGGGTTGATGTACATTTTAACCTACAAGACTTGAAATCCCACTGATACAACTGTCCAAAGGGGTTCTCGGTAGTTACTGCAGGCCCGCAAGGAATGGAGAAGTACGTAAATAATAGCATTTTAAATAAGCTAATTTTTAACCTCAAATAAGAAGAGGTTTTATGCCTCCTTTATGCCTCTAAAGCATTTGTGGCCAGTCCTCACGTGGCTGAAGAGCACCCAGCACCTCCTCACTGTTTGCAGCCCCACGTTGCAGCACTGACCCAGGGGAGTGGGGCCACTTTGTGTTAATTGTTCCAACAGAGCCAGGCACAGGGAGCGAGCACAGAACATCCGTGGGGGCTCAGAAAATTGAGCAGAAACATTCCTGCACTGCTTGTGGTATGAAGATTTCCAGTAACAAGTCCGTTTTGGGAAAACTAGAACGATCTTGACCCAAATCTTTAAGGATTTTAAATCAACGTGCAGTCAATTTGATTGATTTACTTTATTCTGAGAGCTAAATGCAACTGTCACTGTATCCTTCATCCTCAGTCTGTTATCGATGAATTCCTGGCCCTACTGACTTAATATATGCCTATTGACTTATTTATTTTCCATTCTTAATAGCACACACTGAGCACACTCTGCTAGAAGGCATTTTCAGTGGGGAAAAGCAACAAAAAAACCCTCAAAAAATAACCTCCTTCCTCAAAGGAAGGCAGCTGTGTTTGAGGAGGGTCAGTTTGGCAGCAGGAGCTGGAGCAGGAGGCTGTGGTCCCCTGTGCCAGGCAGAGCTGCAGCGTGTCCCCTCACGTCCCTGGTGGAGCCTGCGCCTCAGCTCTCCGCGAGGTTGGGGTCCCGCGGGAGGCAGGAATGATCGAGGAATGCATTCCAGCCTGGAACGAGGGCAGAGGCAGTGCAGATCCCTCCAGCACATTGCTCACAGAAACACCTCTTTCTTACCATACTTGAGACCTGTGGATTGATCCCGTGAGCGTTCGTGCAGCAGTTCAGTCTCGAACTGATAAGTGTGCTGAGAGAGGGGAGGAACACAACCCAGGGGGTTCAAAAGTGCTGCTCTGGGGGAAGATAAGGCAACCAAGGGCTGCCACGTGACCCAGGCAGCGCTCCAGCCCGGCCGCCTGTGGATCTCATCAGGGAACCAGATGTGACCAGTGGCAGAATATCCTCCCCAGCGTGAGATCTGGAGTATGTGATTGCCATCCAGGAAAGGGGAGATGGGAAACTATGATGGGGAAAATGGCCTTCTTTATAGAGTTTAATTGCTTAGAAGAAAGACATGTTTTCCTTTAAAGAAGAAGGGATGCTCAAAAACAGGCTTAGGAAGGTGTCTGGAGGAAGGAGCAGAAGGATTTTTCACAGGGACAGAAAACTGAGCACTGCTTCCTTTGTCCTGGTTATTTGAAATGATGAAGTGGCAGCAGACAGTTTTCATTCATTTCTTTGGTCACTTGGAACCGGGGCGGGGCAGTATGGAAAAAGGGGAAGAGGCCTGTTGTCCCCTCCTCACAGAGCAGGAAATTGTGAGTTTTCATTCATGAATTTGCTCATTCTCCTGTAGAGAGAGGACAGCTGGGAGAGGTGTTTCACCCCAGTGGAGGGAACACCTGGGCACTGGCCTTAGCACACTGTCCCTGTTACATCCAGGCTGTCCCTGTTGAGCTGTTGGGTGGTACTGCCACCACCCCAACTGGAGGGAGCTCATGGCATGAGCTCCGTGGAGAGGCACGTGGAGGATGGAGCTTTTCAGGCACCCAGGATTGTGGTTGCTGCTTATTTTGGGGCGAGAGGGGGAAGGAGGAAGTTTCCTGTACGGAGCTGGAGCTGGGACATGGAGTAAGCTCCGTGTCCTGCACACACACACATCACTCACTGTGCTCCTGGGAGAGGAGGAGTTGTGAATGCCCTGTCTCAGCCCCAGCAAAGGGGTTGGAGGGGAAGCCTGTGCCCTCTGCTCTGTGTTCAGACAAAGAGCAGAGCAGCAGTGCAGGGAGCAGTGCTGGGGTGAGGCCCCCAGCAGCCCGTGTTGCCAAGCAGATGGGCTGCCGTGTTCTCAATCAACTGCAGTTTTTAAGGTCATGCCTGGATAATGAGCCTCACAGCACTCAAGCCTACAGATCATGAATATATGGATGAATATTGACTCCTGCACTTGCCTTTCTGCAGCTCCTTTGCTGTAACTGCCCCTCTGCTCCAGCTGTGTGAGCCCAGAGCTGCCACACCCCTGGGGTCACAGCTCACCCTGCCCTTGGTGCTGGGCTGCGAAGCACCTTCGTTCACACCCGTTGCCTCCCTCTCACTTCTCTGGGCAGGGTGTGGATGTGGCTCACTGGGCTGGAGCCGTGGAGCTGCACGGATCAGCAGGGCCTGGGCTCAGGTGGGAACTCAAACCATATGTTAAGCTGTGAGTAAAGATAAACCCTTCTAACTGCTTCATTATGGTGTTAGCAAGGCATGAGCTTTACTGTTCTGTCTCCCCTCTTTTCTTAATGAACTGCCTCAAGTTGGCCCATGTTTATACAGTGTCTGGTCATTAGTGAGGCTCAAATGCCTCCCCTTGCACAGCCAGAGAAGAGAAGAAAGAAATATAGAAAAGGGAAGAGTAGAAAAGGAGAAGAGCAATTGAAGCCAGATTGAGCAGCTCTGGCTCTAACAGTACTAGGCCCTTCCCCTATTTTCCCTGACATTCCTGCTGGTGACCCCTTCCAAGTGTTCTGGGCGAGTTCTGCAGGAATGCACAGCCCTTCTCCGTCTCGGTGAGCTCAGGCTGTTATTCCAAAGGAGCTGGCAGAGCTTTCCAGCTTTCACAGCCAGATGTTACGAGTGTGACCCTGCCAGACGCTGCAGGCATGCACCTTCCCACTCCCAGCCCCTTGCATGGGGAATAGTTTCTGAGGAATCTATTCTGGGTAACACTTTTCTTTCCTGATTTGCTCTCCTCCTCCTGTCCAAAGGCCGGTTTGTAGCACCAATGCTGTGTCATTTCACACCTACAGAAAGCAGGATGAATTTTACCCTAAACTTCAGGGGGAGCAGGGCTGATTGGTAACACCAAAGGACTTTTGGGTCCTTCGCAAGAGTCAGGACCCAAACTCTGCTTGACAAAAGGAGACTCCTGCCCAGAGAAAGCTGCAGGTAGTTTTACATTTCAGACTAATCATATGGATCCACAGGGACAAAAGAATGCAAATGAAAACTGCAGCACTATTGGTGACCTAACACACAGCCCTTCTTCCATCTTTGCTTTGTCTGCTCCCTGTGCTCTGGGACACACAGACTGAGGTGCACAGCCAGCTCTGTCCTTCGGGGGAGCAGCAGTGCATCCCTGCACACTGAACCACACTGCAGCAGTTTTTGGGTTAGAGCCCCGTGTCCCATGCCGGGGGATGTCCCACACTTACAGGGGGTCGAAACAGTCTCATCCAACCACCTCCTCCTTTCTCTTCTACCACTGCTCTTAGTTTTGAACCGAACGCTAAATTCTGTGGGACAAAACCTTGGTCCGTTGTAGGAGCACATGGGATTCCCAACCTTTTGGTTGGGAATTTCCAACAGTTACACTCTCCAAGAGCTACTGCACTGCAAACACTTAACGTACATCTCAGAACTAATGACTTGTCACTTCACTTAATTCATCAAGATCTCAAATGGAGATCGTACTTTACCTCAAAATGAGCTGAGGTGGAGGTGGAAATCATGTCATTTAAATGTAATACCATTTTGTGATGGTAACACTCAAGCATTCAAACAAATTACAAATTTAACCTTTAAAGTAGTATTTTGAAAGGAACTTAAAATAATTGCAGGGCATAGTTCTTAATGTTGGAGTGCTTTCTGTCCCTGGCCTGAAAGGTGCTGCAGAAATGCAGAGCATTATGTTTATTTATTAATAATCTCACAAAGAAATTTTCATGATCGCCACTGGGGACTGTCTGACAGGTGACACAGGCGACCTCCTGCCAGGAGTGA
Organism: Pachyramphus minor; assembly: GCA_013397135.1. Taxonomy (NCBI): domain Eukaryota; kingdom Metazoa; phylum Chordata; class Aves; order Passeriformes; family Tyrannidae; genus Pachyramphus; species Pachyramphus minor. The sequence goes on along the minus strand of VYXB01007997.1, from coordinate 484,199 downwards.
CATCTCTCCCCTACAATTTACATTCTCTAAATGATTTGTGATCAAATTACTTACAGCACAAATTAGCTTCTCCCCCCACCATTCACTCTCATAGCACCATATTCAACTGTTTGTTCCATACAGCCATAAAAATAATAATATGGAAAGTCAGTGCCTCTGCTTCCAACATGGAAACAGTGCATTGGCCAGGAGATCGATTCCTGCACTCATTTTCTCAGGCACTGGGATTTGCATCTCAGGGAGATGCAGGTCATTGGCTGGAAAAGAGCATCCTGGGTTCACATTTTGATTGCACAACCAGATAAACAAACCAAGTGTCCCAATTAGAGGGAAGAAAATAATCAGCATTCGGTGGTACAGGAACCAGAGAGACGAAGGAAGAGATTTGGATCAGCCAAAGAACAAATCCCAGACATTTATTGGATGTTAGGAAAGACTGTAACAATCAGTGGCAGGGAAATGGTTAAGGGAATATATTAAAGGTGCAAAGGGTCTCCCGACCTCTGCCGCTGTCAGTTCTGTCAATGGGCCAACAGACGCCAGCAGAATAATTATGGCCTATATTTAGATTATGGATGCATTGGACAGGGTGAAGGTTGAACATGGGGAACATGGTTGTTTGCAGTTCATTAGTGATAGGAGCAGCAGAGGGTGGGAGGAGGGCACTGAACTGGATTCATCCCACCTGGAGTGCTTGTGCTGAGCTGCATAATGTCAGGGAAAGGGATCTGATTAGGTGGGGAAACAAAGGCAATAAACAACCGCTGCCTGGCGCACCCAGCGAAGGAAGGAGGGAAGGAAGGAAGGAGTGAGCAGAGAAAGCAAGAGCAGGCTCTGGCTCTCAGCCAGCTGTTCCTGCAGCAAGGAATGCAGTGGCCACAGGGACATGGGGAGGGGATGCAGAAAGGCCAACAGAGCTCTGGATGTGTGATTTTGGTGTTTGCACAGGTGTGTGCTCGACAGGAGAACCATGTGGCACATGGAGGTTGTCTCTGGCTGTATCCTGTGCCTGTCCCATGTCAGGTGCCAGCCTGCTGTGGGCTGAGGTGTGCTGGTGTGAGGGGGGCAGGAAGATGTGGAAGGACACTGGACACAGCCAGAACTGGAAGGCCTTGGAGATGCTGCTGCACAGGTCTGCAGCTGCTGATCAGCCATCACAACTACCAGGAAATAGCAAGTCAGGTAAAGAAAGGACTGTAGGGAATGTAAAATGGAAGCCAGATGCCACAACATCACGTAATTTCTTCAATGCAGACCACAATGACTGACAGCTTCCCATCTGACTACACAGGGCCCCAGTCAAATGTCTGGCAAAGTTCTTACTCTGAGACACTGGGGATAAAGGATTCAGAAGTTTCTGAACAGCTGCTTTCCATGGATCATTTAGAATTTGCGATGCAAATATGAAAAATCCATGTTAAATGCCCTCAACTAATTGAGTGGAGAACAGTGAATACAAAAGAATAGATCGCTGACCTTGGTAAAAACAGCACAAAAGCCTTAATCTGCCCAGAGAGACTGAGAAGGGAACTGAGGAGTAGGAGAGAGCAGATATATACTCTCACTCAAGTTCCTAATTCTGCCTGCCAGGAGATAAATACAAACTTTCCTTTTGGGACCACACAACAGCACCCACCTCCCTTCCTTACACCCACGGCAGTGGAGAAGCAGTGAGTGGGAACTGGGGTTCTGACAAACTTGACAATTCAAGGCAGGATCTGACCCTGGGGAGAGAACTCTTAAGGGTAACTGTGAGGTGGGTTTTAACAGTTTAGCAGGCACAAGATGAAAGGAGAAGAAAGGCAGGGCTGGGTGGGAGTGGGAGGTGGTGGGAAGCAGCACTGCTTGGACCGCTGGGGCTACAACACATGTGAGGGAGAGATGGAAAATGCAGCACTGGCAAAACTGAAAACAAAGGACAACTGTGGCTTTCCAGGACAATGTGGCAGAGCTGTTCACCTTGGAAAAACAAGGAGTTCCTCTTGCCTGGCTGTGTATTGCAGATCCCTAGCATTTTTCCCTGGCTAGGTGTATGCTCCAAAGGTATTGACTGTTAACCACCAGCTGCCTGCATGAGGGGCTGTTGCTGCTGAGCAGGCTGGACAGACAAGACACTGCTCTCCCAAGGCTCCCTGTATGGAAAACAGCAGCAAGGTCCAGCGACAGAGCAAGTCTCCCCAGCTGTAGTTTTCTAAAATTGGAACGTCACGTCCGCTGGGCTGCACATACCAGCCCTGGTCCTGTCAGCTGTTCCTCACTTTATCATCGAGCTCCTTCGAGGCAGAGCAGAGAACTGCCCCCCTGTTGCTGCAGGCACCGCCACACCTTTGCCAGGTTGTGTCTGTGAGGAGCAGCAGAACAGAAACACTGGAGACAGAAGAGGCCGATCTATTATTTATACCCAGCTACTCCCCTTGGGCCTGAACAAGCAAAAAGCTCTCTTTAAAGGCTTATAGTTCTTGGTCAGGTTCCAAGAGAGACAAAGGGATGTTGTAAAAAGAGTTTCATATGAGCTTGGTAAAACACTCTCCTAGGGAAGAGGCAGCAGGTTTCCTTTGTGTGGGAAGGCAGGAGGTAGACGATTTTGTTTAAATTTACATTCACAATGAAGGATTTTCCTGTGTGCTTCAATGGCACTCATTCCAATTTACATTTCTTTGAGTAGTTTTCTGCATTTGTAGGGTTTCTGTGCCGTTTCTAAAGCAGCAGCCCTGTTTCATGCCCTCTTAAGTCTGTACCACTCAGGAAGTTGAAAGTGCTGACTCAGGTCTCTGGAGAGCCCATGAAGCATCGTTGTCCTCGCTGTTTGCAGTTCTCAGATGTGAATAACCACAGAACAAAAATGGTTTGGTGCCCTGGATCAAATACTGGGCGGATATGGGGCTTTCTTTAAAACAGGAAGGAAACAGGGAGGTACCACAGGGGTGCCACTGCTGCTGAAAGAAGAGCAAAGACAACTGAAGCAACCAAGTATCGGGAAGAGAGCGGCGGCGCAGTCAGGTGTTGTGCCAGAGGCCTGGGAAAACACTTGGAACGTGCTTTTGCTCCACTAGTTTCAGCCAAGTTTTAAATGCCCAGAAAGGATCTGGAAGGTTGCCAAGACAACAGCGTTTTTGGAAACCGCAGTGTTCAGGTTTGGGTGGGGATGAGGAACACGTTCAAGTCATTCCGCAGTATCTGGAGCCACAAGCCAGCAAGAGAGCACAGGCAATGCCCAGCAGGGACTGACACAGCCGGCACAAAGTCCTATTATTCCTTTTACTCAGCACAAACCACATGTTTTTCATTAGGTCCAAATTGTAAAAGAAAATATATACATATTAAACCAAAATACCAGAGTGGTGTGAACGTGTGTTTGGCAGTTTGTGTTCAGGTTACAAATGCTCACAGTGTGTGTTTTACACAAGGCTGTTTTACAAGGTTGTGATCCACAGTCAATAATGCAGACGTGCCCTGTTCCCAGCCATCACCTCAGCACGCACGTCCTCACACAGCAAACAAAGTCAGCTGAGGCATCCTGCAAACAGCAAACAAATCAAGTCAGCTGAACCGTCCTGCACTCCAGCAGCTTGGTCGGTTTGGGTAGATTAGTGCCTCGGAACAAAGGGGTTCATGGATCAGAGACCTCCTCGGTTTCCTGGATGTTTTAAGCTTGGCTTCCTAAGGACGCAAGACTCCTGCATTCACACCATCCATCTGTCATCTCCCCCACCTCCTCCACCCCCATCTTTTTAGCTCACTGGCCAATTTTAAATAATTTTATGTAATTTGGCAGGCAGTTGAAGGAGGCTCCAGCACAGATTTCGGTTTGCCAAAGTTTGTGAAGAGCCAGTGGACTAGAAAGCGGTGAGATGAGTGTCCGTGCTGAGAGCAGCAGCCCCAGCCACCCCTGGCCACGGCCTGGCCCCCAGCCCCGGGACAGGGGCCTGTTGTGCCCAGCAGGGCAGTGTCACACGTCAAGGCACTTGTCACTGGGGTCTGGATGTGGGATGTGCCGGCCCTTCCTCCCAGCCTGCTGTTCCCTGGCCTTGTGCACGGCCTGGAGGTCGCTGCTGACGGGCCAGAGAGAACAAGCAGTGACTGTTGAGCAGCAAGACGAGCGAAGGTGGTGTTTGTGCCATAAAAGTGTGCTGTGCTGGTGAGACATGTATAGAAGGGAGCAGGATCTGGGAAGCGATTGTTTTATGAGGGACTGACTTTAAAATGACTCATTTAGCACAGAGCAGCAATTGTGACTTTATTAAAAACCACCATGTTCTGGAGTGAACTCCTTGGCTCAGCTATGTGTGCTGCCAACTTCGGCTTCATCAGAAAATAGGTCTTGCTGAATTCCCATGAAAAAGTCCTGGAGTGGGTCCCAACTCTGTCTCCCTGCCCGGGGAAGCTGCTGGCACCCTGTCTGCGGCACGGCGGGGCCAGAGCCCGATCCTGCCCTGCTGCAATCACATCTCCTGCTGCTTTTGGAACAGTTTCCTGTTCTTTCTTCTGTCCCTCCCCATTCTTTAGGTACATTTTGTGTGGTGCTCAGACACTTTAAAGTGCTGGTATTAAATTAAGCAAAAATGCTCACTTGAGATAAAAATCAGACTTCTGACGCTTCCAAGATATCAAACTGCAGCCTCTTCCCCCGTACCTGCAGCACAGGGAGGGGATGTTCAGAGAGCACAGAACCAGGAACAACAAGTGTGGGAGCAACAGGACTTCCTCTAGTTCAGTTTCCATAGCCTTTAAGAGGACCCAACAAATTCAGATCTGAAACAGATTGCTTCATATTTTAAGTGTATGGACTTTACATGACCAATTTAAAACTCTGCTTTCTTCTCTCCCTTCCCCCCAAAACAGGTTTTGGGGATGGAAATACTGATCTAAACTAAATCCCAGGAGCCTGACAATCCTTCTGCAGAACTTCCCTGAGACCCTGGGACATTGCCAGCTCCAAGCAATGGAAAGGAAAACTGCCAGGTCACAGGGCATGCCACAGATGGGATTTGACTTCTAAGCAGTCATTTAATTTTGGCCTGGAACATGATTTATGGGACTCTATCTGAAATCACAGAGAAAGAAAAAGATATACAGGGCTGGGGGGAAGAGGCAGGTAGATGTGAATTCAGATGAGACAAACTCCATCTGAAGTGTGTAAAATATTCCTGCGAGGCTTCTAGTTTCCATCTCTGTTTTACAGATTGGGAAACCAATGCTTCAAGTACAAAACCCATGCTAGCAGAGACAATAATAGCAGAGGGAAGAATAAGGACATACAAGTCCTGCAGCCCAGCTTTGTGCTCTGACCCTCTTCCCCCCCACCACTCCCTGTGGAGGGAGGATGGGGTGGAAAGGGAGGGACTTTGTGTCATTTTCTGCTTGTGCCAAACAAGGCACATCCACCACTGGAGATGTACAGTGGGGTTGGTCTTGCACACACATTAGGCAGGAGAGGTCCAGCCAGCCGATACAGAGAAGCTCCCCCAGCACAATCCCTTCTTGCACGTGGTCCCAAGGCAAATGAGGCCTCAGCTCAGTGAGAGGGACAGGTATGTCAGTCACACTCCCAGGAACACTTTCACCTCTAAGGCGTTTTTGTTGCTCCTACTGTGCAGCATCTCACCCAGAAGAAAGCTTGTCCTCCCAAGTGCTTGTTGTTCTTTGTCTTCCCTCTCCTCCCCTCTTAAACAAAAAACAAATTAAAAAAAGGAAAGCAAAAAAATGAGGGAAAATAAGAAAACCAAACTGTTTCCCCCCCCACAGGCTGCAGACACAAGTGAGATGCAGGTGCAGGCTGCACAGAGCTGATGAGTTCCAATCCCAGCTCCCCACACACCCTCACGGCGCTCCCTGCTCGGCGGGTGCAGGTGGGCAGGACCCACTCAGGATGCCACACTCCCCTCACAGCAGTGCCTTTCCCTGCAGTGCTTAAAACCATGACTTAAGCACCAGCCTCTGCAGCACTGAGTGAAGCTGGTCAGCATTGCCCCAAGTTTATGGCTGTAGAAACCAAGGTGCTGGGCAGAGCCAGGAACTTGTGTGAGCACATCATGTGGTTTGTCAGGGCAAAGGCCAAGGAACTCAGTTCCCTCCTGTTAGTGGCAGTGACTGGCCACCATGGCCACAATGAAGAGGGAAGAAATTAAAGGGGCTCCTTTCCATTTTGGAGTAGCAGGAGCCAGGGGAGACACAAATTAGGCCAGGGGTAGCAACATGCCCCCACCCTCCTGTGAGCAGCACAGCTCACGGGTGCTTCCTGAACCAGGACCCACAAACCTCCCCACGAGAGGGACGAGCAAGGCCCAGCTGTGGATAGAGCCAGGGACCAACACCTCCTCTCCTATCTCGCTTCAGATCCCTGTGGAGTCCTGTACCTCACCCTGTCCCACAGGGAAACCACCTAATAGCAGCTTTACGGAGGAGTCCTGGCAGGGATGTGTCTTAATCACTGCAAAGCTCTGAAAGTCAGTGGGAGGAGAAACATGTTCCTACAGCTCTAGTTGGTGGTTTCCAGAAGAGTCTCTCACTTTCCTGCTGGCAGCTTAGGTTCCCGCTATTGTTTTACTCTTTGGCACATCTGGGGAGGAATGGAGGCTGCCTCCTTCCCCTGCCCTTGACAGTTTGTGCTGTGGCCAAGCCCTTGGTGCAGAGCACCTCCTGCCTCCCAGGCTGGTGACACAACAATCATGTGCCAGTGGCTGGATTATGACAGAAGGCATCAGATCCTGCAGCCAAGAGTGGACAGGTGCTGAGGTCCCCCAGAGACCCCCACACCCCACTCTACAGGAACAGAGCAGCCCCCAGGGCCCTTGAGGCATGGGGCTGAGAGATCCAGTCACCCACTGGACAGATTCCCCTTGGCTAGTGTGCCCCAAGGGCAGGACACTGCTCCTTGTTTCTTGCTGGGAGCCCCTGGTCCTGGTGGAAGTTAAGCCTTTCATCCCCATCCCACCCGTGTGTCTCTGCAGATGGTGGAGCACCACGGGCTGGGACCCTCGGAGGCTGCAGGGGCTCTGTGGGTGCCCCGGGCTGGGGCTCTCCTGGCTGCAGGCTGGGGAAGCCCCCGACCCTCACCAGCCAAGCAGTGCCCCTCCCTCCCTGCAGCGTTCCTGCCTGGGCAGCGCTCCCCACCTTGGCTGCTCTGCCATTTGCTCACCAGGAAGTGCTGGAGCTTCACGGGTTGCACTTTGTGCCGCTGGGTATCACCTGCAGGCAGAGCTGCCAAGGGCACGGGTGGGGGGATGTGTGGAAGACAAGCTGGGAGCAGGGGGGTTTGGCCACCCTTCAGGTTCTGTGCCTGTCCAGCCCCGGTGCCACAGCTGGTGGCAGGAGCCCAAATCCCTGCTCGGTGCAAACAAGTGCAACTCGCAGCCCCAGGAGCCAGCACAGAGCCTGGCTGGAGCTGGACCCCGTGGGGTGGCAGGATGAAGAGCCAGAGCTCAGACCAGCTGCCTGTTTCCTCAGGGAGCTGAGCCGGAGCTCTGGCCAATGTGCCTGATTTCCCTCTCATTTATTTTAGACTTTCAGCAAGACATTTCCACAGCTACTCCCGATTTACACCAGTGGGAATAACGGATGGTCCAGGCCCCTCCTCCCAGAAGCCTGGCTGGGGTTCCTCAGATTTCTTCCTCACAGAAAGCATTGAGAGTCCATTTTTTCCTTGTTAAATCATCTGATTTTTTTGGCTCCCTGTTTGAGAGGAATTCTTTCTTTCTTTTGCGTTAATTTTGCTCAGTTCCAGCACTGACCCATGTTTATGAAAGGGGCTTATGAGCTGTAATGTTAACTAGCCTCAGTTTGCTGATTCAGCAGCAGAGTAAATAGGTAATTACACTCTGCCATATGTGTCTCTAATTCCAAATAGGTGGTGTCCAAAAGGCGCTGTGCATTACCAGTGGATGACTGGAGTTGGGACTGTAAAAATGAGTAAATTGGTCCCCAAGGCCAGAAAAAGCTCTGTCAAATCCCACTGTTTATATCATACTGAGTGGCTGACTTGTGGTTATTTTGTAATTTAATACTGCTAAATGTCAACGGGAAATCCTTTCAACTGCAGTTTGATACCTAGTGACAGAAAATCATTCAAGACTTAGACAAAGCAGCAAGCTCAGAGAGGAGCATTTTTTCTTTTAATCTTTGCATAAAGAGTGATCCTGGAGCAGCTGCCCTGGCCTGGGGGGACAGGGCACACACACTGCTCCCCCAAAGATGCCCCTTCCTCTGCCCATGGCAATGCGTGCCAGGCACTGGACAGGGCATCCTGTCCCCCTGTCCTAGAGCAGGAGTGTCCCCTGTGCCTCCCTGCACAAGTTTCCTTGCTCCTTGTCCCGCACAGCGCAGTGTATGAGCCCAACTCTTCTCTGCGTGTCTGTTTATCAGCAAACAGAACACACAGAGTTCCCACACTGTCCATATACTTCCTGTGAACAAATCCAAACACACCACGCAAGGGCTGCTCGAGCTCTGCTGGAGAAGCAGCTCCAGAGGAGATTGCAAGGGACTCACAGCGTGTCTCCTTCAAAGGACGAACTGAATCTCACAGGCTGTGTTATATAAATATGTCTAAACTCTCATTCAAGGTGTCCTGCCCAGCGAGCTCCCTGAAGCACTGCTGGCAGCCACTGAGGCAGCATCAGGAGACACCTATTCTGGTGCTTCCAGCTGTGGTCACTGCCTTGGGCAGGGACAACCATCTCCATCTCCTCGGGATCAGAGCCCTGTGGTGCTGCCGTGGCAAGGAGGAAAGGACTCACTCCGAGCCGGCTGGGCACAGCCCAGGGGACCTGCCATCAGCTCTGCACTTGGGCAGGACACTGTGCCATGGGGGACACCAGCCTGTGACAGACACAGCGGGGGGACTCCTGGCCACAGCCCAGAGGTGCAAGGGGAAGGGGTTTTAGCTCCTTTTGCGGGAGCACAGGGCTCTGCTCCGGTGTGCCCGCGGCTCTTTGTGCCAGGCAGCAGCACCACGTTTCCAAGGGCTGCTGTCCAAGCAGGGTCTGTCGCACCTGATATTCTCTGCTCAGTCTGTCTCCAGCAGACCCCTCCTCTCTGGGGGCTGAGCAGAGTAATTAGGGGCTGAGAGCCGGACAAAGCCTGTCTGGGCGATGGGGTAATTTACAACTGCTCAGACTGTCCACAGTCCTCAGCCAAAGAGGAGCTTAATTAGAGGCACAGGAGAAATTCACCTGGGAGGAAATTAAGGCAGAGAGAAGCCCCACCCCAGCAAAGGCAGAAGGACACCCTCAGTGAAGCCTGTTCCTTCAGGGGACCCTGCTGGCATGGGCAGGGAGCGGGGCTTTGCTTGGAAGCAATGGGCAAGTGGTGGCCCAGGAGCAAAAAGAGCACAGTCCTTGCTCATGGCCTCACTCCCCCCTGCTTTGGGAAGCTCTGACAGGATGTACCAGACCAGCTCAAGCCCCTCTCCAGGGCCGTGGGGCCCGGCCTTATGTTGGCAGTTCCAGCTCAGGCTAATGGGGTCTGCAGGGAAGCTGTTCCACACTCATTCTGCTGTTCAACACTGTTGGCTGCAAACTGGGGGGAGCTGCACAAGCTGCTGCAGCAATATGTTTGCACAGATCCCACAGGATCCTGTCCACTGCTCCTCAGTGATCCCTTAGGATCCAGTCTGCTTCCTCAGCTTTAGGCCAGTGGCTTCTAGAAAACAATGAGTGAATAGCTCAAACCTTTGTGGGCCCGGTTAGTGAAGAGCAGGGTCACATGGCAGGAGCTGCCTGGCTCCATGTGTTAGCAAGGCAATGGGCAAAATTCAGCCCAGGCCAGAGCCTGTCCCAGCACCAGGAGTGCCAGCAGCTTGTGTGGCAGTGTCTGGGGCCATGCCAGTAATTCCCCCAAAATCTGGAGAATTCAGGGGATCTGGGAGACCATATTCTTCTCCCACTGTATCCTGTCCCAGTAGTGTGTATGGAGCTGTTTTGTGGCTAAGGCAGCCAAAGGCTGGGCACAGAGTCCAAGATCTGCTCCAATGATTTGTTCTGGGGCTTTAAGCAAAGCCCTCTTGGCCCTGCTTCTTGCAGACACCTGACAGAGATAGAAGCCAGTGTTTAATGCATTCCTGCTCTCAGTCTTGCTTCCCCCATCTGTGATGTTGGCTAATGCCATCCCAGCCCTTCCCAGGATGGAGGGAGTCTGTGTTATCCCGTGTGAAGGATGCTGAGATCTGCAGGTGAAGGAAACACGGGAACGCAATGATGCTGCAGGATTATCTGCTGGACACTCAGCCCTCCCCCTGCACCCAGACTTGGAGGCTCCTGGCATCCCCAGAAACACCAGTTAAACAGCTGGAGCACTGAGGGGAAAGTCAGCAGCACCCACACTGTATCTGTGGAGAGGTGAGCAGCTGCCATCCTTGACAGCCCCAGTACAGCGGTAAATATTTCCATTTCTACAGGACTGTCAAATCCTGGGAGCCTGGATGCAGCCTAAGTGCTTTCTCAGATAATCCTTATTTTTTGTCACAATGAGGCAAGAACTTGTGTGGAGCTCATCCCACCTATTGCTTTCTCAGAAACACAAGATCTGCAACCAGGAAATAAAATCCAAGCCACTGGTATAGCTGAGCTGAAGCAAGCCCTGTGCTAGCCCAGCATGTGGACAATGGTGTCAGCTTTAATGATGATTTGGGGGTTATAACACCATTGCTGTGTGCTAAGAACTGCCTCTCCCAAGCTCCCCATTGGACAACCTGCAGGTTCTCAGGGCAGGACTGGCTCCAGCACAACCTTCACCGGCTTCTGGTGCTGCTGCTACTGAGCCAGAGAGCCACAGGAGAAGTGTGGGATGTCTCCAGCCACTAGGAATTACTACTGATGTGATCCTTCTTTCCCTGTGGCCTCATCTGGCCCCAAACCCCAGTTCCACAGCACCCACACTGTGCTCCATCTCCATGCTTTGCCCAAGGCTGCTGGGCTGTGTGCTGCATGTCCACTGCCTCTGCAAGTGCAGATAAGGCTGAGGGAGCTGAAATACCATGTGGAGGGGATTTCCCAGCTTGTATGATATCACAGGTTTCAACTTTTGACATGAGCATGGAGGGGAAAGTGTGGCTTGCACACCAGTACCTGTATAGCAAAGCAGCCCTCGCTCTGATGCTCCCAAAGAGCATCTCCCCAAGTGCTCACCCCTAAAGCTCCCTACAGCCAGACCCAGCCCTCTGGGATGCCAAAGGGACACAGGGGCGTGTGGCTCCCCTCTGGTCTGAGAAATTACAGCTGCAGACCCCCCATCCTGGTTTGTTTGTGAGGCCATATCTCCTGAGTGAGGTCTGTTTTCCTTGCCTCCCTGGGCCTTACACAAGGCTGCTGACTTGTGCCTTTGGGGACCAAGTGCAGTGAGGAGGCTGCTGGGGCACTGGGGCCTCACACTGAGCATGGCTCCAAAAGGGGCTCTGGCAGGCAGGAGCAGAACAGCTCTCCCAGAGTGTGACAGACCAAGACAGTCAGCTGAGGAAAACGGGGATACCTGCCTTGGCCAGGCAGGTGACATGCTCTGGCTCCAGGGACAGGGAGAAATGAACTCCTCAGTTCAGGGCCCATGGAAACAGGGATGCTCTCTGCCCTGGGTAAGTGGTGTTTTGGGGAGGGGGGCTCAGGGAGGGGCTGTGCTTTGGCAGGGCAGATCTGCCCTGTCACCCCAGCCTGAAGTGACACCTGCCAAGCCCTTCCACTGCAGCGGGGAGAGATTAAAGGACGGAGTGCCTGGCGGTTAAGGCTCAGTTCATTAGGAAGAGTCCTGTTAATTGGGTATTAACTGGCCTCTGCTGGGGATCGGGGACACATGGGCTGGGAATACAGGAGCTGCAGTGTGATGCTTGTCAGACATTTGAACTTTGGCAGGCTGGTGTAGCTGGCATGGGGAGGGCAGCCCAGCCCTCAGCTGGCATGTCAGGCCATGCCCCTCAGAGATTCATGGCTGCTATTGTCTTGGCCAGACTAATCCCTCTTACTGGGATGCTGGTTTGGTGTTTCCTCCCCATCCCAGATTGTCTATCACACCTCCTGGGCTTTGCTCAGTTTAAAAATACATGTTTAGGGCTTAATCTGTGCTGCTTTAGGGCACAAAGACCAGGCTGGCCCTGAGATCACCTGACATTAAGTCCTGAAACAAAGCCCTTAGGGCAGAGTCCTCATATTCTGGCACTAAAGTCTCAATTCCTGTCGCCTGGAAACATAACAGGATTGTCTCCGTTTAGTGGGATTATGTCTGAAAAAGCCTTTTGTTACTGCCACTCTCTGCTCCAGGGTTGACAGCTGAATCAAACCAGATGGGAGTCCCACGGTCAGAGTGAGGAAATGGTGGAGGGCTCCTGGCTCTGACACGGGTTGACCTTGGACAAGTCCCTCCACTGCCCTACACTGAGCCTCTCCTGCCCGGGGCAGAGGCGAGGAAGGGGCCTTTGGGATCAAAGCCTCTGGCCCCAGCCATGCCAGGAAGCTGTGTGCAGCTCAAGTGGAGGCAGGGGTGACTGTCACTGACCCTCTGACCCCAGAAGTGAGTGTCATGGGTGTCAGAACACACCCCACAGTGGGTGCTGTTGGGGGACAAGTGTGTGACTTTTGGCAATACAGCAGGGCACGGTCACAGGGGGCTAAGGGCTCACAGGGAGCACTGAGATTAAATGGGAAACACAAGGCTGGTCTCCCCTGTCAGTCACACTCCAGCAGGACCCTCACAACAGCACCCAGTGCCACAGCACTCTTGGGGTTGGTGGCAGGAGCCTGCCCAGCCTGAGCTCAGGGGGCTGCTCTGAGCAGTGCCCAGGGAAGAGGAAGAGGAGGAGGAGGAGGCTGCAGGTGCCTCTCAACACGAGCTGCAACCAGCTCCCCCTGACACTTGCAGAGCCGCAGCAGTGACGGAAGCCTCTCTACCTCTAAGGCATGAGATCAGCTATACACAGCAAGAGGGTTTGCCTAATTAACTCCGATTGTATATGACATTGTCATGTTGATTTACTAAATATACGCAGGAAATCTCTTTATTTCACCAGCTGATTGGTGACATAATCTGGTCTGTAAGGAGCAGCCTTGACACCAATTCCCTCTGGTTATGTTACCTGTCTTTTCCACCTGCAATCGCATCAATGAAGCCCACAAGGAACTTCAATAACTAATTTATTCATTTTGCTTCTGATTTATAGTAAAAAGGAAAGGATGTCAGGATACACTTGTCTAGAATGACAATCAAGCCCAGAACCCTTCCAAGCTCGCGCCTCCTCAAGAAGTAGAAGGCTTCACCTTAGCAGCATGTGCACGGAGCAGATCGCAATTACCAACACTTCTGTGTTCCTGCAGGCTCACACCAGCTGGGAGAAAGTTTCCTGGTTACAGAGCCTGGAAATTCAATTACTTTGTTCCCTTATCTGCTAAAGTTATGGCCATCCCTGACTGACACATGACATGTTCAATCACGCTCCCCGTGTCCCCACTTGCCCCAGAACAATTCTCTGTGCTCACCAGGCTGTGCTGAGGTCCTGCTTTTGCCCTGTGCTGTGGTGGAAAGGGCCCCACAGATCCCTGGGACAACTTGTATGAGCAGCAGGCACAGGGTGAAGACTCAAGTTGATGCAAATGAATCCACGACTGTCTGTGGATGAGTCACCTGGAGCACTATGGCTCAAGGAGCTTAGCCTTTATTCTACCCTACCTGCACTGAAGTATAGATATTCAAATCTGTATTTGCTGTCTAAAGGAAATGGACTCCAAGGCAGCTCTGAAAGCTCATCCTAAAGCTTCTCCCCTCTCGTGCAACATGGGAAATTTTCAAAAGTTTGTTTTGGCAGGAAACTGTTTCCAGTGTCTGACCATGTGCTCGAGGTCAAGGCTTTCCTCCCCAGCTGGAGAGCAGGGGAATAATTACGGATGCAAGGAGGACGCAGTGGCTGGTGCTCTGCTGGGCAGCAGCAGTTGTGGGTGAGTGGTGCCCCCGGAGCACGGCTCAGGTGCCACGTGCCCAGGTGAGCCATACCTGGACTGGTCTGTGCTCCCTGCAGCTCCTGCAGAACCTGACGTGCATTTGTCAGGGCTCACAAAGAGCAGGAACCACATTCCCTGCTCTCAGCAGGGAATGGAAGGAGCATTGCCCCAGCTCAGCACATCCCAGGCCGCCACAGCAGCATTTCCCATTGACCACAACTCTGCTTGACGCTGTTTCCCAAATCTGGAATGCTTTTTAAGGCCCAGCTCACACTGAAGCAGTTGTTCTCAGGGGCTGGCAATGTCAGTGGCCTTACACTGGCAGAGGCATCCTGGGAGACCAAGAATGCCTCCTTCAGCAGTTCTCTGAGCTGCTCCAATTTCTGCCTGGAACAACTAAAGTTACAGACCAAACCCACTTCCTGCCACACACGGCCTGTCCTCATCAGCGCCGTGCTCCTGATGGCACTGAAACCAGAGCTGGTTTGGCAGGGCCAGCAGGGAGCAGGGGAGCTGCTCAGAGGGATGTGCAGATCCTCAGTGTCAGGCATGGAGCCCAGCTCAGCAGCGGGGAGAGCGGGGCACGGGGCAGCACACAACTCCATTGGTGGAGAGCCTGGTTAAAACCCGTCTGTGTCAGCCCAGAGCTTCATCTGAATTGATGCAAACTGCACAAAGTATCATTAGAGACTGGCTGGGGAAGTCACGGAGCTTCTCTGCTCCCTCCTTGTCTGCTGCAACAACAGAGATATTTCTGTTTTCAAAGGTGGACTTGATCCTCAGAATTTCCTCTGTAGATCTCTAATATTTGCATGTGTCACCCTGTTTTCCCTGGCTCATTAATCACCCCCTGTGCTTGTCAAAGTGGAGCAGTGCCTGCTGTGCTCCCACTGCCTGCTCTAGGGGCTCCAGGCTGAGTGTTCCTGCTGCTCCTGTGGAGCTGCTTTATGGCCCTTCCGGCAGCCCTCGGTGTGCCCGGCGTGCCCCTGCAGCCCACCCTGAGCCCCCGGCAGCCTGGGGCACTGTCCTGGCACAGCACAGGACACGGGGCTGCCTTGCTGCCTACAGAGCAAAAAGCTCTCCCTCAACTCCAGCCAAAACATCTCCCCCATCCCTGGGGTCAGTATGCTGTCTCCCTCCCTCACGTGCCTGACCTTCCCTGTGCTCTGCTGAGCAGAGGTCCCTGTGCCTGGGGCAGGGGAAGCACCTGGGGAGTGGGAGAACTGTGGGGAGAGAGGGACAATGTGCCAACACTGTCAGGATTGCTCCTGAGCAAAGACCTCGTTGGTGCAGGGACAGGCTGGGCGGGTGAGATAGGGCCAGGTACAGGCCCAGCCAGCTCTCTCGGAGCCGGGATGTGGCTCAGGCCTGTCTGGAGCACAGCGAGGTTTGTCTCTGCACTCTGCAGTGTCTCTGGCTGATTAGGAGCAAAGCCCATCTCCTCCTTCCTGCCTTTCCCATCAGCTGGAGCACAGGGCTTACAGGAACAGCTCCTTTTTTTCTTCTCTCCCATTTTTAATGACCAATCTCTGTGATTGGCATGAGGAGCTGAGTCCTGGTAGGGCTGGGGAAATTCAATATTGCTAAGACCAGGACAGGAAACAGCCGTGTGTTCCTGCAGTCACAACATTAAGTAATTTGTGTATTAAACTGAAGATGACACTATGAAATGCTGAAATTATCTTGGTCCATCCCAGCTTATAGGAATGACCTTACAAAATGAACTTAAAGGGGTTCAGTTTGGTATTTCTGGGCCACCTGTCACCTTGGGATCAAGTTTTGAAGCATCTATTTTGGCATTTTTCAAGGCTGACCTCTTAGCGTGAGGGCAGAACCAAGGGAGGCTCAGCCACAGCCTTGTGCAGAGTGAGGCAAGTGCTGGCAACCCCCTTGGTGAGCCCCAGGGCTGTGGAACAGTGGGATCTCTGATCCACGGGACAGTGGGATCACTGGTCCAATGTTCATCTGCTGCACAGTGTTAACAACGGAAGCTGCAAGAGCTGCCATGTGGCCCCAGAGAAGGAAGCTCCACAAGATCCCCATCCTACTGAGCAAGGCAGGCATGACTGGGGTAGGAGATGTTTCCCTGGACACTGAAGGGAAAATTCCCAGAGGCTAAGGTAGTTCTTTCCATTGGAATTTATCATCAAAACCGCCCCAAGCTCTGTGGAGCTCGATGACAGACCTCGGGAGAGCTGGGTCTCTGGAGGTGGCCAGACTGCCTATTTTTAGTCAGGTCAGGAGCCCTGCAGAAGTGGTGCCAGTCAGGGCTGAGTGACACCCGTGTTACCCAGGGGGGCAGCTGGGCTCCGACCCAGGCGTGGGCAGAGGGAGCTGTGTCCCATCTCCTATTGCAGGGCCGTGGGCTCAGGGCTCCCCAGCCAGGCCCGACACACGCTGCCTTCCTGCACGTGCCTTGTGCTGTGGCACTGACACCCGGGACAGGATGGGCACTGCTCCTCAGGGTGTCTGTGCACACAGGGCTCTGAGACTGGCCCAGCCTCCTGCTCTACCTCCCCACCTCAGCTATTCACCACTGAAAACCAAAGTTTGAAGGGAAGTCTGAAATTAAAGCTTAATGCAAAGATGCTTTTGAAGTCTTACTGAATGTTAGAATAAACCACTGCAAACCTCTCATAGAATCCCATTAATAGCTACTGAATTTCCCAAAGGGGTCAATAACAAGTTATTGATTTGTATGCTCAGCACCTGAACGATGAAAAGAAAAAGCCAGGACCACGGAAACTCAGGAGGGCAATGACAGAATCACACTTCAACACAAACAATCACTGGGGAAGATTTCACCTAAGGTTTGCCATACGACAGGTCAAAAGGGGAAACACAAAAACCTGTTGTATTTAGATGTTCTGAACTGCTGTAGCCCTGTGGATTGTTTCAGGTACAAACAACCCTCCTTTTGCACAGCGTGTGATAACTTCTTTCCTACTGTCCACTAGGCCATTGCAACAAGAGCCTTGCCAACACATACTCACATGTGTGTGAAAGGGAGGCACAGGACAGTGGAGCAACTCTGCCCTCCTCCCCAGCTCACTGAAACAGAGGATGCTGCCTGGTCACATACCCACAGATGCACACACATTTCCATCCATGTTTCATTCATCCCAAACTACCTATTTCTATTAAAAACCCCTACAACTGCAGGAAGGCAAGACATACCCCCAGTATTGAACGGCAATTAAGCAATTCACTCTCCTCCAAAGCTCGTCTGCTGCAATCTTCATCAAGAAAATCAAGCGAACCCAAAGCAAATTAATATAGATATGCCTGCTCAAAGTAAATAATTGTTAGAGCAATCTCCCTACTGGGGAGGGTCTAATTCTCCTCTTTTCTTACTATTTACAGAGCTACTGCCAAAGAAAGGACATGTTTCATTTTCTCCACTTCAGTGGGGTGATCTAATGGACCGGAGTGGACGCACTAAAGCTCCAGAGCACGGTATAAATGGGCAACAGCCATGAGACAATGCAAGAACAAGACAAATCAACCCCTTCTAGCTTCAGGTCCTCTACATGGCCCATGGGACTGAGCTAATGCAAGAATTAGCCGAAGAGGATACCAAGGATTCAGTCTCTTAATGACAGGAGCTGCCTTCCCTGAGGGACAGAATGCTTCCCTGCAAGCAAGACAGAGGGACACTGGGAGGAGATGTGGTGCCAGGGAGACACAATTAGGGGGCCTTTGTGCTGTAGGGAGCAGGGGAGGGGGGTTCTCCTCATTGTGTCTTATCAGGCAGGAGTTTGAGGAGCCTGTGACACTGTTTCCCTGGCACAGGTGCTGGGAAGGGACAGGACTGTGTTCTCGGCTGAGGCTGTGATGAACAGGCCAGGGACAGCCCCACAGCCCAGCCCCAGGTTGCTCTGTGCTGTCCTCCACAATACATTCACCAGCTAGGGCAGTCCAGATTCCCTTTGACTCATCCCTGTGGGGCAGCTCTGCACTCATTTGACTGAATTCTGAGAGCATTCCCTGGCCTAAGTGGATAGGACAAGAAATTTTCAAAGTCACCTGAGTCAGCACCATCACTGATCCCCAGCCTAACCTGTCCTCACCCACACAGGCACTCAGACCAGCACCTCTTACAGGCTCTTCCAGTCTGGGCACCAGGAACCAGCCCGTGTCTCATGTCACCCTGGCCCCAGAAGAGCAGAGCTGCTGTCGGGAATGTCTGTGGTCAATGGATGGAATCAGAGTCTGAAACAGTCGCGCAGAACAGAAGTGAAAGTCCCTCTCTGACACAGCACCGTGTTCCCGGAACAGGCACAGAGGCAGGAGCAGATTAGTCACTGCTGTGCCCTCGTGCTCTGGCCAGCACGGAGTCACAGGGCTCAAACAATGCCACTTCCCGTGAAAAATGATTCAGACTCCTCATGCACACCCCACTTCCCAGCCCAGTGTGCTTTCCCCTGATCCCAGGGTATTTCTGCCATTACTCCAGCACTGTGTCCCTTTGAAATCCTGGGAAGACCCCTGTCCTGATTTGCCAGAGGGTTCCTTCAGCACTTTCTCCCACAGCCTTGCTTGGTTTCTTGGTCCCTGCATGCAAATGACCCCACCAGCCTCTCTGCAGGGTGCGTGGAGAGGAGCTGCTCACTAAGTGAGAGAATAAAACCCTACCAGACAAAGGTCCAAGGAGAAGGCAAGCAGCACATCCAGCATTCCAGGGGGTGTTGGGAGATGAGCACCAAGACCTGCAGTGCACTGACTGCTGTTGTACATGTGTCCATGTGTCTGTGCTGACATTCAGACAGAACAGGAGATGTTTGCTGTCCCCACTGTTTGGACTGAGGCCCATCCTGGCCCTGCCTCCTGCCTTCTCCCTGAGTCCACTGTCCCAGTGCTGGGCACAGCTTTGGAAAGACAAGTGCACTTGAGAGCGTGACCCCTGAAAGGTATTTACAGCTAATGGGGGAAGGCAGAGAAAGAATAAATACACATTTTTCAAAAGCCAGTGTAAAAATGGTGTAGAATTAAGCTGGTGGAACAGAAATTCCAGCTGGAGCCCATGATCCAGGCTGAATAACTGAACAGCTGGAGGCCTTGTCCTTAAGGTGCCAAGGGTGGTTTGTTCTTCAGACAGGTATTTACCACTTGCACATTTCCGGATCTATTGCAACGCCTTGTTACAGTCCTGCTACAGACTTGTTTCGAAACAATGTTCCCCTCTCCTTACAGCAAAATAAAATTAAAAAAAAGCCGGATAAAATACAGAGTAGCCTCACAAGCAATTGGAGGTATGGCAGCTCCTACCCACTGGGTATAATTTTTAACAACCCAAAGCAGCTCCAGAATAAAGCACAGAAAATGTCAGCCCTTTGTATGAAAGGGCTTTTGAAAGAGCCAAGCTGATCCCAGTTTGCCAGAGGCATTAAGGCAGCATATGTCAGTGCTGGGAAGGAGCGGAGCCGTGGCTGCAGGGCCGGGGAGCTCCGGCTGCCACCCTGCTCCTGGTGGCAGCTTCCAGCGGGCTGGCACTCGGCACAGGCCACCTGCAAGCCAGGTCTGGGCTGTCGGAGGAACTGGGACCGATTTGGGTTGCCCAGCTGCAGCTCAGCTCATTTGCACGAGGCAGCCTGCCACATCACAAGTGCTTTAGGGAGCACCAGGAGGCAAACCAATCTGCTGCCTCCCGAATCAAGACGGGTGGGAGGCGCGTCCCTGCCCTGCTCCCACCGGGAGCACAGGGCATCGCTGCGGCAGGCAGTGCAAGGCAAACACCCTGGGATGGCCATCTCTTCACAGGCCTGGCCCTTTATCAGATCCAGCTCCCTCAGTCCCACCTTCCTGTTCTCCTGCCAGAACTCAATCAGACCTCCCAGCAGAGATGGCTGTGCTGCCCAAGCTCACACACACACTGTATCCTCTCTCCTGCTCCAGCTGGAAGGTGTCTGCTCAGCTACCTGCAGAGAAACAACACAGTTGTCCCTCCAGTCAGCCATCAGCTCCTGTGAGAGCAGAGCTGTTCAGGGCTACTTGTGTTTCAATAAAACACATGAAAATACAACCAGAGAAAAGAACAAGAGTCCTGAGTCTTCTGGAGAGAAAAAATGGTCACTCCCACATCTTTGGGTCTCTTTTCGTACCAGAAACCAGTGGCCAGGTGGGATGGCCAGGAATGAGTCAGACCCAGGACTGGTCATAAAGTGAGCAGGAAATGAGAAGTATTGTCTGTGCAAAATGTGCTTATCAGAGGGCTGGAAGGAAAATGTTCATTTTCTTAGGGAATGTTTTTAGTGGAAAGGTTCCAAGTATTTTTGTTAAGAAAAAGGCCTAATGTTTCTTTTTTTTTTCTTTCCAGTTATTTTTTTCATGACAGAGAAAAGTGTTTGAACCATGCAGAAGCTGTTATTTGAGGGATAAAATGTTCCTCTGACATTAGCCTGCAGCGAACATCCCAGGAATACTGGTTTACTGGTAGGAATGATCACAACCTGGCAAGTCCTAAACCACCCTGAAAGAATGTTCCATAAAGGGAGTTATGAGCTCATAAACCAGCTCTTGCACCTGATGCCATGAGTTACACTCCCCTGGTTTGGGAAGGGAAGTGCTACCACGTGCACTGCCTGTCAAAGCAGAGCAAGGCAAACTTCAATTGTGCAGGCTGGCAGCTTCCTGTCACAAACAAACTGCAGACCAAGAGCTCCTCATTACTACTGCAGTCATTTCAAAGCGTAAATGTAATTATCGTGATCTGATCAGGGACAACAGAGAAAGAGGCATAATTTGCTGACAACAGTATTTGCAATAATTAATCTCCCAGATCTTGCTTTACAGGGTCATGGACGTCTTGCAATGGGAAATGGGATGTTTAAATCGTTTGTGTCCCTTTAATCATCTGCACCAGCCGGGGTGACTCAGGGCCTCCCGCCCGAGTCTGGCGGGTCCATGGGGACAGGGAGTGCTTGGGCTCTCCAGCCGGGGCTCAGCAGGGTCCCCTTTCCTTCCCCTGCCCTCACAGGGACCAGACTCGGCAAATCAGGAAGAACAGCCCTGCTTGCAGTTACTGGTGCTGTAAAGCCTTCACAGACATCAGTCTGTTTGTCACGCTGGGGGCTGCAGCCCTGAGCTGAAACACCACCAAACGGAGCCCCCCAGCCCTGGGCCTCCCTCGGGGTGGGTGTCGGGAAGTTTCAGCTCTGCAGAGGAATATGGGGGACCCCAGAAGAGAGGGGGGTAAGATCAGTAACCAGACAGCGTGTCTCGAGCAGGCTGGTGGGAGGGAGGAGTCAGGCAGAACAGACACAGCACCAGCAGGGTTTAGAGCAGCCAAGCCAGGCATTAACCTTGCCCTGCAAGGTGCCAGGAGAGCTGAAAGAGCTCAGCATCCAAAGCCTTGCTAGGCCTTGGACGTGCTGACACTGCCCACAACAAACCAGGGATGGTCAGTGGGATCAGCTGGGTGCTGTGCTGAAGACACGTTCACTCCCTCACAAAATTCAGGGATGTGTCCCACATCCTCCCTGTGCTCTGCCTGACAGCAAAGGGCTTCATTGCAGTCACCCAACCTGCCTCAGGAGGGCGAGGATGGCATGAGCAGGGACACGTGTGTCCCCAGGTGTGCCCACGTGCTGCTGGTCCTCCTGGCATCGGGCAGGTGGGAGGTGCAGCAGGAGGTGGGAATCAGCTGAAGCTGCTCCAGCAGCAACATACTCTAAAAACGGGCCCAAGAGTGTAATATATCTTTCATGGGGAAAAAAATCCTGCTCACTTGAAAGGCAGCTGAAGTAGAGATTAAAAAGGGAGCCTGAATGAGGCAAATGGACCCAGGATGCAGCTGCATTTGGAGGCACCATTTCCAGTGCTGAGCTCTGGCCCCTGGGCCTGAGATTGCCTCACTTTGCTCCCTGGTATGAGGCCTGTCAAAACTCTCCTACCTTTGATCACCTTTTGCAGGAAAATTATGTACACATTAGATGCTCATTAACATTTATGTAAGTCATCTGCTGCAGTAGCAGCTTATCTTGTCTGCTACTTGCCTGCGGGAAAGAAAGAAAACGCACAAAAGGCCTGCACAGAAAAGCCCCAGGACCACAGCACTGCAATGATGGCGTAGGAAAGTCCGTGTGATCCCTCTGCTGCAGCCTTACCCTGTGCTCCCACAGTAATTCCCACAGAGGCAGCTCGGGGGGAGCTCCCCAGCCCAACCCTCGCTGCTGCTGTACCAGGTGAAGTGGTTAACTGGATGTGCTCTGCTTTTAGAAGATGGTTCAGTGAGCACAGCTGTCACCAAACAACAGCAGCAGAGCCTGAACAAATGCATTCAGGGGAAATCAGATAATAGAGGTGGAAAGTGTCCTGTGATCCATTTAACTGTGCCTGCTCCCACGAGAACTCCGCAGGGACTGCTGGATTTGGCTCCCCAGCATGACTGTGCACACGCACAGGGGGCACACACTCCCTCCCACCAGCAGCCCTGGGCAGGGCAGGGCCGTGGGGACCAGCAAGGACAGCACTGGTGGGCTCTGGGAGCAGGGCTGGAGGGAGGGATGGGCACTGTGCTCTGGCCACCACTCATCTCACCGAGTTGTTGCTTCACAGAGCCTGTTCAGCAGATGAAATCTCATCAAAGCGCTGTGTGGTGTTCACACTGAGCCAGGTGAGTCTCACAGGCACCCCTGCTCACCTGGCTCAGACAGACTCAGACCACTCTTCCCGCTGTTGGCTTAATAATTAAGGAGTTGTTCTTACCAGGTTAAGAACACATCTTTCTTTACAGAGCAGCCGGCTCAGTTTACCCCTAATTGCACTCTAGGTAAGAGGTTAAGAGGAGAAAGGATCTTATTATCTGGGTAAGCTGAAACAAAAATCCCCAACCAGGAGGGCCAGTGCAGCTGTTCCTGCTTCTCCAAGGGCAGGACTCTGCCCCTGGAGCCTCCCCAGAGCCTCATCCCTACCCCAGAGAATTAATTATCTGCTCCTTGTGCCTGGGCAGAGAGTGGAGAGAGACAGTTCCCTTGTGTCACGAGAGGGATTGTGAGACAGATGAATTAGGGCTCGCTCAGTGCTCAAATCCAAGCCCAGCTCAGCTCTGCACAGTGTCCAGTACCTGGTGCAGGGATCCCCCCCAGAGCCAGGCTGAGGGGGAAGGATTGCTCCTGCAAGGCCTGACACTGCTCAGGCAATTCCCATCCATGAGATGGCTGCAGGACAGCCCCCTGTGGCACTGTCCTCTCTGCAGCCCTGGGGACCAGCAGTGCTGCCCTGAATGCCTGAGGTGCTGCTCCCACCGCTCCCACTGCTCCCACTGTTCCCACTGCTCCCAGTGCTCCCAGCTGGCCCGGCAGCAGGAGGCAGGGCCTGAGCTCTGCACAGCTCCACCCTAAGGGAGCCCAGAGGCTGGAAGGCAGTCAGCAGCCCTGCAGCCCAGCAGCTGGGATGAACTGGAGCTGTGAGTGCTCAGGAGCGGCGTGGGGCAGTCCCAGCACACCCCGCTGGGCTCCCTGAGCCAGACCTGAATGAAACACACGCAGAGGACTGGACACGAACCACCAGGACAGTTCACCCACCTGGCAGACAGAGGGTTTAAGCACAGGGAATCAGAAGAAGCAGGCTCAGGAGTGCTGAATGTCCCCAGTTGTGTTTCCCTGGGAATGGGCAGCACTACACACCCGTCACTCAGCAGTAAGCTCTGCCAAAGCAGCGTGGGCCCTGTTTGGGACGGGAGGTTGTCTGGGTTGATCTGCTTGCAGGTGTACTTGCATTTCCCGTGCAACTCACAGACCATGCTCATCTCTTCCAGGTAGGGATGCTCCTGGACACAGCTACGGGATGCTGGAATGCACTCTCTGTGGGGAGCACAGGGAATTCACGGCAGGAATTCCTTTCCCGTTTCCAAGCACCCCAGTCAGTTCTGCAGTAATTTCTCCTTCTCTGTTAACAGTGTAAAGCTTTGGCAGATTACCCAACTTAAAAAGTAATTTAAACTGCACTTATAAAATATTTCATGAAACATTTCTAAAAACATTGCCACTTTCACTCCCCAGCCATGACAGCAGCAGTTGAAAGGAGGAGAGTGCAGTGAAACCTCTCTCTTAAACTCAGATCTCTTGAAATTTCTGCTGCTTCAAGCTGCTATTTCTATTCTGTATTCACTTAAAAGGTGTGGAAAATAGGCATATTCAATTTCAAATTTTGTTGTTTTAAAACTCGTGGAAGTAAATACTTTGATCTAATCACATGTAAATTATGTGTCACTGTTAAAATATGGGACTGCATGTAAATCTCAGATACAAAAGAAGTCATCACCGTCTCCATGTAGAATGAAAAGAAATATAGAATATTAAAATCAGGAGGTTCAACTTTATTAGCATAACAGCTTCAGTTGATATTCATGTGCACCAAAAATGCATTCACAGCAAAATAACTCAGAAAGAAGAAAAGCCCTGATTCAGCACAGTAATTTAACTCATATTTAGCTTTAAGTGTGTGCTTAAGTCCAGCTGGGCTTAAGTCCAGAGGAAGAAAAGTTCTCTGATAGTCAAGATAAAGTCAATAAAAATTGAGCAAATGATTGCAGGCTGACCAAAAAATCAGTTCAGCCTTTGTTTCAATTCAAGTGTGTTCTGTTGTTACAAAACTCTGTGACCAGGCCCAAACCAAGGCCTCTGAGGCTAATAAATTCATAATAAACATTGTCCTTGAAGGATGGAGGACAAAAGCTTCCAGACTGCATCAATCTTCCATCGACAGCCAAAGAGAGAGAGGGAGCAGCCACAGGTATCACCGGCAGTGAACTGGTGTACGTGGAGAGCTGGACAGGGCTGCTCTTCCTGTTTCGTATGAAAAATGCACGAGGCCATGAGCTCCCCCTGCTCCCTCCTCCCTGGAGCTGGGCAGCCATCGGGCACTCCATGGGCTCCCAGTCCGTGCCATGCTGCTGGCTGGGGGTTCAGTGCCCCGCTGAGGGGTGTGCACACAGGTCTGCAGCTCTGGCACGGGAAGGACGGCTCTGCTCCTGCCATCCCTTTGTGGGAGGTGAGGCCTGGAGCAGGGGTGCTGCAGGGGTGCTGTGTTCACTTGGCACAGGGACCCCTGACCTGGCAGGCTGTGAGTGCCCGTGCCCACCTCAGCCTCAGCCCAGGGGCACAGAGCAGGGCTGTGTGACCTGCCCTAGTGAAGCCACTGCTTGTTGCCCACAGCAGAGCACAGAAGCAGAACCACGATGCTCGGAGGGACAGGAGCATGTTAAAAGCTGAGTAAGATAAAAATAATAGGGAATGGTTTTCAGCCTCTGTTAAGTGGAGGGAGCTTGTGTCACCCTTCAGATCACAGCAGCTGGCTCCCAGCTAGAGAAGGAAGCAGTGTTGGCTCACACACGTGCCAGAGGCCGGCAGATCCAGCGGTGACAACAGACTGGCTCCCTGGGCAGGCTGTCCTGGGGCTGCTGGGCTGCCGTGGGCAGTGCTGGCAGGAGAGAGAGAACTCTGCAGAACCACCACTCACACCGACCCTCTGCTGACAACAACACAGCTGCTCCCTAAACCAAGAGCTCTGCAGGCCAACAGCAAGCTCTTACTGTGTGTGTATGACACCTAGAGAGGGAAGAGTACAGTGTCAGTGAGGCCAAAGATGTCAGGCTAAAAGCTGCAGTTGAAGAGAATTGGTCTCAAACTGAGGAAGAAACACACCTGAATAATTTGGGCAATGGGCTGTGAGCACAGGTGCCAGCAGCAGGGTAAAACATTTTGTCCTATTCCAAAAGACTTGATGCCCCTAAAGCTCTAATGCTGCACAAAACCTCTTTAGTGACATGAATTCAACCATTTCCCAACAATGTTCTTTTCCAGATACCCTCTCCCAGGGCCCCGTGCACACAGGAGGAGATCACTGCTTCCTCTCCCTGCACATTAGGTGACTTCACTCTGTTTGCTGTGAGCTTTTGCAAAAGGTTCCTTTCATCAGCTGCCTTTGAGGTTCTTTGAAAAATGGAAATAATTAGGCATGTGTATTTTCATTGGCACAGAGAGGCTGAAGCCTGATCTGAAAGGCTTTGCCTCTGCAAGAAAATAATAGGTCCAATTAAATGTACTTTATTCTGTGAAGTTCAAACGCCATAGCTTTGGGGGCAAGAATTATGTGCAGAACAGGGATGTAGGTATATTTAGGAGTGGGGTTAAAGGTAATCTACTCAGGTTTACCAAACAGCAATGCCGATGATTAATGGAGAAGCAAAGGGTGCAAGTGTGACCCTCCTGTCCAGAGGGAGGAGGGAAAAGCCCCGTGTCCACTGGCACTCAGTCCACTGAGAACCCAGGGACTCCACTTGCATCCGTAATCAGCCAGCAGCCGGCTAAAATGAGGGATGGAGCTGTGATAAAACACCCCGGCCCTGAAGGGAGCTGCATCAGACCCCTAATTATCACTCATGATTCCTTGTTCAGTTAACACTTGCAAGAAGTTTCTAAAGTTTCAAAGGAATATAAATCTTATCAAAGTATTTCTAATTGCACGTAAATGACAGGTACCGTGTCGTTTAGCTTGGGCTGCAGGGAAGGGGCAGCAGAGCTCTCTGGAAACAGTGCAAAGGTCTAGTGCTGCATTCAACACTCACAGAGACATCAAACCCTCGTATAAATGTTAACTGAAAGCAAAATTGCAGTTAAAAACCAGATAGGATGCTTTAAAAATAATTAAAAACATGTGAGGCAAATCAACATGCTCCTCTGCTTGTGGATCTGGGCTCTCTGGGGGCTCACGCCTGTCTCTGCTTCCTGCAATGGCTTTCTGTCTGTATGCTTGGACAAAAGACACTTTATTACAGTAATTTATCACCCCATAAAAGTGGCTTTCTTGTATTGCTGAATAATTTTGAAAGAAATATGTTTTAAAAATTAAAAATGCAGTCGGTGTACGCACACTCGGGTCTGCTGGGAGACATTTCTGCAACTACTGTAACTGCCTGGGTAGTTTTAATACCTCTATCTTCTATTATTTAAAGTATGATGATATTTTTTCCTTCCCTAGCTTTGTCAGCTATAAATAAAAGATAAGGGTTGAATTGTACAGGGTATCTGTAAGCACTTCCATTATTGATACTTAATGTTACTTGAAGGGGTGGTGAGACCCTGGTGCTTCTCATTTGCACCTCAACCCTGAGGCCCACTGAGGACAGCGGTAGGTGCACGACTGAGAGGGCATTTTCTCTGTGTATTTCTATTTTTAACTCCACGTGGCACCTTCCAGCACGAAAATGAGACCTACCCACAGATATTTAATGAAACATTAAACAAGGATGTTTGGGGAAAATGAATGCTGCTTGATGGGACCCAGAATTAACAGGAAAGGCTTCCTAAAACCATCCCAGGACTCAGAAGACACTCAGACAAGGTCCAGAACTGGGTCCATGATTCTGAAACAACAAAATCTTGGTTTGCACTTTATTCTCTAAGACCTAAAGTGTCCTTTGCCTGTTGAACGGGAGCTGCTTTCTCCCCAGCTCCAGAACAAAAGGGGATCGTTTTCTTGACTATCCAAGATGTTGCCCTAGTTCTTAGCACCACATCAGTCCATGGTTTCTCAAAAGGAGTAAATTGCAGGATGCCATAAGGAAAAAAAACATGCTAAACTGGGATTAGTAACAAACACACTCATCAAACTGGTGCAGAAGCAGAAGGATTGTGTGAGCCGGGATGAGTCTGAAGGAAAAGGAATGTGTTAGTAAGGCTGCTCCTAAGGCAGAACTGTAATTTGGTTTTACAGGTTCCAGCATCCTGGTTCCCTACTCTGCTGTCTCCACCTGGTCCAGCTCAGCATCCTTAGGCAGGACATTTGCCCCAGGGTGAGTGTCCTTTATTTACAGCTGACTCATGTTCTTGTTCCTCAGCAAAGTTGCACCAAACCAAACCAAACCTCTTGTACTTTTTTTTGTCTACTGATGTTGCTGTATCAAGAAAAGTTTTGCTGTTAAAACAGACAGGCTCTTCAACAGGACAAGGACCACACACTCCATGGGAATCCTCATCCCTACAACGCCTCGGGACTTGCAAAGCAGCAGGAGCTGGGCTTGGAACAAACACATGGAAGGAATCCTGATGGTGTGAATCCTGCCCCCTGCGTCATCTCTTCAATCTCTTAAGGACCATGTGGCACATTCCAGCCACACCAAAGCTGGCAAATAACTGGGAAGGGGAGTCAGTGTCAGCATTTTCCTGACAGATCAATAAACACCCTGAGCTGAGTGTCCCCTTCATAGGCTGTTTTCCATCTGGCCTCAGAACTGGTGAGGCTGTGTCAGAGCCCCTCTGCCAGCCGACACTAATTACAGATCTGCAACCACTCCTGATGCCTCTTCAAACCACAAGATGATAAAATTAGATCATTACTCACATCACCCTCTTTGCAGACAATTATCAGAGGGATGCAACAGTACCTCCCCATCTCATTTTCTAAGAAGTGACTTCAAGGCCCAGAGAGTGAGATAGTGACTCATGCTCAGAGGTTTCTTCAGCAGCTCTTATTTAGGCAGAGCTAGGAATGAGAAAAGCTGCTCTCTGTGCACAGAGACCTAAAAACTGAACACACATGGTCGCACTGCAATAACAGCCACACAGACCCCAGGCTGTGCGTAAATCCACATCACTGGTTACATTTCAGACCCAGAGGGGCTGCCAGGCAAATCCTGGGCACCACTGAAAGCAGAAGGGTGGAGCCTGCATCCAGCCAGGAGCACAAGGAGCGTCCCTGAGTTATCTCAGTGGCACCCACCCTTGCACTGCCAGTGCAGTTGGAAACACGCAGCGAGGCCAGCCCAGAGAGCCAGCAGGGGTTCAGTGCTGCAGAAGGGCCTCCACAGACACTCCTTGTTGCCCTGGCAGGTTTGGGCACAGGTACAGAGCTGTGTGTGACCAGAGCAGATGTTCATTGGGCCAGTGTCCTGCCCCTCTCAGTGCCAAAGGCAGATGCCTCAGGTGCAGTTCAAGGCCACTGTCTGTTAGGGCTGACCCAGGTCAGCTGTTCATTTAGGGATTCATCTGGGCACTGGGCTGAGCTGGGCACTTCCCACATAAGCATGGCAGCATTCCCAATTTCCCAAAGTGCCATAAACCCCCTGGTGTCACTGCTCACACGCCCCTTGCAGACAGCTGTGTGAGTCCCTGCCAAGCACTGCTGTCTGTCCAGGCATTCCCAGCCAGTCCTGCAATATCACAGATACTTTGCAGACCTGCCCTGATTATGCTTCATGTTACAGTACCAGCTTTACACAGCTTAAAAGGCATTAATAAATAATGAATTGGAGTTGTTGGCCTGTTATATATATAAGCAGCATGTGTCCAAAATGGTTACCAGCACATCAGTGGAAGTTACCATAGATAATGATAAGCTACAATTAAAAGCAATCTATTGCTCTGCTGGACTGTGTAACAGTATGTAATAAAAGATTAATCACTCATTAAAATAGCTACAAGTATTTCATTAACTTTTATGCATTGTTTCTGGGGGGGCTTGTCTGCTCTGCAGTGACTGAGGTGGCTGAGAGTGCTCGGTGACGGGAGCTGGGCAGCCCTGCCCGTGCAGCCCTGGGAGCACCAGCGCCGGGCTGCCCAGCCCCTCGTGTTTGCCCAGCTCTGGGGGGGTCCTGGCCCCACTGAGCCCCGGTGCTGGCAGAGGGCAGCCAGCAGGGCACACAGAGCACGTTCCAGCTGCAGCCCCTCTGAGCACAGAGGTGACTGCACCACACAGCCCTGCGGGACACGGCTCCGGCACCGTCAGGCCATTCCATTCCCAGAGCGGGCATCCCGGGCTGGGTGGCCCTGCCTGCCTTCCTGCACAGCAGAGACATTCTGCCTGTGCACATTCCCTGTCACTCTGGCGACCAGCTGAACTCTTGCCCCCTGGTTTCCTTCCCACAACAGCAATGTGATGGGTGTGTTTGCTGGAGAGGAGCTCTCCCAGGAGCCCTGGGTGTCTGAGCTCACCTTCACTCTGTGTGAGTGTCACCTACCCTGGGAACACCCAGACTGGATTTTGCCATTTGCACCTGGGGAGCTTGTTCCAAGGAGTATGTTCCCCTTCCGTTACCAGTTGGACCTGGATTTACACAGACATATGGAAGTGTGGACAAAACCTTTCCTCTGAGCACATGCTATTAGCTGTGCTGATTACTCCCAGCAGTACTTACCACTGGATAAGAGAGGCTTTCAGAGCTAAGTACCTCAAGGACTGTGTTTCCTTCACAGAAGCCAGTCTGCTCCTTCAACACCTTGCTACTTGAAGCTTTCTCTGCCCGTGGCAGCCTATCGTGAGCCTGCAGAAACTACATCAACTCAAAACCGACGTGTGCGACTGAAGAGTGGTTTTCAGGAATGCTTTTTAAGTGTGTAAAATAACTCAGTGGCTTGTTGAAAGCCATCAAGAGGTATGCTTGAGGAATAGTGTTTGGAGACAGCTCTTCGTTCCCAAGGACAGAAAAGTATCTTTAGTTCTCTCTTCCTCTCCTATGCAAATGTTATCCTTTAATGGGGCTGGTCCTGGAGTGGTAAAGGACACACCCTTCTCCATCAGACGAGAGGAAGATCTCTTTGCTGTGTTCCTCTGTGCAGGGGAGAGTCTGAATTCTTCCTTAACTTCTCAGTCCCCGCTGCGTTTAAGCCCAGCATTACATCCTATTTGGCTCTCCAGCCCTTGCAGCTCTCAGACAGAATCATCTGAGCCATTGCCTGGGCTCCAACCCTCCTTTTTCTCATATTAGTGGGACCTATTCACAGGTAAGGGACCCCCATTATGCTTGATCTGAAAGAAATGTGACTCGTGGAAACAACACACTTTGAAACATTCATGCAGCAGTTCTGTAACCTCAGCCAGAGTTCACCAGTTGTACATAGAGAGATTCCCTAAATCACTCCACTGAAACACACTGCTCAGCAAAGCCACTTCTCCTGTGCCCGGGCGCAGCTCCCGCCTGTTGATGCCTTTTGCTTTTGAAGGCTGGAACTCCTCTGATATATCAAGGCTGGGAGAGCAAGAAGTATTTTGCTCACAAAGGTTTGAAATCCCCATCAGTTTGCACCTGTGCCTTTCAAGGCAAACAAAGCTCTTGTATTGCTGGATGTCACAACAACAATGGGAAGTGTTGCTGCAGCACATGGTGTCATCCCTCCTGGATCCCCCAACAGCCAGGTCCAAGCTCCCACAGCCACAGCTGCCAGAGGGACAGGTGCAAACCATGCTAGAGAGAGAGGCCAAGGACTTTTTTTGCTCTGGTAGGTTTTTGACACATGCAATAATTCTGCTGAATTCAAAGTATAATTTGTATAAAGAAGACTCTCTTTTTTTGTTAATCTCAGGATTGCTGCTTTGCAGAACATGTTCTCTCTGCAAGACTTGTCACAGTAGTGGAAACTGCCCCAGTGCTGAAAAGGGGAAAGGTTAAGGAAGATTCAGCAGGTAGCAATGATTCCTTAAAACTTTTCTTTGGCAATGAGAAAGGGGCTCTCTGCTGTCGACTTTATAGAGAGGGTGTGGAACATAAGGAGATTTATGAATTGTTTTCTGGAGTGCAAGTGCCTTTCAGTTCTGGTATGTACAAACTTCCATCTTCTGCCCAATTTGACAAGAAAGTAGAGTTTCCCTGGGTTGTCCCTGCATTTGCTCCACCCCACTTACTGCTTTCACATGCAGAAAGCACTCTTCTTCTTTTCAAAGATCCAAAGAAGGCAGGTCTCAGAAGAGAGCATTCCTGCCCAGGGTTGGATCCTGAGCTCTGCACTTGACTCAGCTAATAAGGGGTGTCCCTGAACTCACTGTTCACAGGATGAATGGAATATTTTTCACCTTTTGTTTGCCTCTGTTCTTGGTGCCTCTGCAAACTATGAAAAGCTGAAGAATCTGGAGCTTGCCAAGAACTGTTAATAAGACAACGTAATCTTTCCTCTCTGCCCTGGCAGTCACATGTGTCAAACAACATCTCACATCTGAGCTTGGGCAACACCTGAGCTTTCTCCTACCAGTGGAGTAGAGCTGAGGCTCCGCACACGGGTTGAACAGCTCTGCCTCCTCCTGCAGGGCCAGGAGCACACAGGCACTGCAGCACAGCTCAGCCTGCTGCCGACTGCCTTGTCCACAAGCACATTTTAAAACAAATTTTCATCTGGTTTCCTCTTTCCAGCCCGTTTCCCAGTTCATTTCATCCACTGAAGTAATCATGTTATTACAAATGTGTCTATAAGCATCTGAAAGAGCTTTTGTGATTTCCTGCTGCCGGAGCTGGGCACTCACAACTCCTGCCCCAGTCAGGAGGTGCCTTATGTTCCCTGACACCACCAGCCCTGCAAGTCCAGCTCTCCCTGTCCCCATTCCCCAGCCCCAAAGCCAAACCCGCTGACTTCCCCAGCACTCCAGCACTGTCAGAGGGTGTGAAGTGGCCATACTGCCCTGAGGTCAGCTGGACCCACAGACTCACAGTGCTGCTCTGCCCCCAGCTTTGGCAAGGACACCGTGGGGCTGGTCCCTGTCTGGCCCAAATCTGAGTTCCAAATGTACAAAATGCTGCCTGAAGCTGAGACGAGATCGCCCGAACGGGATGGGGATTATCAGGAAGCCAGACTGGGAAGCAATTGCATGGTGTACCTTGTCCCATCCCTGAAACTCAGCACCAGGCACTGCCCTTCCTACCCCTGCTGGAACAGCCCCCGGCAGCAGCGAGGAGCAGAGCAGGGCTGGACACGCCAGCCTGGACAGGCTGTAACAGGAGCTGTGGGCCCAGCTGCACGTGCTGTAAAACGCTCCGTGACACCACCACAGCCTGCTCTCCTGCAGCCCTGGAGTGCTTTCAGCATTGCTCAGACAGTATCATATCCAATTACTGGAAGTATTTTCTAAGAGGTGTTTGTTTCCCTAAATTTTGTTTGAGTTAATAAAAAGTGACAGAGTTGGAGGGAAAGCAGAGCACATGTGTTCCTGGGAAGAAAAAAGGGCCAGTCAACAAAAAATATGACCAACTGGAGACCAGTGCAACTAGGATGGCTTTGAAACATCTGCAGCCAGAGAATGAGGGAAGGGCATGGGGAAAGAAGGAACGAGCAGAAGGAGGGGAGAAGACAGTGCTGCAAAGCTCAGGTTGCCCTCAGTGTCTTCCACTCAGTGCCTCCTCCTGCAGATGTTCTTTAGACATGATGGAGTGTAACAGCCAGATAAGGCCAGCACGGCACAGGAACCTCAGCACCAGCACTCTCTTCCTCAGGAACAGACATGGGCTCTGGGCCAGGAAGAAGAATTAATCTCCAAGGCTGGCATTCTGGTACCGTTTAGCTGCACTGAATAATGTTTGGTGGCAAGAGGAGAAGAGGACTACTTTATTTACCTGTAAGTGCCAGAAAACAATTTTTTTGTTTCTTTCTCAGGTCAGACATGTGCTTGTAGCTAATTAAAATGCTAAATTACCTCCACCAGCTGCAGAGAAAAATCATAATTTAACTACATGTGATGAAAAAACCCTTAATTTCTCAGTTCATTTTGAGGTAAACAAAAGAAACCACTAAGATTTGCTGCTTTGGTGGCTTTTCATAACAGGAAATGGTAATAACACATTTGTGTCTGTAGGAACTTCCTCTGGCTCCCCTCTTGGCACTCAGGGAACTGTAGGAAGCAGCCTGAAACAGTCACAAAGGCCTTGCCATGGCAGGAAGCCAGGTCGGTTCACTTTCTGTCTCCTGCTGAGGGTCCTGGGAAGCCCTGAAGGGCTGCTGGCACTGGCTGGGAGAGGACAGGAGAGGTCTGTGTCCAGCAGCCCTGCACGCTTCACTTGGACACACCAGGGATTCAAGGAGGAAAAGCAATGCCCAGGTTTCCTCTGCCAAGCCCTGTGCCTCCCAGGGCGATGCAGACACTCCTGCCCCAGGACCAGGCAGTGTGCTCCTAGAGCAGAGCTGTCCCTGCACACAGGCAGGTGCTGCACTCTGCACCCATGGCAGCCCTCCTGCAAACTCCCACTGCCAGGCAGACAACACCCCTGGCAACAAAATGGAAGCTGAACTCATCACAAATTGCGTCCTCTGACAGCTCACATAAGGTCCCATTAAAGTGTCCACATCCCAGCCTCAAATGCCTGAAGTTCCACCCCAAGGGGCTTCTTGTGTGTCAGAGCAACAGGGAGGGCACTGAATGGTCACTCTCAGCCACTGTGCAGTCTGTATATCTCATTCAGACACACTGTTAAAATACATCTTTCTAATGTGGAAAAGCAGATTTTGCCATCCTCCCCCCTTGTCAAGCTCAGAAATGTTAACAAACGCTGCAGTTCAGAGGTATGAACACGGCTGTCCTAATAATGTGTCTCTCTAGATTCTTGTCATGCTGCCCTGGTGATATTCAGCGTGATAATGAAGGCAGCAGGGAAGGAAGAACAGAGAAAATAGCAAACAACCTGGGAATAATGTGGAGTTGCCATGAAGAGTCACAGATTTGCTTACTGGAATTTAGAGCAGTTTGATTTTTTCTCTGAAGTCCTGCTTGCTGTAGCAGAAGCCTGTACAGACCAGCAGAGCTGCTCAGTGGGGCTCAACACTGCAGGGGCAGCTCAGGTACAGATGAAAAGGTTGGTCCTGGGCACTTTGTCAGCTCAAAGACGCTCTTAATCTACAACATCCAGATGGAATGAGAGGGTACAAAGAGCCCCAGGGCTGACATCACCTCCCAGTTAAAAAGCAGGAATGCCCCATCCTTTCCAACCAGCCCTGGACAGCACCTGGGCTGCCAGTCACTGAAGAGATCAGGGGTCAAGAGAGCAGAGCAGAAGGACCTCAGGAGGTCAGTGCAGCTGGGAGAGAGCTGGGAAAGTGAGAGGGCATGGAGCAAATGAGAGAGGAGATCTGCTTGCAGTGGAAGGTGCAGGGATGGAAGGAGGGCCAGGAATGACTCCATCCATCTGCTCTGGCTCTCACCCTGCTGCCACTTGCCTGCACTCACTGAGCACCCCCAGCATGATCCCCTGCACCCCCAGCTCTGTGCTCACTCCACTGCTCTCAGCAAACGTGCTCTGTGGGTTCACAGGGAGCAGCCCCGAGCTGCTGGAGACACACGTGCAGGGCAGAGAACAACCTGTGCAGTGAGGCCTGTTTGGAAGCAAGGAAAAGCTGATTTTCCAGGGTGATCGTTCAGAGGGAATGTGAGGTTCAGAAGAACTGTCTGAGCTGCTCTTTCCTGTGTCCTGGTATAAAATAAAGTGATGGGGTGGGTCAGTCTGGCACTGGGTTTGCACCTGAGAAGAGCTGAGGGATTGTTCTGGTTGGGTCCCTTTCACACCCAGACTGAGGGTGTAGAGAACACGAGGAGCAGAACAGCCAGATACTGCTGTTATTAAACACTCTGGCTTTAATACCCTCTTCAGACTCCAGATGCAGTGACAAGGACTGAAGTGAGATCAGCAAGGGATCCAGACTTCTCTGTTCCTCTAAAAGTGTAATGCACTGGGATGGAGTTAGGTTTTGGCTTTCTGCCCATTTATCTGAACTTTATGGTCAAGGTGGCAAAACTTTACTGTTAACTGGGCTCAAAACAGTAAGAGCCTTTTGTTAATTTCTGCAAACTCTGTATGTACAAATTTATCAATTGTGAGATGAATTTTTTGTCTTGGCATTTGTTTTTTATCTTTCTTAATAGACACAATGTTTAATTCACTGTAACTAAAGACACTGGGATTTTAGTGAGTTTTCTGTCAGTTCCCATAACTCATTTTGATGGGAACCCATTGGATTTTAATGGAAACCTATTAGGTGAACATATTGTGATCATTAATGAACTTGATGTGCAATTACACGGGGAACCACCTAAAGGTAATTAAAACCTATCAAGACCACTAGGGAATAAAGAGAAAGGAAGTTACTCTTGTTTAAGACAATTAGCGTAGACAATGATCTGAAAACAAAATAAATGATCCCTGAGAAGAAAAGCTGTGTAGGTGGCTATCCTGGAAGATATAGGCCATGCAAACATGAGTTTCTTTAGGAAACCAACAATTACTGTCGTTTGTTTTGTTCTATTGCAAGTGGTGCTGTGACAGGGAAGTTCAGCCTTTTCCTTCCAATTGCTCAGAAATGGGATATTTTGCTCTTCCTCTGGCAATCTGGGTCTGGGGCAGAAGAGCACACACTGTCCTAACCCCTCTGTGCCTGTAGATGCAGGTAGAGGGAAGCAAAGGAGAGTGAACCCCTCCTGTTTGGGAAGGATGTGCTGGGTGACACTGTGCCTGGACTGTGCACACACCAGCTCCTGTGTGTTCAGGGTAGCTGGAGAGGCTGCCCAAGGCTCACAGAGCCCAGGAATGGCCACACCCCAGCGGGTGGGTTCCACCACGGCACTTGCTCCTGATCTGCTCTGCGTGCCTTTGGTGCAGGAACAGGGAGCATAACGTAATTAGCTGGTGGGTGATGTCCACCAAATGTCATTCCTGAACACATTTGCTTTAGTCCCTATTCACCAGCATCAACAGCAAGGCTGCTTCCCCATCCACTGGCAAAGGCTTTCGCCAAGATTTTAGAATTCAACAATGAAACAGGCCTGCAACTAAAACATTTATCTGGCAGTTTTCCCTCTTTAAGTCAAAGTGTTATGTTGGCACACTGCGCTGTGGGTGGCGATTTGCCAGAGGAAAGCATGTGTTGGAAAACCTTGCTCAATATTACAGCAATCTCGTGCTCGCAGCCTCGTACGGCTCGAGGAGAGAGCGACTGCCGGGGGCTCAGCCACCCCTCTGCCCGGGGCAGGTACCCAGCCACAGCCCCTCTGCCCGGGGCAGGTACCCAGCCACAGCCCCTCTGCCCAGGGCAGGTACCCAGCCACAGCCCTGAGCCCTGGGCAGGTACCCAGCCACAGCCCTGAGCCCCGGGCAGGCAGCACAGGAGGTGCTGCACACAGCCTGGAGTGCTCCTGGCCGTGCTGAGGGGGAGCAGGACAGGGGCTTCACTGCCCTGAGTACAATCAGCTGGTCAGCAGATGGGGGGGTTGAGGAGGACAGCACAGAAAGGTGCTGTTTTATGTTTTTTAAACATGGCCCTGCGGGCCCTTAAGTTTCTTAGGGACCAGCCCAAATGCTGGACAGCTCTGACAGGCTTTTTATATGGGGCAGATAATCCTCACTAAAGCAGAAGGAAAGACCAGAGGGAATTGCCTGTAGTACAGAAAAACATATTGAGGAGGCAGCAGTAACTTAATATGCAAGAGAGGCCTGGATTCAGAAGTCAGTTGCATCATTCATTTAGCAACACTCAAGCCACAGAGCAGGAGCTGGGCTGCCAAGTGTGTGCACTGGGCATTGTGCTCCTGCCAAGTTACATCCTAGAGGAGCCAAGGAATGAGCCAGGACAAAAACAAGAGGGTGGAATGGAGGAGCACCGAGCCAAACAAAATCAGGGCTCTCTTCTCCCTTGCTCAGCTGACCAGGTGCCTGGCCAGAGCTGGGAGCAGAAGAGCAGGGCCTGTGGAAGCTCTGGCCATCCCGCTTTCCCTGTGCCATCTGCTCCGTGGCAGAGGGCAGTGGGCAGGGCAGAGCCTGCTGCCACAGCAGAGCTCAGCAGCAGCAGAGCTGTTCCCAGCACACACAGCCAAGCCCCTCAGCTCCATCATCCCCTGGCCATCCAGCTGCACTTCAGCCTCCTGGGGCACAGCTAAGCGGGAGGTCCATGAGACACAAAGTCTGCTGCTGACAGAAGGGCTCTAACTCAGCCCTGACTCCTGAGGCTGCTGCTGGGGGTCCTGGGTGAGACAGGGGCCTCTGCTTTTTCCCACAGGATGGTCTGAGCAAGCCTCTTCCCATTGAACTGGAGGTGTCTCCCAAAACTTTCCAGTCAGAGCACGAGCAGGACAGTGTGAACAACACACCTTCTGTTCTAAGACAACTACAGAGTTGTTACCAGAACTGGCAGCTAAGTTAGACATCAAAAAGCCACGAAATAGGTTATCATTCCTTCTACTTTTTCACCATTATGTACACCTGTATCTCTAAGTCTTCAGACATATCCTCCTGTCCCATTTGACTCCCTTCCTGCTCTCTCCTCCATCCCCACAAGAGCCTCCAGGCTCATGGCCCAGTGGGTCCATGGATCCCATCAGACAGTGGCAAACTGCATCTTCTCTGGGTAATCTGATTTTTCTCCCTCAGCCATTGTGAGTGACAAATAACTTCTTTCACATCAGTGTTTTTAAGATAAAGTTGTGCAACACGTCCAGGCTCTGTTTGAGACCCTGGCTTTTGTTGTACTGGGGCCAGAGTTACTGCTGTGATCACCAGGAGTTACAGTCCCCCTTGAAAAGTGCAGTTTCAGCTCTGTTTTCCTCAGTTTGGATTGTGATTTCTCATTACACTTTGAAAATTAAAGCAACAGGCATCTGTTGCTCTCTTGTGTTCATGCAGCTGCAACACTGGGATTTCTTGGAATCCTGTGGATATAGAGGATATGGGACGGTAAATGTCAGTGGTTGTGGGTGCAATGTCTCACTGCATTACAAACCATGCTAAGCCAAGCCCTCTGTAGGTGCAGCTCCAGGATGTGACAGGCCAGCCCCTACAGCTATCACGAGTGAGGCTGGAGCAAAAGCACTTTCGTCTCCATTTAATGAGGTTTCCAAGTAAAGCCGTTGTGGGTGTTCCTGGTCTGTCTCTGGCTGTGTTCCCAAGCCTGGCAGTGGGATGTCCCAGGACTGGCAGCGCTGGGCAGCGCAGTGCGGCCGGCACAGCCCGCTCTCCTGAGCGGCACTGCAAACACTGGGATCTAGCACACCGCAGTGGAAGTCAGCAGAAGAGCCCCCTTGTCAGGGCTCCCGTGCTGGGAGCACTCACTGCTCCAGCTACCGGGCAGAGCAGGAGCCTTTCACACGGAGAGCTCTCGGAAGGCAGTGGCTCTGGAAGAAAGGGGCCAGGACAAACCTGCCGTACAGTTGGCACTCAGTGTCCACCTAAGAAGAGGAACACCTCTGGTCCTCTGAGAAACAACAGAAGAGTAAAGAAAATTGTGTGAAGAGCAGGAGGGGGAAAGTAGAGCAGGAGGGGGAAAACATGTGGCTGTGATTCATACAGCAGCCTTTTATTAATAAGCCTTTATAATTCTGTCTGCTCCACCCCACTGATGTCTGGAGCCGATGCACTTCCATATCTTCCAAAGCACATAGGTGTTGGCAAAAAGAAAATAAAGATAATACAGGAATATTGTGCTTGTGCCAGTAACACCAGCCATCCTTCAAACTGCTCCCCTCCTGTCAGAAGTGCATGCAACCGACATGCCTGAAATCCTCCTTTGGAATCACAGCCAGTTTCCTCTTTAGTCTCCATTTGAAATGAAGCAGGAGATGGGAATAAAATCCTCTCCTTTTCTGCAGTGTTCTTGCCTTTTGTCTCCATGGTGTGGCTGGCCTTGCCCCTTCTGCAGCTGAGCAAATTCTTTTGCTCCATGTTCCAGTTGAGATTTTTGACCTCTGGAAGAATATAGCAGTTCCACCCCCAGCAGGTTCTCAGTTCTCAAATACAACTTCCATCAGGGACACCACTCCATTCTCCTCTCCTCTTTCCCCAGCCCACCAGCAAAAGCTTCAATTCCCTCTTCTTGCCACCCCTGCAAGCCATTTAACCCTCTGCTTTGCCCTGGGCAAGCTCAGTGACTGATTTGCCATTGTTTTTTGCCTGTGTCTCCTCACAGGTCTGAAGGGACACAGATCAAAGGGGCAGACCCACAGCAAAATCTGAGGTGCCAGGTGGGGTCTGGAGGGGTTTTATCTCCTTGCCTTTGTTTTGTATCTCTCCTCAACCCTGCTGCTGCTGATGGGAGCCATGAGAAGGACTTGGAAATGCCCACAGAAGTGAGGGGATCCAGGGGGTCATTTTGTATTCATTGTTCCAATCTGACATATCTAAACATTAGTGCTGTTCTTGGGTAGATTTATACTATGTTTGGTGTTTGAATTCCATTCACAGCACCATTCCAAACCTGTCACAGCCACTCTAGGCTGTCACAGACCCTTCAAACCCACTGTGTCTGTCCGTCTGCAGTCACCCAGCCTAGTCCCACACTGAGGCCCTGCTTCCCAAGACATACAACTTCCCTGCACCAATATAATACAGCGATTGTACCTGTATATCACATTAGCACTGTGATAGCCTATTTTCATCCCAATCCTCACACTTACTCCTGGCTCTAAATTGTTCTTTATAAAGAGGTCTGCAGGGACCTTGTTATTTTTATTGCTGTAATAAGGCAGCTCTACAGGAGAGAAGGAAAGTGTTTAGAAAGATAGTAAAGGCCCCGAGGCTGTCTGAATGTCAGGGAAGGCCTGTTGCAGAGGCCAAGCAACTTGGGCTCTTGCCTTGGTGAACAGTAATCAATTTGGCTTGCAAATTGTGTACCAGGCAATAAAATCCAAAGCGTGAAGCTGCCCAACTCAAGGATTAACCTGCACCAGGATCCTTGGCCAAGAAAGGAGGAAAGCAGACATATAACCCCTCCTCAGAGGTTGCTTTGGGGGGTTGCTCCTCCTTCCACCCCCAGGGAACAGGCACCTTCAGCCACAATGGTCTGAATGCCAGGGAAATGCTTTGAGAAAACAAATCAGCAGCGGCACATTTATGTATTTCAAGTAATTCAGAGCCCAGGCTCATCAGGCAGGTGATGAATGGTGTTACCCAAGGTGTGTGCTCAGCAGGCACGAACGCTCAGCAGTCCTGTTAGACCACGGTGGGTAGAGAGATAGATAGTTAGATAGACAGACAGGGAGGTAGATAAAGAGTCCTGCTGGACCTGGAGGAGATGAAGCAGCACATTGACAGGTGAGAAGTGCCTGTCAGTAAAGAGAACCAGCACACTGACTGACACAGCCGTCGATCCCATCAGTGCTACTGCCTAATCCGAAAGCAAGTCCTCCAACGTGCATGACAAGAGCACAGCCTGGATTTAATTTCCAAATCATGCAGTAATAACAGAGAGAGATAATGCTAAAGGTAGAGCAAGTGTAAGAGACTTGCAGGGTTCCAGCTGAAGCCAAAACAAACATTAAATAAATTGGGTGCCAAGAGCTGTGCAGCCGCAGCCGCTCTGGCTGAGCAGAGATGCTCCGAGTGCTTCTGACCGAATGTCAAAAACCAGGGAATGCTGTTTCATCAGAACACAAGTGCTCCCTGGGAACATGGGCAGCTCAACAAAGCTTGAAATAGGAATACTTCTGAACAATTTGTTCCTACATTCTGAAGTCTATATCCCTATATACTTTATTGTTATATATCATCTCTGACACTTGGAAATTATTGCACAGAAATGCTCAGAGATAGGTAATGGTTTGGTAATGCTATTTTGCAGTTTTTTCCCCAATTGAAATATTTCAGATCTTTTGACCAATGTAGCATTTCAACATTGTATTTTTATCACAATTTGGACCAAAAAAAAAATAATTCTGAAATACCAGAATTTCTAGGGGGACCAATATTTTGTTTTCCAAAAAGCCTTATTGCTGAGAAACTAAAAAGTCGGTGTCTTGGGAAGTGATTCAGTGCTGCAGCAGCATCTCAGACATGAGAGCACACTGTGCTAATAGATGAGGCTGTTGTACGATGCTAATGTGGAAACTGGAGCTCCAGCAAACCGTTCATCTCCCTGGTGAACAGCTCAGCTCAGTAGCTCACAACTGTTTGCTTTATACGCTCCCTTGTTGTTGCCATGAGGCCAAGAACACATATTCAGTTCCCTCAGCATTCCTGCAAGACTTAATACTCATTCCAGGTTCCCTCTTGGCACAGAGAATTTGCTGGCTTGATCCAAAAGTGAAAGCCTCTTTTCTTGTCTCAATCCCGTTGCTTTCAGCAAAGTGGCAACTCGCTTTTCCAAGTGCTCTGGGATTGAAAGAAAGAGCTCCCCACTCCATACCTGTGTGACCCACAAAGGCTTGTCCTGCAAGATTTGCAGTGGGAGCCGTTCTGCCACCATTATCTCACAGCTCCTTTTCACATCTTACAAGGCAGTGATTGATCTGCCCATTGCAATGGGTTTGCCTAACATTTCATTACCTGTCCCCACTGAAAATGTTGTTTGATTTAGGTTCAAAGAGCTCATTATGTAGGGCTTTTTTTCCTCAGGAAAA
Organism: Pachyramphus minor; assembly: GCA_013397135.1. Taxonomy (NCBI): domain Eukaryota; kingdom Metazoa; phylum Chordata; class Aves; order Passeriformes; family Tyrannidae; genus Pachyramphus; species Pachyramphus minor. Next base: position 442,218 of record VYXB01007997.1, on the reverse strand, counting down.
AAAAATGAAATGCAGAATAAGAGTATCAAATCCTGAGCTAATTACAATTTGCCAAGGTTTGGTTGGTGTATGAGTGTGTCTAAGAATTTTGCTCATTACCAGTTGTATAATATGATTTCTACTGCACGGTTAATTAGTACCCAAAAAATAACCTAAGGAATTTACACAAGCCTAGTTGGAGGACAAGGAATAAATCACTGAGGAGTAGGTCTGGGGAAAATCCCCAGTGAGGACATTTTCACTATTGATGTAAACCACTCAGAGGTTTACCTTTCAAAACAGACATTTTGGGAGAAGCTCAGAAGCATCTCAAGAGCAGCCCCTGTGCCATATTCAGACAGTTCAAGTCCATCTCATTCCACAAGCTCAGTGCTTTATCCAGGTGATGTCAGCAATCTCCAGGAGGCCCAGGCAGGGCTCAGTGTCCATCGCCTTGGCAGCAGCACTGGCTGATGTTCAGCCTGGCTGAAGGTGGCTGCCTGTCCTCACAGCACTTGGTTTCCAAGACTCCCCTTCTTTCAATGGTTCTTTCCAAACACCTGAAGCTGCCTTAGAGAAACTTCACTTAAGCACCAGCACAGACACCTCTTGCTTCCACCACCACAGTATCCACCCCGAGACAGTGGAAAACATCAGTGATGCTTTGAAGTCAAGAGCACTAAGACAGAGCAGTTGACAGATCTGTTCCCTCACGGTCAACCAGGCTCCCTTCGGTTCTGTGCAGACATGTGAATTACCTTCCCAGATGTGCAGTGTGACTGAAGAATAATCATCTTACTCCTAAAAGGCTTCATCTTGGCTAGTGTTGTTCACCACTGCAGGAATGAGACATTCTGGAAAGATGCCACTGCAAGTTTGAGGCAGATGGGTTTTACTGCATTATGTGGGTTTGGTGGATTTGGTTTGTCTCCAAGACCCTTGAGTTATTTTGAACTGAGGAACCTCTGCATATTCCTTCTAAACCAGTTCCTTCACTCCTACTTTCTGCCTGTTCCATTCGGATGCTTTTGGCCTTTCAAACATGTGCAGTTGTTCCACCCCCAGCCAAGAGAGAAGATAAAATTTACAACGTACCCAAGTGGACTCTCAGTGAGCCTCCTCCAGCAGCTCGGCAAGAAACAAAGTCTACTGGGATATATTAAAACCAATGACCATCCCAGACTCTTTAAAAGGGAGTTAGATACCAGTAACCCAATACGTTGCTGTAAAATGTCTTGCTCTGTCTGGGTCTGTGTTTGTCATCATATCAAAGCCTAGAAGTGGTCTCCACTTTGCCTGTATTGGGATTCTTCATTATTCACCACTCCTCCCAAATCTGATGTGATCTGCAAACTAGGAAATCTTGCCTTCTATGTCCTCAGCCAAGTCTTTCATACACTGTAACTATCAGAAAGACCAGGATCCGCCAGTGCAGTCTCCTACAGTACACGCTCCTTTATTAACTTGTCTTTCATCTTGAAAGGCTTCTATTTATGCCTCCTTTCCCCACTCTGCTCCTGTCCTCTGGCCAATTTTCAATCAGTGAGCCAATTCTTCCCCTTTCCAACTCCCCACCTTTAGACATTAACCTCCGACGCGGGACCCTGTCAAACACTGTCTGAAGATCCAAGCCTCTCCTGACTCCTGCTTAGCCTCTTGTCTATGCCGACAGGAGCGTATGTTCTAAAAAAAGGAATTTCCAAAAGTTAGCGAGGCAGAAAAGGTCCTTTCCGGAAACCATACTGGCTATCTTTGGTCAAGCTGTGCGTTTCTCAACAGGCCACCTTTCATCTATTAAAACATTTTCTAAGACTTGTCTTCACCTGAAGGGAAACGAACTTCCCTGCAAGACCCTGGTGCACATCTGGGTCGTTCCTTAAATAATGGTGGGAGGCTGTCCGCCTTCCACCTTTGAGGAATCTCCTGCAAAACACTTCAGCTCTGTGAAGTGCCTGTGAAAACCTTTCCAATTTAGACCCACAGTTCCTTTAACCTCTTTAATAAGAGAGCCATAGAGTAGGGGGTTTGGTACCAACCATCCACTTCACACCCTCCAGCTCCCTGAAAGCTTCGTTTTCTGTGCTCTCTTTTCCTTTGAGGAATAAAGTCTGGTTTCCACCTTTCTACTTACAACTTTGGTCCAGGCAGCTCCTCTCTGACTCAGGTGTGTTCTCTCTGCCAGTAGCCAAGCATGATATTTCTACTTGCCTTTTCTCTACTCCTCAACCAATAGATTAAAACAAAATTAGTTTCTGTCTTTGCAGCCAGCTCTTTTCTTCCTGCTGACGTGCAGGCTCTGCCAGCTTGTTCTCACCCTGCTCAGCTCCAGTGCCAAAATGTCCCCAATTACCCAAGAATCCCATATATCCTGCTCTGTGTGTGATCATTCCTACACCATTACCAGCCCTCAATTCATAGCCTCTCCTAGAGGCAGCAGTAAGCCTGTGTCAGTGTGCCCCTTCACACCCACATTGAATCTCCTGTGTCTCCAAGGGCTCTCTGGGCTCACAGTCACCTTTCTGCCACGCCACTTATCGAGACACCTGTGTGCACAGGCAGCTTTCCCCTCTGCAGCCACACGAGGAGATGGATAAACTACGTTGCTCGCAGAGCCACACGAACAGGTCACTGTGTCGTTTGCTTGATTAGAAAGAGCTGACTCAAACACATCCCCACAGTTGCATGGACTAGTTACAGTACCTCGTGGGAGTGGCTGCAGTTTGCATCCTCTGTCTGATCACAGTGCCCTGGACAAAGTGCTACATCTGTAAAATGGAAAGGAGCAGCATCAACACTTATTCGGGGAGTTGTTCTTGGGTTTGAGTCATTGTTGAGGCTTAGTGGGGAGCAACAAAAAGATCAGCCCTAAATAATTTGTATGTCCAGTGCAAAGACTGAACTGCTCACAGGCTGCCCAGTTCATCAAAAATGTACCAGTGTCAGGAGAAGTAAAAATGGTCCTGCTCTATCTGCCTGACTTCGATGTCCTTCACACCAGGCAAGGCAGGACAACTCTTCCCTTCAGCTTGAGCCATGCCACTGTCCCTGCTCAGGTCACCCAAGGCAGGGACAGCTCCTCACCAGAAGCCCTTCCAGCCTCTGGGATAAGGAGTGCTACAGCAGCAATTGTGCTGACAGCTGGTGGAGCAGAGGACTGAGAACCAAGCTGAAAGCTCTTCATGGCATTGTCCCAGGCACACAGTCTGGCTGACAAAGCTCTACTCTGCAGCCTACTGTGAGCTCTGTCAGGAGGAAACTGCTGCTCCTCTGTGTTTCCCTGGATTCCTCTGAGCCCGAGGGCTCCCCAGCCCCAGCTGCACCCACCTGGCCAGGCCTGGCCCAGGGGAAGGTTCCTTGTGTGTGGAAGGAAGTAGGTCAGGTCTCTGGCAGGCGCTTGCCTGGCTGCCTCTTATGGCCTCGCCAAGCTCTGACCACATGAGTCCAGCAAAAGTGGCAGGAAAGGCTGGAAAGGTGGGCTAGCACTGCTGGCACTGCTGGCACTGTCAGGGCTGCAGCCAGGGACAGCACAGCACCTCTCACCTGCCCAGTGTCCCAGCTGCAAGGTCAGCCACCACTTCCAGCTCCAATCCCTACTGCAGCAAACTTGCCCCATCCTCTGGACCACACTTCTCTCCCCTGCGGCCCCGAGATGGCCAAGGTCACATTTGCTGAGTTCCAGGCTCCACAGAAGCTTTGTTTGTTTCAGACAAGCCGGGGGGAGCAGACAAGAGAGAGTCAGTCAGTGTTATCACAACTAATGCAGCTCATTAGAATTGTTTTAAGCTCTGAAAGCAAATGAATATCTAATGAGATTTCCCCCCAGGTGTAATTAGCAATAAGCTTTACATTGCTCTAAAAATACCCTCCAATTTTTTGAAAAACTAAATGCAGATAACTGGAAGCTCTAGTTACACTTAATGAACTGAACAAAGCACATTGAAAACTAAGAATATTTTAATTGTGTTTATTTAGCCTTCAGCAAAGGATCCAAGACATTTTCATAATCATCAAATTAATTTCCAAATGCTCCTTTGTAAGTTGTCCAGCCAGCAATGTCGATGTTGATCATATCCAGAGGACTATTTGCTGATCGGACAGTCCATTTATGAAACAATGCATTATTCAAGGCACTGGAGCCACCCCCTCACCAATTCTTCCTCCCATGGGCAGTTTGCAGCATAAGAAGAATTTATTGACATGAGAAGAAACACTGCAGTTCTGGTTACTGAAAATAATGATTAGATATCTGCTTTCTCTGTATCTGCCCCAAAAAGAACAGAGAGGAAAATACTCACTTTCTCCAAAATTGTCAGGAATCGCTAAAAGCAGGTGTTACCTTTCACATTCACTTCAATTGGAAGTTGACTTTGTATCACTGAGTATCCCAAACCCCCAATTTATTTTGGCAGCCACCAGCCAGAGCTGTCTAAAACTCTGACTCTTGAAAGAAAAGAAGCTGTATCTTGGTACATGTATCATCTTTCCCTGGAAGCGTTTAGGATTCAATCCTGGTTTTGATTAAATCACAAACCCTCAGCAAGATCCTGTGTCATGGTTTCTCTGCCACTGGTGATTGCTGCCAGGCTTCCAAGGTGCAGCATGAGACGGTCCCTATCATGGCTTGGTTGGATACCTCCAACCTCAACCTGCAAACAGAGCCTGAGTGAAAGAAGTGAATTCATAGAATGGGAGCTGTGTTGAGACCTTTCCTGGGAATTGTCAGTATTGTTCCACCAGAAAATTCAAAATCCCCCAATAATCAGTGCCTTAGCCCCCCCTGCACTCCCCTCACAGGGTACAGGACAGCTGCTTCTTCACAGCTTCATCCTCACAGCCCTGAATAACCATGAAAGAGCAGGACACAGCAAGGGACCGTGGCAACTCTCCTGTCTGCTTCTGCTGGTTGTGCTCCCCAAGTGGCCACTGGAGCCCAGGCTGGGGCCAGCACGGCCTCACTGCCCAGCCCCACCAGCCCAGGTAGTCACATCCCATCCATGTCCTTTGTCCCCACTCGCCGGCTTCCTCTGAAGCATTGCAAAGGAGAGTTAATTAATTCTGATCACTCCTAATAGTCTTCTAGGTCACAAATTGGTGATTCAGCTTCATTAATTTGATTTCTAACATTTCATCCTTTGCACTCTCTGCCCGATTAGCTTCTTGAAATTTAGTTTCAGTAAATGGGATGAGCAAGGCAGAAACTTCCAAAGAGATTTTCCTCACTGGCATTTGGAGGACACGCCACAGTGCAGAGCCCCTGGACTTACAGCCAGGGTACGGTCACCTCAATTCTGCAAACTTCTTGGTGATGGGCAGCGTGGCCAGGCTGCAGTCTGAGCCACTTTGCAAAGGAGCATTGATCCTCCTTTCACTCAGACAGGCCTAAATCGGGAAAAGCACCAGTGCAAATTGCACTAGAGTAAGACTAGCACAGGAGGAAAATCAGAACACAGAGTGTCTGAGAAGAACTGAGAATTAATTTTTCTGATAGTGTTTTTAAATAAAAGCTGACATTGATTTGTAGGAGGATGTAAGCAGAGATTACATACACTGAAAAGTTCTCTAATCCTTCAGGCATCTGCACAGGCAATGTCAGAAACAAAGCACATTGTGTGAGCTTTGGAGGAGCAGGAACACTGTGAGCCATCAGACGCTCTTCCTGGGTCTCAAGGCTTGTTTAGACAGGTCACTGCTACATGACCCCCTAGGAAGGGGATATTTGCAGGTGGAACACGTGAATACATTATCCTATATTTGGGATCTGGGTGGGGTTTAAAAACTAAAACACATTTTTGAAAGGGCCCAAAGATCATAATGGCTTTATTTCTGGTTTTCAGGTGAGAAGATTGTAACATGACATGTTCATATTTGTCTCCCTGCGATAAGTTTTTATTGTATTCCACTGCACAGCATAACACTTCCAATGGGGGACCTAGTCCTCCCTCACAATGCATAAAAGCTTCAGAGTACTTAAACACTCCTGCAAATCAATGCTGTGCTCACAAAAATCATTATTTCATCTGGGGAGGGAAGAGGGCAAGAGTAACACCAGTCGTATTCAAAGAGGAACATGTAGTTTTGTGACTCTGAAAGTTTCATGAGACAGTCAGAGGAAAACTAGAAAGTATTCTGTGGTCCAGGCAGAAAATCATACCTTTTCTGTCCATACAGGTTACAGAGGAGCAACTTCAAGCCCCAAAGCTCGCTGTGAAGCTCAGCCCAAGCCACGGCTTTTCAGCCAGGCTTGAATCAGAGAGGTGCATGTGGTTTTGCCACAAAAACCACGAGGCAAAACAAGTTTGGGGATATTCCACCAAGCCCAACCTGAAGTTTATTAGAGCAGAGCAAGTCCCACCTGGCTGGTAGGTTTCACTGCAAGCACGTCAGACCTTGAGCTGCAAAAGGAAACAGATTTCCGAGGCCAAACGAAATCTTGGGGTGAAAATATTTTCTAGGAAATTAGTTGAAACATGCAGATGTACACCCAGCACAACCTGAAAGAGAAAACAAACCACAGCTGTGGCTGGAAAACCCCCTGCTCTGTTGGCAGCACAGCTTTTCACATCACAGGAGCCAATGAAAAAGTGCTCGAGTGTTCTCACTGCTCAGACATGTGCAACCTGGACCCTTCGCTGGGCTTATTGTTCCCTTGCAAAAGGCCCATTTAGAGCAAGCCCAGCAAGCCTGAGAGGGGAAGGAGGACAATGGCAATCTCTCCCATTCAGCAGCACAGGCCTAGGAAATATTTGCTACTCCAGGAGAGCAGCAGAGGCGCCTTTTCAAAGCTCCCTTTGCTGGGAGCTGAGTGACAGCTGAATCACAGTGCTGCTTTCCAAGAGCCAGACCTCAGTAGCACTGCCAAGAGTGGCCCGTTGTATTCAGAGCCCCGACACAGCTGCAGTTACTGGGAGGTCCTGCCATTGTCCTCCCCCAGCAGAAAGATGTTTCTGTCCCCCCTTCACAGACCTCCATCGCTGCCCAGTACAGGCAGGCTGAATGAAAATGTCAGCAGCAAGCACGGAGCAGATGTGAAGGGACCATGCTCTCTGACCTGGATTCACCCATCACGTGGGCTAACGCTGCTGGATGGAGAACTGCTTTGTAAGACAACTCCAGGGGGATGGGATGCTGCCACCCCAAACCAGAGTGTGGGGCACACATCTGACCAGCCAGGCAATGGTGCTTCAAGGCAGGCTGAGGGGAGTTCTTCCAGGGAGACACCAGGGAGAGATCAGCACCATGAGAGTTTTGCAGGATTTGTGCACTCAGAGTATACTGAAAACTCTCCCTACTCTTAAATTCTGCTAATTCCCCCCTAATCCCACTTTCACATTCTGCTCAGTACACATGGGTCACAATTAATACCCCACTTTTGAATGGTGGCTGTAGGCTTTGAGTCCAAGCTTTAGTAGAAATAAAACCAATAAAAAGAAAAAGTTTTAGAAAGCATTAATAATAGAATGTCTTCTGGGTATAAGTCAAACAGTCTGTGGTATCATTCTGTCTGCAGAATAGTAAAACAAAATTTATTCAAGAAAAAAAAAGTTAAAATAACTAGTGTCATTTCACAGTCCAAAGTAAATAAGGTACAGAAAAAAACCCAGAGTTGAGTAAACCAGGGGAAAAATGCCACAGATGTTCAAAAGAAATGTTAAGCAAATGTCCCCATTACGCTGGTGACACTTGTGCAGTGAATGCTAGAACTGCAATTGCTTAGCCCAGTGCTCACGTCGAGATCTTACATATTCATCGGAAGCAGCCAGGAGCCTGAGCACACAAAGCTCAGCCCGGCCCCGCGCAGGCGCTGCCCGCACACCCCGCACGGCCCGCGCGGGACACGGCGGGGAAAGGACCGCACCGGGCACCGCCGCGTAAGGACAGCACAGCAAGGGACAACACCTGGGAGGTCTGTCAGCAGGGCGAGCAGTGTGGTCCAGCGGGGATTTTACTTCAGTTGGGGAACAGCGGGGCCCGTGCTCCTGGGGATGGTACAGGAGAGCAGCTGCTTTGCTCTGCCAGCCAGATCAGAGACGAGTCTGCACCCAAGGGCTGGATGGGAGCCAGGTGTGCTACACGACTGCAGACATACCTAAGATACAGGGATGGTAATCTCTCACCAGGTTTGAAATGCAGATGAGGGTCTGCAGAAAGGGCAGCAACACAAATATCTTGGAGCTGAGAAAAGCCAACTTTGAAGGGAAATGAGACAAAGCGGAAGGAAATTGGCGGGGATTCAATAACGCCTGAGAAACTCAGGATGGAAAGAGTTTAATGCAGTCAGGAATTGCATTACAACTATTCTGCTCTACAGCATTTTTTGCATCATCAGAATTTTTTTCGTGAGTGTCTCGATCCATGGCAGAATCCGAAACTTCCCAAGGAAAAAGCCTCATGTTCCCAATTACTGAAAACACGGGATGCACGGGATCCCTGACTCCTCAGAAGGACCAGAGCAAGGACCTGCAGTGGGGCAGTGTGTGCCTGGCACTGCGGGGCTGTCCGGGCTGTGGGCACGAGCAACCGCGCAGGCAAAGAGCTCCCGGGCAGGAGGTCAGGAGTGTGAGTGACAGCAGAAAACTAGAGGGACGGAGCAACTTCTTACCCACACTTCAAAGCAAACAAAGTGCCAGTACAGACTGCACAATGGGGCCATTGAAACCAGAGAGTGATAATGGAAGAGGAGGCGGCACCATACAGCTTAAAACCAAAGCAGATTCTTCCCAGAACTCACTCCCAGAGGCATTACAAACTGAAGGGAAAAACAAGGGAGTAAAAATAGATTCAACTCTGATCCACAGTAATTGCACAACAGGGATAATAGGGATCTCAGAGGTGGAGACCATGAAGTGGCAGAATTTTAGAAATTAAAACTGCTAGCAACAAGAATTACAGCAGAAGTTGATGAATCTGGAAACTACGACCTAAAATGCTGTTTCAGCTCTGGGCTGGCTGGGACCTTTCTCTAAGTCTAAGAAAGGGTCCTCCAAGGATTCCTGCTGCCTTGATAAACAGAGCGCCTTGTCAGGAAGGTGGGGTATGCACAGCTTATAGAACCACTAAACCCCAAGGAGAGGGAAAAACATTCTACTCCTGCCCCTGGCTGCAAACAGAGCAGGTATGAAGCCTCCCCCTCTGTTTGTGAAGTTTTCCTGATGAACTATAGTGCTTTCCAGCCCAGCAGGATTCTTCCATCTTTCAGTTCCAGGGGGAGCTTATACTGAACAAACGACACGCACTCTAACTTTAAAAGCTTGCTCTTCCCATGTATCTGCCTTTGTTCAGATTTTATCTGCCTCAGAAGGCAAGATAATTTTGACTAACACAAGGTAATTAAAGTGAGAGACCTGAGTCTTAAACTACTTAACATTTGAATCTCTTCCAAGTTACTGCCTCCTAAGTAGGTTAGATGTGGTGAGCAGGAGGCTGGAGAGAGGAGCTCAGGCACACGGAGGGGTGCAGAGCCACAGCTCTGCTCCAGGGACTGGGGGTGTCCTCTGCTGCAGCCCAGGGGCAAGTGCCACAGCCAGTGGTCCCTGGGCACGTTCTCTTCTCCCACCTCTCGCCAAGGAACTGCCAGTGCCCTCAGCCTCCCAGGCCACAGAGCCTGGGCAAGTGCTGAGTGCAGCGCGTTTTGTCTGTGCACATCAGCGGGTTGGAACAGGGGTAATCACGGCGTGCGTGGCCACTTTTACGAGCTACAAAAATAATGAGTCATTCTTCCTCCCCAAACCAACCATGTGATGGAGAGGAGAGATATACTTTGTTTTCTCTTTCTTTGCTTTCTGGTTTATGATCCACTAGGCTTTCATTTCATGTTTTAAAATGTTCTCGCAAAACCACAAAGATTAGAAATGTCTTCTCTAATATGAGAGCTCAAATTGCACAAAAAGCTATTTCTTTCAGCATCTGGAAATAAAAAAATATGCCACCAAGTATTGCAGGACTTAGTGACACTACCAAGAGGATGGAGTGAGCCCTCTTCCAGCAACCACAGCCTGATTGGAGCACCTTGGTCCCTCAGGAATAGTTAGGCGAAGTCAGAGAGCAAACCTTCCTTCTGCTCACACTGCTGTCTCTACCCATGACTCTGAGCATGTCTTTTCCTGACCAACAGTTCTCTCCCACCTCTAAGAAAATATTTCAGATATTACACATACCAGAGTCCCCATATTTAAAGACGATCTCAAATCTCCCTGCATGTACAGCAGGAGCACAGGCCTTCTGCTGAAGAATGGAGTGCTCGGTCTCTCAATGTCACACTGCATTTAAATGTACCTCAGCGTAGAGGCATATGCCATTTTTCTCTGATTTACACGTTTCTAATGGGATCCAGACAAGTTTGATGGGGAGACAGGGCTTGGAGGGAAATGAGGTGGTTTTGATTCAAACTGTGGCTTCCATCAAAATGCTGTGGTCTGCTTAGAATGTCTGTGGACATCACTTTGCAAGGCACACTCACACACACACAAAATCCCCAGGCTTCTAAACCCTGACTTGCAGCAGGACCCAAGCTAGAAACTTGTGCAGCCAGACTGCCAGAGCCCCTGCCTGCACCCCCAAAGCTGCTGAGATGCAGCAGCTGCACAGCAGCACACAGGGCCCTGGCAGAGCAGGCACTGACTGTGCTCACACCACAAACCCTGCGCTGCCGCACGTCAGACGATGGGGATTCGTTCTTTCAGGAGGTTCTACAAGTGCCTTAGGACTAGATTCCTGAAAGCAAACCCTCAGCCTTGCTGCTGGCTTTAGGCCCCACTGCAGCCACCCTGGGGGAAATGTTTCCTTCACGCTGACTCCTGGAGCGATGCCTGATAACAAGGCAGCATCCCCTGTACTTTAACTGTCTAGTAAGTACTTCAAATGCTTCTGGCTCACAGTTCAGGCATTTGAACCAGCCTCGTCCCAGGGTAACAAGCTACCCCAGTGTATAAAGAGTAATGGTTTATGCCTTTCTATCAGAGCACACAGGAGAACAGTAGCAGAGTGTCACCATTCTTAGCTAATTTGGCACTTCAAGCAAGAACGGGGCTTTTATCTCTTCCTTTTCATTACAACATGGTGAGACAAACATTCGGTATCAATAAGTAACTAAGCTGGCTACAGAGGACAAACAAATAACTGCAGACGGTTGTTTGGTAAGTGATGAGCCTTTTTGGGCTCGATCACCACCTGTAGGCAAGCTTTGATTTAGACATGAGATCATGGAAGAGAAAGTCAGGCACAAAGCAGCACCTCATCTCTTCAGGTACCTGGGACAGCAAACACAACTCCTGTAAACTGCGGTGGGGAATGGGGCAGAGGCAATGAGTCCAATGCTGTTCTTTCTTCTACTCAAATTCTATCTGTTCTTTGCACATGTGCTCTTCCCTGTTCCCACCCAAGCACAGACTGCACAGTGTGATGACACAGTGCAAAGGCTGCTTCAAATAAGCAATTGCATGTTACTTTCCCCTAAGAAGGAACTGGGGAGAGGGTCTTTCTCACCTGTGCGTACACATGAGCACACACCAGAGCACCAGCCTGAGAAGCATTTCCTTGGGGCTAGAGACTTAGGTAGTGACAGCAACGTAACAGCTTTGCTCTCATTCACAAAGCCAGGTCAAAGCAGAGGAAAATGCGTGACCCATAACCTGCTGAATGTGTTCAGTGTGGGGGATTTGGTTCTGCTCAGGGAAGTGCAGCCAGGCTGAGATGCTGCCTGGAAGGAGCCTCAGTGTGTCAGCCTTGCACAGCAGGGCTGTGTATGGAGCTGGCTCCTGTCTCTGGAGGGCTGAACCCGAACACAAATGCTTCCAAATTCCAGACTCCAGCCCAGGACCTCATCGGCCTGACAGCTTGCCTCACCTTTAAGTGACCCTTTAAATGTCAGGCAGCTGCTAAGCCGAAGGAGAGCAGAGCTGTGAGCTGCACCAGCACAGCAGCAGGTGAAGTCAGGGAGGCGGCTGACGGCTTTCACTGCCACTGTCGCCAGTCCAGCAGGAGCAGCAGGAGCGGCTGAACCAGCCAGGTTTAACCAGGGGCTGACTCGGACTCTCTTACCAAAGCCAGTAGCCACTAGATGGCAAACTCACAGCCCAAACCCACACTGACCGCCGCAGACTCCGCGGGCTCTGAAATCCAGGGGCAGAAAGCCAGCGGGACGAGAGGGACATGGGGCTGGCACACACCAGACACCACCGGTGCCTTCCCCACGTTTGGTTTCTCTGTGTGTTCTGTCCCATCACTACACTGCACCAAGATGAGCCATAAATGTTGCGCTGCCAACTGTAAACCAGCTCCTGGTGTTAACGTGCAGTTCCAAACATCCCAGGCACAGCTATGGCAGAAGGGACAAAACAAGATTCCAACACATCCACTAAAAACATATTGCTTAAGCCAGAAAAAAACCCCTGCAGCCTGCAAATAACATGGCTAAAGGAGCCCAGATTGCAGATGATGTATTATTCATTGCTAACATCACTGTAAGCCTCCAGCCAATCTGGTTTTTTCAGTTCTGGCTGCAGGAAAGGTGGGGGCACTATGTAAATCAGCAGTATCTTGCAAATGACTCTCCCATATTAGCTGTGTGGCTCTGAAAAGAAATGAAGTGCACGGTAGCCACAGCTCTACACGAGTCATCACCTTTGTCTAGCAAAGTGGCCATTTGTATTTTAGCTCAGCCTGTTATTGTCCTGAATCTGTTCTTGAGCAAAGATCAAAGCCAGGCTGGGTAAAGCAGTCCTCATAACATGCCGATAATTTGTCTAAGCAGGAGTCCTTCCCAGGAGCTGGAGTCACAGCCATGGGCACTGCTGTGTAGCACTTTGCTGTTCTGCAAAGCCTCGGGGTCACACTGAGCCAAAATTTCAGCCAAGATGCTGAGGGTGGCTGCCTGTCCCACACCCAGGGAGGGATGGCCAAAATCACTGTGCATCTGTAGGAGTACAAGGGCAGCAATGCTGTAGTAGTTTTAGAGAAAGCTCTAAACTTCTCCGTTAGCTACAAGGTGAAACATTCCTTGCTTTGAGAATAATAGAAAGGTTTTTATTTAATGCCCAAATGTAGAACTCAGCAGTGGTTTTACCATCCTGCTGCACAGGGCAAGACAAACTCTGGGGCACTTCCCTTGTATGACTGTAACACAGAGCTCATCAAAACAACTTTCATTTTCACCCCAATTTCAGAAGTTCATTTTCCCCAGTAGTAGGGTTGTTTGTGCACTCAAAGTAGCAGCAGTGCTGTGCACCCAGACTCAAATACTCCTTTCAACCATAATTACTTCAGGAATGTCAGGAAAGAATAAACTCACAATCCTGCAAGCATTACTGAAAATATTTTCCTCACCTGATGATACTATTTCATGCCCATGAGCAAATTCAGCCTACATATATAAATATAGTGAATCCTACTGACCCCTGGGTTTGAATGTGCAAAGCCTTTCACCACAAGAACTCGCTTCCCAGATTACAGTTTCATACAATTTACCAATACACTGTGAGCAATCAGTGCTGAATTACAGTAACTCCACTCGATCTGGGGATCACCAAAGTCAGGGTGTACTTTGCTCATGACACACAATAACCATCTGCTCTTTGCAACTGTGAACCTCAGCTCCAGAAAAAGATATTTTCATTGATCCACTTTCCAAGAATCCAAACTGAGGTACTCAGAGGTACATTCATACAGCTCATCCATATTATACTGTCTCTGCTCTGCCTTTTTCAATACCATGGATTTACACTGGACAAATTTCTCCTGAAAGGGTGCTGTGCAACCTAAACCAACAACAAATTGCTCCCTTTTTCTATCCTGGTTCTGCTGTTTCCCTGTTCACACCCACTCCTGTAAATTGTTGACACATGTCATGAGCGTGTCCGTTATGACCAACATATTTGATCAGTATGTTGTGAACCTGAGCACTGCACTTGCCCATTTAATGAGCAATATTTTAGACATTTTCCAAACTTCCTGTCACCAGCATTAGCTAACACACGAGCGATCCAGAGAGACCCTTTTGTTCTGAGCAGCTGTGCTGTAAAACAGGCTGAGTATCTCCGCGGCCACAAACTGCTCTCCAAGGTCTCCCCATCCCCAGTCTGCCATATGTTGCTCCTATATTTTGTACAAACTCTTTCATTTCCTCTCCATCCTGTTGCATTTCAGCAGGTTTCACTAAAGCACACTCCAGCATCCCACAGCCCGGCTGTTCGTGGTGCTCTGTGCTCTGCTCTGCCTTGCAAAGGGCACAGCTTTTCAGTGTAGATCCTTACAGGGTCTGTCATGAAACCCTCGGTTTTAGGGTTCTCAGCCTTGCAACTCTTCTGTGTTTGAGAAACTCTTCTGGGAGCCTTGGAGCCCACTCCACTGGAGCACTGTGAGCACTGGAGTGTCACAACCAAAGCAGTCCATAACAAAGACAGTGCTGGGTCTCGTGCTGCCATAGGGTTATCTCAGGTCAAAATCAGAGAGTCAAAGAGATTTACACAGGGAAAACCACAAAAAATTTTGCAAACACCCACGGAGGTCAGAGAGAGACAGGGCCACTCAATGGCCAAAGCACTGGGAACAAGGGTTAGCTCGCTGTTACTCTGCTGACACACCCAAGTCATCACAACTTCCAGTCTATCCTGCTCCCCCTCCATCCCATTACTGATTGTTCCCAATATGGAGGACAATTAAGGAAATGAACATTGGTGCCACTAAAGATAAAAAGCACATACAAGATGAAGGGTTGTTCAAAATTAAACACTGGTTAAAATACAACCCTTTGATCCCTGTTTGGGACTCCAAGTTAAAAACATCCCCAGCCCAGTCTAAAACCCCGAGATGACAAACAGCCCAAACAGATGCTGGCTGTGGCTCCACAGGGAATTCAGTGAAGGAGAGCTGCTCCACATTCCCAGTGGGGCCCTGTGACAGAGGTGTGCACCACAGACAGGGCTGTGGCATGGGCTCCTGCAGGGACTGAGCCCGTCCATGGCTTTCCCCTGCACCCAGCAAGGACCCTCTCTGCCCAGTCCCGCTCTGTTCCCCAGCAGAGCTGTCCCTCCTCTCCAGCAGCCGCTTACACAAGGGGTGCAGCTCTGAGACCAGTTACAGATGTGCACAGAAAACACTGTCCTGATTTGGAGCAGAAAGTTCCTTCAGACAGTCCTGGGAACTGCAAAGGAGCTATGTCACACCCCTCTTGGTTGCCAAACAAGCACAGGATAACAATCCCATCCACAGTGGTGGAGATAAAGGCTTGTGTCAACAGCAGATTTTTTAGAAAAGCAGAGAGAACTATAGCTCAGGAGCAGCCACTTGGAGAGGCAGAGGCTGGGCTGTGCAGACACATCATGTGCTTCTCAAGGGGAGAGTTTGTCCTCGGTGCTTTCCTGCAGTGGCCTCACTAACATGACCAAGCAGCAATGCTGAGACTGAAGAAACATTCTCAACCTCTTGAGCTCTGAACATGAAGAGGAGTTTCAACTTTGGCGGCCAAGAGAGGCAGGTAGGTGCCAAGCTTTGTGTCAGAAGGATGCAAGGTGTGGCCCCTGTGCCTGCAGGGTGTCTCAGCCCTGCCCAGGCTCTGGCTGCCCGGCAGAGCTGCCCCGCACAGAGGCTCAGCCGTGAGTGGCAGCACTGCACTGTGTGCACCTGGATTTCTGTCCGACAGGGCCCTGACCCAGCTGGCTGCACTCTGCACTAACTGGAATTTAGGAAGCACTGTCCCTGCTCCAGGAGACATGGCTACACTGAAGGCAGGGAGCTCAGTCGAAAAGCCCCTGCGTTCACAGGGGCTCCCACCCCCTCCTGCTGAGGAACAGCACATTTTCCATTTCTCTGAACAATCTTACTGAGCTGCAAACATCAGCAGCAGTAAATTCTGCTCTCTTTTGGGACGGAGCCAAAGCTGCCAATGTAAAGCACAGGATGTGATTTCCTGCCCCTCCTGGAAAAGGAAGCTACACTCCAAAAGGTAGAGAAAGAACTATTAATCCAAGAACAACCATTTTAATGTTGATGATCACATGATGCAGCTGCAGAAATACCAATTCAATTCAAACAGAACTTGTAATGTGCTAAACATGCAGGACTTGTGACACAGAAAAGGAGACACCAGATCCGGGTGCTAAGAAGACGAATTACTGTTCACAGGCCCTCGAGGAAAGATGCCCCCAGGACCACTGCTTTTCTGGCAGAACTCTTTAATCAAAAAAACACTAGAAAGCCAGAAAAAACTAATGGCAGATTCTCTACAGAGTCTCCTACAGCTCTACTTTATACAGTATCTATGAGCCGATTAGCAGCAAGGTGCTGTGCTCCTTGGGAAAGGAGCAGCTTACAGAGTGAAAAGAAAACCAATGTACAACCCCAGCAGGTTTACTTTTGCACAGGCTTTAAAAAGAGATGGAGAAATAAGCAGTGCTATTGAGTTGGTGCAGAGATGGCCTGTACAATTCCAGTAGCTATTGCCTGCTTAAGCACAATGGAACAGGATGAATAGAAGCACTAATGTGGCTGACTCACCCTCATTACCCAAAAGCCTAAAATGGGAGGTCTTCTGAGGAGATCAGAAAATGTATTTTCAGATGTCTGAAGGTGTGAGTCTGTATGGATTATGCAGCCTGAGCCACAAGTGCCCATTATTTTCCTTCTGTATGACTGTAAGAACTCTCCCGTGTACAACTACTTCGTTTTCAGTGTCTGCAACCATTTGCAAAAGACTGACAGACATGTGTGCACAGACACACTCCCTGTGCCGTCATGGGGACTTGCCTTCTGTTCTTTCTCACTAGTTTTCCTCAGCCTAAAATAAAAGAATGTTATGTGCAAGAAAACATAACACAAGAGTGTTTATTTGCCTATGAACACCATAACCTTCATAGATCGATATTAAAACCCTTCACACTTATTTTCACTGCCTAGTTCACTTGAACTTAGCAATTCCAGCGTATCTTGAGAGAGTGCTGAACAGCTGCAAACTAGCCAAGGGATCACGTTCCCACAGATCGTATTGGAGTCCAAAGCCCTTCATGTTTGACTCTGGGATATGTACAGGTCAAATGAGAAGTTACACTGTCTGGGAACAAAGTTTCACAGTCCTTGCAGACAGTGTTCCTTGGTTTTACACTTGTTTGATTTAATGCCGCTGGCTCGGAAACTGCGACCTTACGGGGGTTTTCTGCAGAGGTAACTCAAGGCCAGCTGGCTCCACCACAGCCCATCTTCTCTGTACATTCTGGTACGTCCCAGCTTGTAGCTTCTCCTTGATGGATTAAATGTAAGGTCTGGTGGTGTTTTCAGCACTAATCTGACACGTGTCCAGAGAAATGCACGGGGCTACACAGCGGTCAGAGGAGGGGATTAGGAGCTGTGGCCTGGAAACTCCAGCTCTGCTCAGCATTGCTCATCACGCTTTGCCAAATTTCCTACCCTCATTTACAATCTGTCAGAGACACACAGTGAATCTCCTGGTTTGGGAGGGAGGAGGATGAACCCGACTGGTTCTGGCAGGCATTAGCTGCTGTGGCCTGTACTTGGTGTCCCACAGGAGGTAGGACTGTCAGCCCTGCCACCATCAGCCCTGCAGCTGCCCCCAGCTTGTGGCTCGTGCTGTGAGTGGCCAGCCCAGGGACAATCAGCCCAACGGAGTTTGCTCATGGAAAGGCAAACGATGACAAACATAGTAACTTGCTCTCGCTTGTAATCAGCAGCACCAGAAATGACGTTACTGTGTCCAGAAAGACCAAAAAGCAGGGAAACAGGCAATTATGCTTTGGAGACAAAACAACTGCTTGCATGTATATATGAGAGTAAAAGAGAAGGAGCAGGACAGGGGGGAGAAGAACTGATGGGAGCACAAGGCAATTTCTCCATAGCCCCATCTCCCACAGACAGAGCAGGGGGCCCTCCTCAGACTGCCAAAAGCAGTAATGGCCTCCAAAACTAAGGGAACATGGTAAACACAATGCAGAAAGAGATCTGCTGCCTTCCCCAACACCTGCAACCCACCCACCTTGTGCCGGCCTGTCCTGGACACCTGCAGTCCAGAGCCCACGTGAGTGGATTCCCACTCAGGGCTCTCGCCAGGATGCAGAAAGACAGGAATTATCTAATCTCATCTGTACAGAATATATCTGCACTGCAGCAGAATGGGCAATCTCAGAGCTTTCCAGGTATTCAGAGCATCTTTCTTCATGTGAGCTCCCAGAATTAATCACCAGTGTAAGAATTTGGCTTCCTATCCCTTTCCCCAGCTGACAGGAATTGATGGCACCAACTGCCATCACCATGAGAAATAAGTGATTCCTTCACTAGCATGGCAGACATATGCCAGCCAGGAAGAGAAGATCTGATCATCAGACTTGCTTGTTTTGGCTTTTCAATGCACAAAAGGCTGTTTTTCTCAGAATTAGGGTGACTGCGACAATCTGTTTTTAGACAGAGTTAGAACCACAAGATAAAAGAGGCAGAAATCTTCTCATCTGCATATTTATCATCAAAATGCAGCAACTGCATAATTTAAGCTTAGTGTTAAAAATATTGTATGTATATTTTAAGGTTTTCCTACTCAGGTGAAAAGGAGACATGCTTTCACGAAGGAGGTTAATTATTTCCTAATGGTGTGAAAACAACAGAAAAAAAGGAATCAAAAGGAATTTTCTTACCCTTCCCCCTACCCTGAGGCACGACAGAGGTATCTGTCCATATCCTTCACAGACACACAGGGAGCTGACTCAGAACAGTGGAGCAGAAGCATGCACTGGTAACTGGGGTCCCACTGAGCCCCACGAGGATCTGGGAGCTGACACAAAGGTGCAGGTTAAGGAGATTTGTAGAGAGAGCAGAGCACCCTGCCAGCTCATGAAACCTTGCAGCTGAGGAGGGAAGCCCTCCCACAGGCAGGGCAGCACTAACTGCCTGCAGGGCTCTGCCACGGGCCAGGAGGGACCGAGGGTGCTGCCCAGCCGGGTGAGCACTGCACAGCCTGCTCCAGCACCGAGACACCGCAGTGCCTCTCCTGCAGGCTGGGCAGGGCACCACCCTCCCCACTCATCCCCCTCACCCTCAGGGGGAGGACAGGGGTGCTGCTCACTAGCCCAAGCTCTGCAGGGAAGGCTGAGCTGAACACAGGCTGCCCCTGTGGCACTGCCTGGTGCTGTGGTGGTCTCTCACTGCTCCCTGTCTCTGGGTACACCTGCAGTCTCTGCACAGCTGCACTGACTGCCTGGCTGTGCACGAGACCCAGCTGCTTAGCAGGGGGGCTTCTTCACCCAGAGGTGCCCTGGTTTATCATCTTTCCTACTGGCTGCCTCCTTGTTAGAGACAGCTCTTAAGTGAGCCCTGCTGCTGTCCATGCAGACGTGACGTTCCAGACAGGACCTCACTTTCACACTAGGAAGCATCTTTTCCTCTGCAGCACTGCCCAGGAACCCCGCGGCACGATCAGTCACTGCTCAGAAATGTCTCTGGGAGCTTGGCAGCCCCTCCAGCCCCGCAGAGCAGGCTGGCCAGCCCAGCCATCTGCTGCTCCCACAGCTGACACAGCTTTCCCATGCTCTCTGCTGGCTGCCTTTGCGTCCTCACATGGCCACACCATCCACTCTGCTCTGACAGCCTCATCCCTCAGATCCCAGTCCCTGGAACACCTGATATGCACATGTGCTTCTGTTTAAAGAGACAAGGTAGAAGGGCAGAGCATGACAACACACCACAATCTGAAGACAGCCAATCAAACCAATAAATCCCCCCTCGCTCCCCAACAGCTGTAGCCCAATTAAACTCAACAGTTCACAGGTGTTCATGTAATGACTTTAACACAAAAAAGCACCGCTCCCTTTAGGGGCCTTTAAAAAAATTTAGAGCTCTTTAAATTTTATATACCAACAACATCAAACTAAAGTAGGAAATAATAAAGAAGGAAAGGAGATAGAGCAAAGAAAATACATACAATGTCAGCATCAGCAACAGCCTAATTAAACAATAGCCACCAGGAAAATGCACATTCTGCTCACCCAGCCCCGGTCCTTCTGGAGTTCTGTGCTGGATGCAGAAGCAGTTTCTGTACATCCCTTTCAGCATGGCTGCACCAGCCCTGCTCCATTCACACAGTCCCTCTGCCCCCCAGAGCAGAGCTGGGAATGAACCCAGGGCCTTCTCCCCAGTGCTTCACTCCCTCCTGGGCTGCAGGGCAGGCAGGGTGCACCCCTGGCAGTGACCAGTGGCCACGCAGCTCCCGGGGTGCTGCAGGAGCCCTGGGGCAGCTGACACCCTGGCTGACACCTTGTCTGCACCATCTGGGCACTGTGTGCCCACAGCAGGCTCTTGCTGCTGCCTCCTTGTTCTTGTGTCTCCTTACACCTGGTGGCAGTTCTGGCCACAGCATCATTATTTGGTTTTGCAGTTTTCCTGTTGACTGCAGGTTCTCCCTCTCCTCCCTCACCTTCCTGCCCCTCGTTTCCACAGACCTGCAGGCATGAGCCCCCAGCAATGTCAGGATCACAGTGAGGAGCTGCCACGTCTACTCAGTGCAGGAGGGATGAGGAGGCAGGAAACACTATTCTCATAAACCCAGGGAAGGCTGGAGAACAACAGACACTTCTGGGACCCTGCAGGGCCCTGAAGAGGCAAAGAGTCTGCAATGCCTCAACCTTGGGGGAAAACCCAGTCCAGGGCTTGTTACTGCCCTTGCTTTGATTATGTGTTTGTAGGCCCTGGCTTTCCCATGGTGCAATACTGAAGCCAAAGTGGATCTCAAGCTTCTGCTTCGAAGCAATCCTGGCTGCAGCTCTTCATTCTTATATAGAAATGTGAAGTGTTCTAATAAAAAACATTTGTGTCCAAAAAACGTTTTTAAGAGGGGCAGTGAAAAGATGCTGCTCTGTTACAAGTCAGAATGTTCTGGGAGGGGAAACCAGTTTCACTCCATCTTACAAAAGAGACCCTAAGAAACTAAAATATTTTGAGGCTTCAAAAATAGAGTTGCAATGCCAGAACAGTGCAGAAGAATGCTCTTCCAGAGTTCCTAAACAGGGAAAAGACCATGTTGTTGGGCCTGTGAAGGCAGGAATTTGCACAGGAGCAAATGGGGAGCCCTCCTCTGCCCTCTCTGCAGAATGAGACACCTGACAAAGGGCAGATTTCTAAAGCAGCGTGGAGACCTGTACAGCCACGTATCTCACTCATGCACCTACAGCACCTCACACACCAGGCCCAACCTGGGACATTCCTCTAGGAATTACTGTAATATAAATAGTAAATAAGTAGGAATAATTATGTGAGGATGATAACCAGTGATTTAGCTGTGAAAAGGCCCCAGGATGCAAGTGCTAATCTCCTGAGATACTTAGCCATCCTTTCAAGATGCATGAAGATATATAAGTAGGCTAATTACAAAGGAAAATGTCTCTTGTATATAAATCTCATCTAAATTCAGAAGTGATGCAAAAAACAAATTGAGAAGATACCCAGAAAAAGTTCAGTCATGTTGCTGGGAAAGGTTAGTTTTTAGAGATTTTTTTTTAAGATAACCCAAAAGATCCTTAAATACAAAAATAGTTAAACCTTAAATAGCAACTGCAAGTGTCTTACCAGAAAGGCACTCCAAAATGAATAGAACTATTGAACTAAGGAAGCGTCATGGCAAAAAACACAATTTCATTTTCTTAGTTTAGTTTCAATTTATAATTCACACAAGGAGCTTAAACACGTCGATTTGAGATCAAAACAGAACTGCAGGTTACATAGCATCTGTTCTATAGGAGGGTGCTGTGTGCACTGAGATAATTTTAGATGAATGTGTTATAAACAAGATCTGTGGAACATTGCAGAGTAGCAAGTTTTGAGAGAGAAAAACATACAGTTTAAATGCATAAATTGTTTAGAATGTTTAGCATGTGGTTGTAAAGCAATCAACTAAGTGATCTGTTTTCCAGAGTAGGACAGCTTGTGCAGATGAAACAGCAGCTTCCTCTGTATTTAGTGTAAGAGTCATTCAATAATCAGAAAAACAGCCTCGTACTCTGCAAACTTGGTGATCAGAAAGCCAGAGCTTTTAGCCACTGCTTTTGCTCTTTCCCAGCACCTCCCTGTGTCTCTAGAAATGTAAATCAGATGAACACTGCATTTTTCTTTATAGTTCTTTTTTCTCCTATGGAAAAAAGAACATGTGTAACTAACACAGGTATTTCTGACAATCAATTATCAAATCATGGATACAAAAGTATTCTGCATTACAATTCCTCCTTTCATCAAAACTAAAAACAAGTTCATGATAATGGTGTGGTGTGGGTCAGAAAAAGGCATTTCATATGTGAAGGTAAATGACAATGCACGAAAATGTTTCTCCTTTTAGAAAAAAAATCTGAAATTTCAAAAACTAGTGTGAAACACCCTACAAAACAGAAGACAAAGTCAGCTCAGTTGGTTGAAAAGTCTCCTCAGGCTGCAGGGGGATGTCTGCCTGAGAGGTTTCCTCCTGTGTAGGTTATTTATGGTTTGCTCTCTAGCCTGACTGCAGCAGCTGACACCCTGCAAAGAATGGGAGGCAGGGGGAAAGCAGCTCCCTCAGAGACACAAACCTTCAGGCACCCCGGGAGCGGGGGAGCAGCTCCAGGGTCAGCTGGGGTTGCTGCCACAGACAGGTCCTGCGGGAGCAGCTCGCAGGGATCACCCTGCAGGCCTGCCGAGCTCTGAGGCACTGCACCAGCTCTCACCGGAGAGAAACCTGTGCTGAACTGTGGCATTTGCCATCCTCTAGTGGTGGTCTCTCAAGGGTGGCTGCAGCCACCACTGGCTCAGAGAGCAGGCTGTGGTGGGGCGAGGTGCCCATCTGCTGTTTGCAGCGGCTGCTCGCAGGGTGTGCCCTGACCTCCTCCCACCCTTCTCCAGACACCAGCCACTGCCACGCATTCATCTGCTGGCATATCGAGCCAATGCACTGTCACTCCCAAAGTTTATATTTAAATAAGCCCTTCTGTTGAACTCAAATTAAATATAGCCCTGTCGAATCTGATACCATGAGAGAACCAAGGCTGGAGGTGAGAGAGAGAATCAGGAGGAGATCACAACTAAACGAATACAAGGTTAACTCCTGGCTGCACATCTGACTCTGGCACACACTGGGTGTGTTTCTTTTCAGCTCAGCTATAGTATTAGTTGTAGTGGGGTCATCCTCACATGTCCTTCTGCTTCATGTATCTTACTAGGCAGACACACACAAATCTTCAAATTTACAGACAGAATGAAAATTCAGACAAACATTTGTCTCCTTGACCTGTCAGCACTTACAGCAGTGCCCAACTGTCAGAGGCATGAGAGGGCAAGTCAGAACCTCTGCAAAGGCAGGTACCTCAGGACCAATTTTGGACTCGACTGACAACAATAACAATCAGCTCTTAGCTAATGTCACGGAGCAACAACAGAGCCTGTGGCGGCTTGGGCTGTAATTCCAGCCAAGGGCTTGTTTTGGGCTCTCTCCTGATGTGGATGGCCCTCTCAGCCAGATTTCAAACAGTGCTTGAAATCTGGCTGGGGAGAGTGGCTTGGGTGGCTGGACCTGAGAAAGGCCCAGAACTCAATGTGTGCATATTAGTAAAAATGCAATTAAGGAGCCCAGGTATTGAAAAGACCAGAAAATGTGACCATAAGAGTGAGCGAGGAAAGTTGTAGCATTGAGGTAAGAAAGTTCACAGGAAGTAATACAATAAAGCTAACAACCAGATCCTCAGACCTTTGGGACTCAGGTGTCCAAATCCAGTGGGTTGTGTCCTTAGTGCATGAAACTTTTCATTAGGCTTCAGGATGAACAGCATCTACAGCAAACCAGATTTCATTCAAGTCAGTCAGCCACAAAAAGCCTCATCAGTCACCACAGGATAACCCTGATTGAACCGTCTATAAATATTTACGATACCAGTCCCATTAATTGCACTGTATTATTTTTGCCCCAGTATCCTAAAAGCTAATTCTAAAAGATAGTCCAGACCTCCTTTGCTCTGACTTCCTTTATGGCTACTCGTTGTCTTTGACATCTATGAAACCCACTGCTCCAAACTGGGCCAGGAGCAGCAGAGGGAAAAGCATCTGGAGTGAACCAGCTGGGCTGGCAAGAGTTAAAGCTGCTTGGAGTCCTGGTGACTGTGGACTGTCTCCAGCATCCATAAAACACTGAATGCAAACATACAGTAGGCAAGCCCTGCTTTGTCCTGCTGCAATCTCTTCAATTATTATTTGTGTTGTGTATTTTACAAAGGATAAATCAGGGAACATTTCAAGAAATGTTTTCTCATTCTAAAACTTATCAAAATATTGCTGACACTGATCCATGGCTGGGAATGTCATTCCTGAATAAACATGATGTCATTCTCATTCCATTCATACTTCTCCTGGACAGCTGCTGTCAGCCTCAGTGAAGAAAAATGCCACCTCACGGGTGACAGCTGCCACTTGAGGTACTTTGTATATCAGCCTCCATAGGAGGAAAAAAAAAAAGAGTCAGTCATGCTCATGCTATTTAAAGTCTGTTGCATCTTGATGAGAAATGCAAAAGTTAATATGGGGCAGGTTGCTCTGTGTCAAAACCCTGGACAATGAAGAATAAGGCACTTTTCTGGTCTCACCTTCCTAAGAAGCAAGGCTCAGGCAAGGCTCTCACTCCTGCGCTGTCCTTGCTTTAAAAATAAATTCATATTCCTATAAATTGTATCACAACAAAACTAATGAAATAATCATAGTAATCCCAGAATGGTTTGGAAGGGACCTTAAAAACCAACTCATTCCACCTCCCCTGCCCTGAGCAGGGACACTTTCCACTAGACCAGGTTGCTCCAAGACCTGTCCAGCCTGGATTTGAGCACTTGCAGGGATGGGACAGCCACAACTTCAGTTCCAGTACTGGAATTTCTTGCTTTTTCCAATACTCCAATCACATTTGCAATTTTTTGGCACCCAGCTCTCCTGCAATTGCTCTAGGAATTGTTCTGGGCTGGGGTAGCTCTCCAGTTGCTTTCCAAGCATGGAGACAGACAATCCCTGCCCCAAAGAACAGCCTGGACTAAATCTGTTTTCTGTTCCTCCTGGCCTCCAACTTGCACTGCTGCTTCAGTGTCATAGGGGCAGATGTATAATCTGGGAAGCTTTCCAGATGCATCTTGAGCAAAGCAAAGCATTGTGAATCACTGGTACTAAGCAGGATTTTTCCATCTGTCACAGTACCACTGGCAGCACTCACTATGCACTCACAGTACACACAGGATGACAAGCACCTCATGGAGGGGACACCAGTGTTCACCAGAGCCAGATTCTCAAAGAACAAATAAATAAGTTATCTTTCCTTGCACGCTGTGGTGTTTCATCACGCAGACTGTGCCCCAGCAGCACTACTCTGCTCCCAAAAAGAATGGCAACAAGCCCATGCTGGGCATGAGCTCCTTTGTAGCCATAAATGTTGCATTAATAAGTTTCTTTCTACTACTGGGCCATCACTTTAACTTTTATTACTTCTCCTGTCCCATAAATGCTCTCAGGTGCTCTTCCAAGGAGTCTGAGCAGATTGCCAAACAGAGGAGAAGAATGACAATGACATGGCCTCTGGCTCTCCCCTGAAACAGCAGCTTTTCTGTCATCCCCTGGAAATGCTCCAGTTTCTTTACAGCTCTGGAAACATGGCTCAAGCAAGGTTGCCAACACATGTTCCTCTGTGTCAGACATAACTCTGATTCTGGAGCCTGTGAGGACCCTGTCAGCTATCATTCTGCCAGGAATACCCCAGCCCCTGGCTCCTCTGCTTTCAAATTCAGTCCTTGTTGGGTTGAGTAAGAGGAGCTGACAGCTATCTGAAAAAACAATAGCAGCTCTTGCTTTAATTTGCATGCCCAGCATTGAAATCCTTTGTCACTAATTCAAGTGGGCAGCGGATAAAAACTAAGTAAAATATAATGATGCAATTCACATAAATGCATGAGGAGAGCATCTCTGCATCTAACCTCCCCCTGGCCAATGTTCTGGTGCAGAGTTGTTGTGTCAAAGCATCAGAAATTAAGTGGATATTCAGCATGCTGGAGTCCCCTGATCAAAATGAGATTTACTGAGTCTCCTGACAGGCTGTCCACATCTCCTGATTTCAGGGGAGTGGCACATTAGTAATGTTTTCTTTAACCTGCTCTCCCCCAACACCTGAGCACTGCTGATCCTGCTGGGCCTGGCTCCAGCCCTGCCCCACACCAGGCTGCTCTGGCATTTGAAAGGGGAAAGGAAACCTCCATGCAAGTTTTTTTGTATGCTGGCTCTGCCTGGCTGTTTTGACAGAGGGTTCTTCTGCTGGCGCAGCTGTTCCCAACAGCCTGTGTGTGCAGCCCTGTTCCCCCTCCGTGCCCCTTCCAGCACTGCTGGCCCCTCACACCACCAGGCAGGAGGGAAATAAGGAGCTGCAGCACCCTGCCGTGAAAGGCAAAGCGCAGAGCAACCACTGATTTAGGACATTCACAACACCTTGTTTTATCAGCACCGGAGTACAGCTGAACTCTGCTGCATGTGAAAGCCTTCCCTGCCCACGGCCCTGCTCCCACTGCCTCTCTGGCACCATGGATCTCCACAGTCTCCACGGTGTGGCACACACCAAACCCCACTGTCCCGGTCAATAAAGGGTCATGTCCCTGCCAGCCCGTGTTCCAGGAGCCTGGGCACCCCCAGCCAGGCCCCCATGGCTCTGCCTGCCCCACACAGGGACGAGCCCACTCCTGACAGGAAATGGCTCCAAGACACAAGACCCCCACCTCCAGCCAGTCTGCCCTTGAGCCTTACCTGGTGTTGTCTTCTGGGTGATGTTTCCTCACATGGTGCCCATGGGAGTCCTGGTGCTCCACAGAGTCCCCACAGCACTGTCTGCCCTTCCCTCCATGGTGATCGGCATTTGCCTCAGGGCACACCGGCGCCTCAGGGAGGCTCCTGCCATCTCTGCCTGCCCTTCCCTCCATGGGGATGGTGCTTATCTCAGGGCACGTCGGCTCCTTGGGGAGGTTCCTGCCATCCCCACCTGCCCTTCTGTCCATGGGGATGGGCGTTCCCCTCAGGGCACACACAGCACAGGGCTGACGCCTCAGGGATGTTCCCGCCATAAGTGTCCAGGCCCAGGCTAGCCATGCTCAAGCACATTCTGGGATTACTTCCATTTCTGAGGATAAAACACTCCCTTGGCAGAGGCTACCAGCTCACAGAAAACACCTTGCACCTGAGGAATGCCCTGGCTTCCTCCTGGTGGCCCCTCAGGTCCCCAGACTCTGTGGAACGCTGCGTATCGGAACATGGCGGCCTCGCTCAGCTGGCGTCCCCTCAGAAATGGCGCCAAAGGCGCCGCCTGCTGCAGCCGCTGTGGGAGCCTGTGGTGGGGAGCGGCTGCTGCCCCGGGGCTGCCCTCGCTGCGGGACCCACCTGCACGCCCCAGAACCTGCCTGCGTGAACGAGAACCTGGCTGTGCACATCCAGAACATAACTGTGCACATCCAGAATCTGCCTGTCCACATCCTGAACCCTGTGGCACATTCCTCCAGGGGAAGGCTGGACCCCACGGCTGTGGGGAGGCTCAGCGGCCATGGAGGAGCCCCTGCCCTCACGGGCCGGCGGGGCTGGAGGGGGCACAGCTGATGCAGGGTGGGGGTCCCAGGGATGTTGTGGGAGGCAGAGGAGCTCCTGCCAGCGCTGGGCAAACCTCGGCACTGGGCTGTGCCCCAAGGGCCATCCTGGCACCGAGTCCTGAGGAAGGGACAGGGCTCCCTCCACCAGCTGAGCAGCACAGAGCCTGCAAACCTCAACAAAGGAAAGCTCTAGAAAGCAATTAATTAGAGTTCCAGTTCCCTTCGATGCAGACCCTGGTCCTTTGTGAGCACAAAACGAAGCCTGAGCATTCCCACTGCTAATTATGAATAAGTTGAGGAGCTCTTTGATATTACTGCTGTGGTTCAGGCTGGTGCCATGTAGTGCAGAAAACACCCCCATGAACCCACAGGTTTGTCTGCTGCAGCCTCCTACCTCCCCTGTTCTGGGCATTTACACTGTACAGACAGGAAACGCTGGAGCTTTTTCTCCTGTGCCATCACACTCCAGGACTCTCTCCTTGCAGTCAGTGTGTCACAGACCCTTCCTTACACCCTCTGGTGAGGTTAACCAAGGGTACCACGTGTACTTGTGCCCCGAAATCCCTGTGAGAGCACCAGCAGCAGCTGTAAGAGGTTCTCGGGTCTGCTCCAGAGAGGTGACACTGCCCAGCTGTCCAAGACCACACCGGACTTGACCTTCCAAGCTCAGCTAATCATGGCCAGCTGCACAGAGACCCCAACATGAGGATCCCACTGGAGCAGTAAGGGGAGTGAAGAGCAATATCTGTGCAGGGGAATGACTGCTTCAAACAGGGACAGAATCAGAAAGCAGAAAATTAGAGCTTCAACCAGAAAGTTCAAAGAACACGGGGGAAAAGCATGAAAAATAATTTTGACACTTTGAAGTAGATCTCAATTGTTCCATTAAACTGTATTTTTAATAAAAAATAACAATAACAGCATTCCAAATATCTATTTTATAAGCTTTACTAATGTATATTTTTTTAATACATGTCAGAAATTCTTACTTGAGGCAAATGCAATATTTATAGAAAGCAAGAGACTTCAAAACAGCTCCAGAGACTTTAAGCTCTCGATTTATTCACAGATTTAGAATAACTCAGGAATACAAAATGACAAAATGTACATTTTTTATATTGTTTACTAATGTATTGTCTCTTGTCCCTGATCCGTCATTTTCCTGACTGGAGGAAACACATTCAGCTTCTTCACTCCCTTTAATGCTACACATTTCTGGAGGGAAATATTCCCATTTGGTGAAAATCTATCACAATTCTGTCTTGCAGAATATCACTCCCAGAGAATTATGTGAAGATCATTAATAAATACATTTTTGCAATGACAATCATTTCTTCTTTGGTCATGATTTGTATCTATTATTTGCCTCAGCCTGTGCAGTTCCCAGAGAAGCTGCTGGTGAGAGTGAGGAAGCGAGGAGGCAGCGGAGCCCCAGGATGGAGGTTTGCCAGTGGCTATAAAGGCAGTGAGATGCTGGGGTTAGTTAAGCCCCAGCTGGACGTGCCACGGGGTGTGGAGAGATGCCCTCCCTGCGTGGGACAGACCCCTGGCTGGGTTCAGAAGCACTCCAAATTGAGCACTTGCAAAAGCCCAGCGGAGCCGCGCAGCACGAGCTAAGGTTGGCTGTGCCAGGCTTTGGTGGAACAAAGTTGTGATATTCGGTAACAAATCTCCATCAATGAAATGTCCAAGCCAAGACCACCTTTTGCTCAGAAACCATAAACACTTTTTACTTGCTTCTCCCTTTTATATCCACACCATCTAAATTTCAGAGTGAAAATTGCCTGGCCGCGTCCTAAAAAGTGATCTGGCCTCTGATTTTGGGGTGCAAATTTATTCCACATACTTCACTATGTGTCTGCCAGAGGACACCGGGAAGCAAAGGAATTTGTGACCCACATACACAAATAACTGTATGCGTAGCACAGTACAGATCTGGGCAGACACAGCGTTATTTTTCTTTTCCAAGTCCTGGATCAGAATTAGTCAAAAAGACACGTTACCCTGGCAAAACATAAGTCCAGAGCTCTCCCAAGTGTACTGCTGATAAATCAACAGCAGGAGCACTCAGCCAGCTCCAGGCTGTGCTGGAGACACACAGTGAACGATGTACTTCTGCTCCTCAAACTGCAGCAGCGTGCCATGAACGGTGTAACTGGTGAAAGATGAGCAGCACACACTTACCTGTGTGACTGCACAGGGTTTCTATTCTCATTAGACTGATGTTTCCAACTTCTACCAAACTCTGAGATCTTTTTACTGTTATAAATAAGTGCTTTTAAAACTAATGCATTCGCAGTCACTTTAACTCTAGCCCCCAAAAGAGTAACTCAGAGCACTAAACATCAACAATTTAAATGTAAGAATAAGTGCTGGGATCTTTTTCCCCTGCTATCTCAAGTTCAAACTACAATTCCTCACACAGTGCCTTGAGTCCCACAGTTGGGCTTTAAGGAAAACCAGAAACTGTCCGACGGCGTGTGACAAAATCATGCAAGTTGGTACAAGTAGAGCTGGAGGGGTGGAAGAGACTGGTGAGTCAGCTTGTCACAGAAACATATTTAGAGTTTAACTGGCTGTAAAACCCAACAAGGGCTGTGTGTTCTGGGGCACCCGGCCAAAACATGCCCTGGAGCCTCCAGCTCTGTGTGACAGAAGCAGCTCTATCGTGCAAACAAACAGGGGCAATTTCACCACCAGCACCTCGCACCCCTGTACCAGGTTATTTGATTTTGTTTGTCCCAACATACACAAACCCTCTGTTTGTCACAAATGCCTCCCGTGTTCCCAGCTGCTGCAGGAGCAGTGCTGTCAGCAGCTCTGAGCCCAGCAACTGCATCAGGGCATGGGGAAAGGCTGCTGGTGCTTCGGACATGCTGGACGAGCAGGACCCGCCCGCCCCTGGGCCAGAGGAGCTCTTTGCTCTCTGGTACTTTGTCTTAGCAGGACCTCACATTTTCACATCCTGCTCCAGTGCTCATTCACAAGGCTGACACGTATGGCTGTACCCTGTGTGGCCCCTGCTAATTCATGACAACACCAGTGACTGACAAGAGCTGGCACCTTCCCCATCGACACACGCTCCGGGCCAGCATGAGCAGCAGATCTACGGTCGAGGAATCTCTTAAAGAAAACACTGGAGTG
Source organism: Pachyramphus minor (assembly GCA_013397135.1). Taxonomy (NCBI): domain Eukaryota; kingdom Metazoa; phylum Chordata; class Aves; order Passeriformes; family Tyrannidae; genus Pachyramphus; species Pachyramphus minor. The sequence continues at coordinate 411,502 of VYXB01007997.1, read as the reverse complement.
AGCGCCTGTGGCTGCATCTTGCAGGCACTGTTCAAGAGACTTGGCTCCTGGGGTTGGAGTGTGTGATCTCCAGGGCGAGCCTGGCTGATGTTAATATTAATGTACAAATATTAATGCTGCAGCAGACACAGCGGCTGCTGCACGAGGCAAAGAGGAGAGTTTGTAGCAGCAAAGTCCCTGCAGCCTGTTAGTTCTCTGTGGGGCAGCAGCCTGGTCCTTCCAGATGTGCTGGCTCAGCTCCACACATCTGGACAGTGCAGGGCTGGCAGCTCCTCCCAGCCAGACGTGTCACACAGCCCTGGGAGCAGCTGTGTGTGCTGCCCAGCCCACACTGCCTGTGCTGGCCCTGGCACGGGCAGAGCACACCAGGCTCTTGCTCTCAGGAGTGGCCTTGGGAAGCCACTGTCCCTGTGCTCAGTCCCAGCTCTGCACCAAGCCCACGCCCAGGCCCTGACAGGGTCAGCACATACCACTAACCACAGGTGTTTCTGTCAGACATGGGCTTAGCAGGACAGACCCCAGAATCTCCACACAAGTGAATAAGCTTCAGTAAAGGTGGTATTGCTTAGTTGAAGGGTGCAACCATAAAAATCAAGTTTTTTCACTATATATTTAACACAAACTTGCAATTTTGGTGGATGCTGCATTTAATTCTCATCCACACAGAAGTAATAGCCTTGCCAAAGTTGCACATTTTCAAATCCCAAATAGGAATACTTTTTGGAAGGGAAGAGGCCATGGAGAGAGCGGTGATGCTGCACTCCAGCCCAGAGCTGTGGTTGCTGCCCTCCCTCCACAGTAACTCAGACAAACAAGGTCCTCTGGGGAGGTACAGGCTGAAACACTCACAGCCAGCAGCACTACCAGGGATATGACCCAACCCAAAACAAAGCCCTCTCCTGACAGAGGGCTGGGAGTGTTTATGTTGGGGTGAAATGTATTTCCAGGGAAGAGAGACAGTCACACTCAAGGTGCAGACAGATCAGCTGGGATGTGACAGAGCCATGCACTGGAAGTGTTAGTGGGGAAAAGAGGTTGAGCAAGAAAAGTGATATTTATACAATTGTGTGTGTACAGACAATCACTAATTAGATCTTGGAGTGTGTTATATATTAGTCTCTCTGGTGTCACTGTCTGCCCCTAACAGCCCAATGCTTCCTGCTCTCCCTCTCTTCCCACAGAAAGCTGGGACATCTACGCAGGTGGGGAACAAATTTTGTTCCATCAACTTCTGACACATCAAACCTGACAAATATACAAGAGATGCAAGAGCAGCTAATGCTGTGTGCTCATTGCCTTTGTGCTACATCACCACTGAGGAGCGTGTAGAGGGGGCCAGTCCAGAGCAAAACTATTGTTTGCAATTGCCTTTTCCTTTTGACATTTTCATTGTATGTTCTTTCAGGACTGTAAATCTCCTGCAATGTCTTTACAACACAGCTGTGAGGAGGCAACATCTAAGAGGCTGAGGAAGAAAATGTCCTGCCACCTGGGAGCAGCACTCTTCATCTCCCCAGCAACACTCAGGAGTCTTGGGCCGCTCTGGCTCTCTTCTTTTCCACTCTGATATTTTTTAGTCAATGCAGGCCTGATTCTTTTTTTGTTCTTTCCTGAATTGCAGGTAGCTTTGAAAAAACATGCATGAACCAGCCCTGCCAGGTGAAAAATAAAGGCTCCTGATTGCTATCATTATTATTATTATACCACTAGACATTTTATTAACACTGAAGTGTGACATTTCCCTCCAAAGAAAGGCCTTCTCCTGCCCTTCTGCATGGCTACTTTATTGAATCCAAACTCCGTTTCCGAGGAGCTTCACCTGTTTAAACGTTGCTGTGTCTCTAAAAGCAATTTAACCTTTCATCTTTTATGGATGGATCCTTTTTTAACAAAAATCCTATAGGGCCATTTTTCTCCTCATCTCCCTGTGATCTCAGCGATATTACGTGATGTAGCTTTTGAAGAAGAAATGCCGAAACAGCAGCTTCACCACCTGCAGCTCGTGCAGCAGGAAGACGGGAAAGGCAACCTGGAAAAATCCCTTTTCAACATTTCTCTCACAAGCTCCTGGTAAGAATCCCCCAAACCGAGAATGTCTCTTGCATAGAAATGAGGGGCAAGTGCTCAGGAGGGCGAGAACAGCCTGGAGATTTTGCCAGTGTAAAACCCATCAACTTGTTTTCCAGCCTCATCCTCTCAGAGCAGTGACGACTCCAGCACCACCCAGCTTTAATTATTTGGTCTGGGCAATGGCTGTGTGTTGTCCAAGGTAACACCAACTCCTGGGACAGAGGAAGTCATTCTGAACACAGCCAGTGCCAAGAGGTGCAGTGCTCAGACAGAGCTGTTTCCAAGGCATTGTTGGATGATTTTACTGCTTGCTTACTGCATGGCTCACATGGGACTCCTGGTTCAATAAAACAACAGACAAACTACAGACACCAGTACGTATTTTCCTCTGCTAAATCCTGTAATCCAAGTTCAGTCCAGAGCACTCACAGAAATTCAGCCTCTCTCCTTGCCAATACACATTTCTCCTTCCCCCTCCTCAGCCCAGGCCCCTCTCTGGGGATGGCAGGTCTGTCCTCACACCCAGCCCAGCTCCCCCTGGGCCAGGACACACCCCAGGGACACGGAGCCACGGGCTGCACAGCCACCACCACAGCAGGTCCCCTTCTCGTCCCCCCACCTGCCTCAGCACGGGCACTGAGGGCTGGCCAGAGCCCTCGGGGCTTTGGAAAGATGTCCTGCAAAGCAGACCCCTCCAGAGAGCCCCCTGCTCCAGCACTGCCCGTGGAGACACCTCCTCTACCCTGCTGGGGCTGCCCAGCACTGCCAGGCAGGTTGTCCTGCTCCTTTCCCTCTCCCCCACCCTGTCCCTCTGCACATCAGGTGCCAGATTTTAGTTTTGGAGCTTTTCCTTCAGCAAAGCTTCTCTCAGTCACACCTGTGAACATGCTCCTGCTAGGGGAGATGTTACTGTGCTTTCCCCCCTAAATGAAAGCCTGTGCAGTCTCACAGATGTGCCACCTCTAAGCTGTAGTTAAAATCTACATTTATCTGTAATTTACTTTATAAAACACATTAATAAAAATAATTAAAGCCACATAGCCAGAGCATCCACCAGCCAAAGAGACATCATTAACATTCCCTGCACCTGAATAACAAGCAAGGAAAAACAACACGGGGATTTAGAGTTCAACTTGCAAAAGATAACACCATGCATTAGAAGCGAATGAGCCTCCCAATGGGAGCAGCACTGGAGAATGGAAAGAAAATAAAGTAGGGCAGTGTGCCAAATTCAGGAGGTTTTAAAAAAATAAGCAGCACAGCCATCACAAAAGAATCCCCATTTCAGCCCAGCATGGGAGGAAGTATGAACTGAAACCCAACGAGGATTTCCATGTTACTGTCTTAATTTGTAAAGGCTTTGAAAAATAACACAATGCTGAGCTGGTCTTTCTTTTTTGGGAAGAGGGGAGAGGGTCAAAGGGAACTGTATTGGTTATCAAATAATGACAGAAAAAGCTATTCTCTCTGGCTCTCCTAAACTCCCAAGTGACTTGAAGGGACACAAAACACATCCAAAGAACTCTCAGATGGGCAGGCAAAGCAAAGCCTGCACCTTTCCCCAGTGCTGCTCCTGTGCAGCCGTGCCCGGCTCCGGCTGTGCTGACACTGCTGCTGCTCCCAGAGGGACAGGGACACTGAGACAGAGCCCTTCCTCACACAGGGACAGAGCTTTGGCAGCTCCAAAGCACGGCCACCAGTGGCAGGATCAGACCCTGTGCACAGTGCCACCCCCGAGGGCTCTTGCCCTGCCACTACTGCTGCAGGCTGGGGCCGGGTGTGCCCTCACCCCCACAGGGACTGAGCCCCCCTTGTCCAGATTGCCAGGGGATGCCACAGTCACCTCTAACTTTGCCTTTGCCTCCTGTTTCCAGGATTTCTGCTTTTCCCCATTCTTACTCTGGCAATTTTAATTGTATAAACCCAGCTTTTCACCTTTTGTTACTCCACAGATATAGGGGAAGGTGAAATGCAGGTACGGCACCACAAAAGCAAAAGGCAGGTGAGCTTTGAAGGAAAAGGGATCTGGGAAAGGGACAAAAAGGAGCATAGAAATGGAGGGTTGATCTCTGTTGTACTCACAGCATGGAGTAAGCCAAGCAACAGCTACTGTACCTTAACTAGGCAACCGGTAGAAAATCAAACCTTCCCTGTGATCAATAGGATAATGGTGAGAGTTTGATTAGCCTTGGAAAAATTACAATAAGGAGAGAATTTTTTCTCTCCATGGGTTGGGTGATTTCCCTGTGAAAGTTTTTACAAGAATGAGGCTGCATATAATGCGTCTTGTTAACCCAAATTACATGCACTCGAATTCCCTCTCTTTCCCCAAAGAAATCAGAGAAGAAATCAGGCGTGAAATGGCATGTGGGTGGGGCTGAGCCGAGCCAGCACCACTCTCGTAATTAAATGAGACTTGCTGAGCCCCCACTTCTCAGAGCCTTTCAGTTCTCTGGGCTCTGTTCAGTGCCCACAAACACAGGGATGTGCTGTCCAGAGTTTACATGCTCTGTGCAGGACCAAGGCTGTGGGGAAGGGGGAACCTCCTGCCTTTCTCCAGGTCAGGGAACCTTCAGGCCTACACTTGATGCTGCAGCCCCAGCGCAGAGCTGCCAGCTGGAAATGTGTCCTGCTTCCTTGTCAAACCCACTTTTTAGTATCTCATCCAGGCAGGGTTCTATCCCACCCACTGGAGAGCACTGGACAGTGTGGGTATTGCCATTTCATTGCATCCTGTTTGTAGGTGCCAACTGATAATGTCACCAGCTGCTCCCCAGCCGTGCTGGCAGCCCTTTGTCCTGTCCAGGGCTGACCCCACACTGCTGTGTCTTGCTGGCCCTGGCCAGATGAGGGTTTCTGTCACTGGGACAGCACCTGTGACTTCACAGCATGTTCTGTTTCCTGCAGGGCAGAGGGGGCTGTGCCCTGTTCCTCACCCCAGGCTGATGGAGCGAGGCCCTGCTCTGACCCTTTCTGCCCTGAGTCGAAAGGGGCCAGGGCACCCCATGGCAAGGTGGGTGTTTGGTCATGAAAAAGGCTGTTGTGGCTCTTCCCCTGACTTCTGCTTCACCACAGGTTTCCCTCTGGAGGTGTAGAGACCTGCCACTGCTCCCAGGCTCGTGCTGCTCTGCCCTGGCCCTGGCTGTCCCGGCAGCCCAGTGCCTCTCCCTGGGCTCGTGTCCCTGGTTTTGCTGCTGTGCTGGCTCCCTGCCTGCTGGGGCTCCCTGCTCCCCAGGCCTCCCGCTGCTCCTGGCTTTGTTTGTGGTGCTGCTGGCCCCGGGGATGCAAGGGAAGGCTGCGGTTGCAATAACAAGCAAGCCCTGGGGGAGAACCTGGGACAATGTGCTCCTGGTGCTGCCTTCCTCGGGGAGCAGGGACAGGGGAACAAAGGAGCCAGAGGCAAGCAGGTGGCACCGGGGAGGGGCAGGTGGAGGCGAGACAGAGGCACACAAAAGATGAAAAGAGGAGTGTAAGGAGAATATGAGGCTGCAAGAGATGCTCGACTGGGCCAAGGGAGCGCCGGAGAAGGAGCCACGTTTTAGGCCTGTGCAACAATAGGTTGTGAGGAGGTCTGATTGAGAGAGGATCAGCTCTTCTCCTTGACTGGCAGCTGCTGAATGTGTCAGTAGCTCAAAAGGAGATGTTTTCAGTGCGTGCACCTCATGCTGCCTCTGCTGATCTGCTGCCTCAGGTCAGGTGTATTTTATACACCATAAAATAGCAGAATTTCCAGCAGTTCCTGAGAGTCTCCCCTCCTCAGCAGTCATCAAAATGCACTCCTCATTCACAGGCTCCTTCTGACACTGGGAATATCTCAACCCTTAGCAACAGGTGATGACAGGGCATGACATGTTGTATCAGTGTTTCACTCTGGAAGATTAAGATTGGATTTCTCCCACTTTTGCATTAATGTCCTGTGAGATGCTCAGGGCTCAGCTTGCAAGAGAAGTATTGTATTTCCTACACACAGATGTGTGGCTGAGCTCTGCAACAACACAACTGATATGTTGGTAATCCTTTTATGTTATTTTTTCTAGTTCAGACCTTTAGTTGGGGCCAATTTAATGCAGTGCTTTGACAGTCCAGATGCCACACCAAGAACACATAAACTCATTTCTCATTCATGGCTGCATCAGTAGCAGAGACGGGCTTGTGGGAAACATGGGCAAAGATGTTTTTTTAAAATCTATTGTGTGCAGCAGAGTTTGGCACAGGCTGGAACCTGGGATGGATGGTTCTGGCTGGGGTAGGCTGCTGAGGAAACTTTTGGGCTCTGTCTGCAGCACCCCTGCAAGGTGACATGGGGTTGCCCAGCCAGCTCCACCTGCTCTGCCCGAGGCCAAGCCCTGCCTGGCTGGGGGCTCTCGCCAGGGCTGGGGGCTGTGGCTTGGGACCTTCTGGGTCAGCCATCCCCTGCTGATGCACTTTGGCTACTCCACAGAGCCGACCAGGGAGTCTGAGCAGAAACACCAGAACTGGCTGCTGGAGACCAGTGCTTTTAGTCTTGATCTGTGTCCAAAAGCAGCAAGGGGAACAAAGCAGAGGGGCTCTGATGTTATTTAGGTATTTCCTTCTTGCAATTACTATATGTGAACGTTCTCAGGAACTGTCAGGAAAGCTGAGCATCGGCTGAATTCCAGGTGCTGTGCCTCTGTAAGCCCAAAACAGGAGCTGTGGGAACAATTCTGTTCCGTAGTGGGAGAATCTGGAGGCTCAGTGTTAATCCAAAGACATTGCTGCAGCTGGGCCATACCAGCCCATTTCTGCAGTGAATGGAGAAGTGGGGAGGGCACGTTTGGACGTGGGACCCCAGGGGGCAGGTCTGAGTGTGTCCCACCACGGCAGTGTCCCCAGAGCTGTGGCAGCCCTGCACACACACCCTGCACTCCCTGCACCACCACATCCTGCAGCACTGCCAGCCTCCCTAATGCATCCATTACCTGCATCATTAACAGTGATCAGCTATGCAAATGGCAAAAGAGTAACCAGTTATTAACAGAGGGCTCTTTGATTGTTTCTAAAAATAGGTCTGTGCAGAGAGGTGTTTTCTTGTTCTCTGTGCACACATAAAGAGAAACTGCAGAGCAATAAACGTTAGTATTTAAAAACACCCAACTTAAGAAGGGCACGTTCACTATAACTTTCCTCTTTATGGAGGAATAACAAAGGATCCCTAAGCTGCTATGGTTCTGCAGAGACTATAAAATGATTGTGAGTTTAACTGAATCTTTCCTGGGTTTGAAGGTATAAGATTAGTGTCTGTCGAGGGAGTTGGCTTTGTTAATACTCGAGGTTCAGTCCAGCTGCATTTTCCTTGCATTTTATGGCATCTGGTTTTGTCACTTTCAACAGTTCAGTAACTCACCCAGATAAGAAACATACCCAAAATTAAACTCTGTAAAAGGAGAGATTGGGCTTACAGCTTCCTGTCCCAGGCTTTGCAGGCTGGGGCCTCAGCCAGGACCGTGTAGGGACACCTCTCCCTGTCAGTCATTCCCAGGTAACAGCAGACCCACTGCCAAGGAAGGACAGTTGTGAAGGCAGCCAGATTACACCAGTAAAGGGCAGCCTTGTACAAAGGCAGCATGGGGAATAGCCTGGCTTTGTCTCCTCCTGACTTCTGACAGGGTTTGCACGTGTGGAAGGGAACGTGCAGCCCTGACACTCTCCTGCTGGCTCTTGCCTTGCCTGTGCTGCCTGGGCTCAGTTTCCCACACCCCTCCTTCACAGGTCTGTTCTTCCTCATCTCCATCTACCAAAGATATGTTCTAGTGTCCCCTTCCTGTAAAGTGGAGATTCCCTTCAGTACCTTCCACCCCAAATTCCTCCAGTCTGTTGAGTGGGATTGATTTGTGTGCTCTCACACCCCTTGCAAACCCCTAGAAGTCCGTGCAGTAGTTTCTGGTTGCTCAGCTGGGGCAGGCAGCAGCCAGCACCCAGAGGAGAGGCTGGAGGCACACACGTGTGGGCACACCCACGGGCCCAGTGCCCTTTTCTCCTGGCCTCCCATGGGAAGAGTGAGGACTCTCACTCTGCATTTTGCTGCAGTTGGGCACTGTTCACTCAGGACTTCAGAGCACTTTGCCTGGGTGCTGTTAAGCACCCCTGGACAGGCTCCCTGTGCCGGCCACGGTGCGGCTCTGGGGGCAGCAGGAGGCACCAGTCCTGCCCTGGCCTCTGCTCCAGCCAGCAGGCACAAACAGAAAGCACAGAAATACCTGGAGTCCTGCCAGAAACACATTCTTCCCTTTAATGCCTGGCATCACCCCCAGTATAATTCTGGAATTAAAGTGGATTAGATTTTTATGCAGATCCTGTGAAAGCAGCCCAGCTCTTGGGCTGTTCTGGGGCAGCTGACAATGATGGGACCCTCATGTGAGGGGCAGTGACACACCTTTCACTCCCAGCACTGATCCCCAGGAGCTGGAGCTGTCCTGGGGGGAGAAAGTATTTCTACAAATTGCTGCCACTGTCTTCTCTGAGACTCCTCTTTTGTGCTGGAGCAGCCAGAAGGGACTCTGGAGAATCCTGTCAGTGCCAGTGGGTGTTGGTGTGCACAATCTATAATCTCTGGGACAAAACAGAGACACAGAAAGACAGTATGAACACAAAACATGAGTAGGAACTGCCTGCACTCAGGGAGCTGAGGAGTAAAGAATCACAGAAAAGAGCATTGTACAGCTTTTATATTAATCTAACATGGATTCCTGAATTCTGCAGGCACAATAGGGCAGAACTGGAAAAGACATATAGAGAAATGAATAGAGAGAAATGAAGGCCACAAATGGCCTTCATTATGTTTAAAAGCCTCTCAGAGAGTGTCTGGTTGGGCTTGTTTCTGTAGCACCAGTGGCAGTGGCTGCGGTGTGACTTCTGCTGTCCCTCAGTGTGCTGGGTGAGGTGTTGGGAGTCAATGCAGAGGGTATGAAATGGAGAAAGTCTGGGTCTGCATTAATTAGAACTGACTGAACGAGGTGGTAGGAACATCCATGGCTGATTTCTTTAAGTATAACATCAGCTCCAAAAGGCATCAGCCGCTGGCCAGGGCAGCAGCCCGTTGCAAGGACTCTCCTACAAGCCCTGCCTGGATGAAAGTGAGCACTGCAGACAGTGCTGGAGGGAAGAGCCGCTGTTCAAAGAGCAGTGTGAGCTCCTGGTATGAAACATCTCATCTCCCGAGTCCATGGGCAGCTCACACTTGTCTGCAGGCTGCTCAGAAACGGCCAGATCAGACAGCAACAAAAGGGGATGTAAAAGCTTTTGAGCTACTTCTGAGGGTCTGTGCATGTGAACTAACAAAGGCAAGTCCGTGGTCAGCAGGGTTAAATCCACCAGCACAGTCTGTGCTCCAGCAGAAAGTGTTCTGGGATCTACAGTGTGGAAAAGCTGGAACTGCCCATCTGGAATAATTGCAAAAGCAATGATGAAGTTTCATATGACCATTAACAAATTCTCAGATGCTCTGGGTTCAAGAGATGAGATGTCTCTGGGGGCTTGGTCCAAGCAGTGATGTCTGTTCACCCTTTTATCTGTCTGTGGGTGAGAGACTGGCCTTTCAGAAATTGCTCTGCCCTCTCCCAGAATCCTTTCCCAGACTTGGGCGAGGCTTGGCATCAGTTTCTCACTCAATCACAGCCTGCAAAGCCATATTACAGAGCATCTCTTTTGTTAGGCTTCATTTCCAGAAGAAGGACTGCCAAGCATGGCCAGTGAAACACATGGCAATGAGGTGGGAAGGCAGGAGAAAGAGCTGGTGGACGTGCAGTTGCTCTGGGCTGGAGGTTGTGCCCAGAGAACAGCTGGAACCTGTGCACACTGATCCCATGTCTGCAGTCCCTCGTGCCAGGGTTAAACAGATGGGGGGTCAGTCAGGCAAGCCCCTGCTCTGAACTGTACCTGGAGGGTGTGGCCAGCTCAGGTGGAGCTGCAGGGCACTGGGTGGGCAGAGGCACTGCCTGGCCAAGGAGATCGGCCGCGCGCGTCCTGCCACCGCTGCCAGCTCACCACCACAGCTCACCAGGGCAGAGCTGGGAGAGCAGAAATAACCCTCTTGGGCTCTGCTCCCTTTAGGCACCAAGGACAGCCTGCAAGATCTGTCAGACCCGGGCATGGAGAGCACTGGGAGAATGCGGGGGTGAGCTCAGTGCACTCACAGGATCCATGGGTTAGAGCTCCTTGCCATTGCTGCTCTGTACTGCACCACTGTGCCCTTGGAAAATCAAACCCCCCTTCTAGGAACACTGGATCTTCTCCCTGTTTTGCACAGGAACGAAGGAACACTACATTCCCAGTAATTCCTGTGCCACGCATGGAGAACAGCCTGGGTAGTCTTGTGTCACTGCACGAAAAATCCTTGGCTATTTCTGTGTTTGCAGTGCTGCAGATCCGTTGTGGCTTCCCAGCACTCATGACCCCAGATCTGTACCACTGGGATTTGTCAATTAAACCAGGTCACCATGGAGTTATACCACACTTCCCAAATATTTGTATCCCTCTTGGTTTGCTTGTTACTTCTTTTTCTTTTTTCTGTAGCTGCTGGGCTGAACTATGCAGGGCATAGAATAGGTTTTTCTCTTTAATGAATGCTTTAATTATTTCTCTTTTTTCCTAAAGGTTGTTACAAAAATGTAACTTCCTGTTAAGTGTGGATTTTACAATGTAATAAATTGATATAATGGCATGTAAACAAGCTGTGTAAATACATAGGCAGAGCCGTGCCTTTGCAGCGACTTTTTTATCAAAAGAAGAACTTCCACAGCAGTGGCATACTCTGGAAATAATGATAATTTGCACAGTGTTATGCATTAGTACATTAGTGATACTGCAGGGTCTGAATTTACTGACAGCAGGTTGCATAGTTTAAGTACTGTGCTTTGCTCAAAACAGAACGCCCAAAATATTTACTGACCTTAGTTGCTACAGAAATCCAGTGTTAGGCCAGAAGGAGCTGCCAACATCATACTAATGTGATCAGAAACCCATTACCTGCCCAGTGTACCTGTTTATCTCGTCCTTGATTAAAGGAATTGTCAAACTGATAAGTGCCACTCATGGCCCTGGTGCAGCTCAGGCCTGGCTTTACTGGTGCAATGATGAGGGAAGCACATGTTCAGTTGCTGTGAAAGGCTGGGGCAGAGTACAACTGCAGCAGAAATGGCACTAATAGCAATTTGTGTCTCTTGGAACTGTCAGCACTCGCTGCTCCAGTGGGAACAATTTCTGGGGCTGGGCTCTCCCTCCTCAGCACAGAGAACCCCCGAGCTGCCAGGAACTGCTGGGGGTGTCTGTTCCTGCTGTGCCTGGGCTGATTCCCAGGACAAACCTGGGCACACTCGGGACAGCTCCAGCCTCCTCTCAGCCCCAGCTACGGACTGGGAGCTCCCCACAAACGGGGCCACCAGCTGGGGCAGCAAGGTGACGTAGCAAACCAGGGTTAGAAAGATGGAAAGACAAGAAAAGGGGAAAGAAGTCCTTCTCTCTTCACACTGCCTTTGATGTGATGACCCTCCCTAATGGTAATTTATGCTAAATGTCATTTTAAAGAACAGCAAGAGAGTGGTGTAATTAGCTCTGGTTGCCGAAGTTGGAAACAAACATCCCATAATTCCCCTACTTTCATTTAAAATCCCTCCTTCCAAGCATTACTAAGTGAGGAGCATAAGCAGGTACACACAGAACTCCTGGTAGCACCTGCCTGTCTTTGCCATTGTCACACAGAAGTGTGGAGCCTGCTCCTTATTTTGATTTGTGTTTCTTTCTCTTTTTCCTTTAGATAAAGATTGTTTTTAGAGGTGCCAAAGCTTCCTTCCAACAGACAAAAACCAGCAAACAGCTATAGGAAAGTGGCCTAATTATGTGGGGGTTTTTAACAGCCAGGAGGAAAAGATAGTTTGGAAACCAAAATGTCTTGGAGGCACTTTCTGCATCCATAGTATACCTAATAAATTGACTTTTGCTTCCAGGGCACTCGTTCAGCTTCTTCATTAGTATAATGATCCTTGGTCTACTCTCCCCAAAATTAGGTAATTTGAATAAAAAATAAGTTTTATGAAATGTAGCCATTAATAGTGTCAATAAATTTTAAGCTGTGATTAGATATCACTTGCAGCAATCCCATCCCTCTCTGTTGTAGATCAAAATATATTTATTCAGTGTTCTTAAATTCAAATGTCCTTTTTCTCTCTTTGACAAGAAAAATCCAGTGTGGTGGTGGCTGCCAAGGTGACTTGAAAGACTTTCTAGTGTGTAATCCCCTTTTATATTCTGTACTATGTATGAACTCAAAGACAAAATATCTGCATTATCTTAAATAAACTAGGTAAAATGTATTTCAAAAAGTTTCTTGAGTCAAAAAGTAGCAAATCATTGTATGTATTTCCATATTTGTATAGTTTCATTATATTCTTGTTCTAAGTTACTCTTAAGCCTCTTTCATATTTAAAAAATGAACTACACACCTACCATGCAAAATGTAAAGTATGTTCAACTAGTTCAAATTAGATATACAGTAAAAATACACTTCCAAAGAAATATCATTTCCATTTTTGTTCATGTTTTTAACAGAATTCCAGACTAATACATCAAATGTGGAACTGTACAAGAATGTGAAGAAACATTAGGATTGCAGTAGTAAAAAAATGTACAGCATTCAAAACCAACAAGCTCTAAACAACCAAACAATACCACAGGATTGAAACAATCATGGGGACAACATAGGCCATTGGAGCCAGAGTGAATCCTAATGCACCTACATAAAGACCCTACATAGAATATTGTCTCTTATTTATATGCAAAATCCCTGATTTGATTAAACCAGACAATTTCTCTAATTGTCTCGTATAGGTTTCAGATAAGATCAACACAAGAATATTCCCCTCCATGAGCGCCAGGTGTCTGAGAAGGCAATATTGAGAACTGATGTGAAAGGAACTTCCACCCACGTGGATTCAGGTAGTTGAACACAAGACCACAGATAACAGCAGTACAGTTGGAGAGAACCACTGGAATTGTTTTCCGCTACAATTGCCGTCGGAATTCAGGAGTCAGCTTGGTCAAACTGTTTACAGGTTCATACACAGGGGTTTGATTAGGGGCTGTAACCATTTAACAGTGGACCAAAATTGCCTTTTAAATCAAGAAAAGATCCAGCTAAGCATGTAAAAAAAAAAATAAAACCTCCAAGGTGGTTGACAATGAACAAAATGTTACAAAGAGCAGAATCTCCATCTCAGAACAGCTTTGAAAGGCAGACCTGTGCTCTGTTACCATCCAGCAACCAGCACAATGTCCTTATTAAACACTTGGATTACGAGGGAAAATGCCCTGGACAAACCTGTACCAGTTATTAATTCAGCCCAAATTATCGTTTTTAGTGTCTCATCACTGTGCACAAACTCAAAGGGCTCTGCCAGCCCCTTGGGTTTGGTGACCAGACCTTAATCCCCATCACAGATCTCAGGTAGTTTTCATCTTTTGAGGACTACCTTGCTTTTCCCATCGCTCACCTGTGGGGTTCTTTAAGCTGAAGTGTAAAAAAGGTTAATAAATGACCTAATTATGTCAGCAATTCTATCCCACAGTCCTTATGCTCTGAAATCTCTCCCTGATCTCGACAGGAATTTGGCTTGCACAAGAATGGCAAATTTTCAGCTCAGAAAGTGGAATAAATGTGGTGCTTTTAAAACCAAAACATTGTTAGCAGAGAGTCCAGCCTGCGAAATCATCTTCAATGCCCTGAGAAGGGCAAAGAACACGAATCTTGGCACCTCTCTTGCTGTTTATTTGGAATAATCTTTTAGCAATTCTGATCCAATGGGAACGAGGGATTAGTTTTAGAGAGCTGGCCACATACAACCCAACATCTGACTGAAATAACTGATTGGAACAGTTCGAAAAGGAACAGCCATCTGCATCTCATGTACCACTCCAAACCTCTAAACCAGGCAAACAGCATAGTGTAGACTTGTTCTTACATATGTTTAAACTTTGCTGAGGTATTTCTTTAATTACAGAACAACATCTTTAAAAACAAGAGGGAAGAAACTCAAAATGTGAGTTATATTCTGCAGAGATTTTCAGGGAGAAGGAATTCAATTGTACTGAAAGGTCCATAATGACTAAAGGAATAACCACTTTTAATAGTGTCAATATTCTTCCTTGGCTTTTTATTCCTTCAAAGCTTTACAAAAAATGCAAGGCTGAGACTTCATAAAACATAATTTTGCCTCGACTTTGCCCACCGATGTTGCCAAATAACCTGAACTACTTGTGCCTTTTTCCCCGTGCCCAGGTGGGGGTGGGCAGGGGACACCCTGCCAGGGGACCCCGCTCGCCTGCCCCGTGGCACAGGACCAGCCCCACCCTGCTTTTCACACAGTGCCTGAAGCCAGGCTTGTTCCACACAGCAAAACTAAGTACAGATCTTCTGCTGGAGCTTTAACACTATCTGACAACTTCTACCTGCAACTAACATTTATTTCTCTACCATGAGGATACCTAGACTGTTGCACAAGCTGGATTTCTCACCATACATACTTCAGGAACGGGAGAAATGTGTACATTGTATTAAGGATTTTTCCTAGGCAGATACTGTGTTTGAAGTGCAGTTTTCTAACCCTTTTACACCCACTCAGCCTACCTTGACTGTGACACTAATGTTAAATGTAACTGCAGCCATTACCAAGTAGTTTCCATAAGTGGTTTTATTACTGATTAGATTTTACAAATTCTGGTATTCGAACAGACTTTGACCTTAAAATTCTAAAACAACAAAGCAACCAATGAAAGGCTTAGGACTATCCAAAGTAACAAACTCTTTAACATTTTTGCCCTGGTCATAAATATACAGAGAGAAAAAGAGAGAAGTGGACATGGAATCCAAAGAATGTAGATAAAACAGTATATAAGGCACATGGCAGTCTTTGAAAATACAGAAGCTTTAGCCAACTTAAATTAATTGCTGTTTCCCTTGCTCAGTCCACAAAACTGTACAGTTACACAAATGTTGTGTTGCAATAGATCTTCCAAGTTATTCTTCAGTCCGTACTCCATAATACCAGAACACTACATTTCCTTCTGTTTTTTTAGGAGAGATCCTAATTGTGGTTAGTCAGTTGCTCAAAGCCTCTATTAAAATACACTTGGAATTTCAGCTAAGAATAATTTCTTTTTTAAAGAAATTATTAAGAAAGAGTCATCAGAAAAGGTTTGTGAGAGTTGTCTGTGAAGGACTTCGAGACTCGTGAACCTCAAGGCTCCCGGGCACTGATGTGAGGACAGACGTCACAGTAGGCATAGTGGGGTTAGTCAAGTCCGTCAAAGTCGTGGGAGTGCTGGATGGACTCATGGAGGCATTGGATATTTCTGAGGCAGGGCCTGACGGGGTCCCTGCTTGCAGTGTGGAGTCTGAAGTCTTATCCACCCCTGTGTTTTCTTGACGTAAGAGGTTCCGTCTGAATTTGGCTCGAGCATTTTGAAACCAGACCTGGAACAGTTCAATATAACAGGGTAGCATTTAAAGAGCTGCAGTGTTTCGAAAAGCAAAAGCACATTCACAAATTCATCAACGCTGGAATCGGCAAAGATGTTTTTAGTGTAACATGTTAGAAGAGGAGCCCTGGTCATGAGAAGCAGCCTCTGCCTGCGAAGGATTCCTGCTTCCCTCTCCTGCAATCCCTGGAAATCCTCTGCCTGGGGCAGGAGGGGTTGAGCACAGAGGGTGGGAGTCTGGCTGTGCTGGCTGTGTAAAAGGATGCTCAGAGATGTGGCAGCCTGCAGGAGCCCTGCTGGCCCTCAGTCCCATCTGTGTGGGTGAGGAGACAACCAGCCCCTGCTGGATATCAAACCACAAGCTCGGGCCCCCTCACATCTCACGTCCGTCTCCCACCATAAGCACTGGTGGCTCATCCCATGGCTCCTGCCTTCCTGCTCTCCCAGGAGCTTCCTCGTGCCTCAGTGGCTGCTGTCACCCCCTTTCCTAAGAGGACTGGCCCTCTTCCTCACTCTTCTCTTACTCTTCTTTCTCAAATGCTTCAGCTCCCTTTGCCTATGCTGGGTTCCCTTCTCAAATGTTTTCAGTATTGGAATAATGTTGGGAAAAGAGGCTTGAATGGTATCAAAGACCCACACTGCATCAGAAAGTGTCATTACAGTAGGAATTACATCCATACAAATTTTTTCCAAGGTTTCTACTTCTTGCATTCTTTGATTATTATCTGAGTGAGGGACAAAAGCTACGACTTCATCTTTCTCAGTCAAGTTCCAGTCTTTAGGTCCAATAACGCCTTCCACTGTCTGCAGGAGTTTTTAAAGAGAAAATATTTTCTGACCTTTTTGAAAACAGATCAAATAAAACTGTGAAACTTGCTGAAACCAAGGCACAGCATAGGACTGGGACTAAATCTGAAAGTGTCATTAACTAGCCTGTGTTCCACGTGGTATTTGTTGACACCAGGTGATGTTCCTGCTACAAACTGGGTGCAGAGTCACTGTGCTGATTTATCCCAGGCCTCTGTCGTTACATTCTTTGCCATGGACTCGGTGCTGATCCCGCTGTCCTCACGCTGACCTGCTCTGGGGGTGGGACTGAGTCTTTCCATCCCAAATGCCATGGGCCTCATCAGCTCTGTGCCCCTCGGAGGCAGGAGGGGCTGAGTGAGGATCTGCACAGCTGGACAGGATCTCCACTGGGTTCCTCCTCTGGGGCCTGCACAGGCAGGCTGAGTGTGTGGGCTGCCGAGGACTCCCAGCCCTGCAGAGGGGCTGGGCCCTGACGCTCAAGGCCCTGGATCCCTGGATCCCTGCCATGGATCCGCTCCAGCTGGAGCACCGGGAGCCACCCAGACACACGGACACTGCCGGGAGGAGGCCCCTGGCACTGCCTGGCTGCAGCCAGAGCTCGTGGACCTGCCTCAGCTGCTGCACCTCTGACTGGTTTGCCTCTCATCTAGGGATGCTCCAGCCACAGATTCCTCTCACTGAGCACTCTTACTCCTTCTCTGGGAAGCTTTCCCCCCAGCCAAGGGTCTTCCAGGTGCACCCCCACACACACACTGTCTCCAGGGAATGCCACAAGGAAATAATCCTTAGGCACAAATTCTAGGGCCAGGCATGAATCACAAAACAAGAGTTCTCCTACACCAGCAGTGATTTTATAACATGGGCCATTGCAGCAGTGAACCCACCAAAGGCCAGTGACGTGGTAAAAGGGGGCAAACCCAACAGTGCTATTTTTGCCTACCACATTCCCAGTGTCCTCCCCTGTGACTGCTCAGAGCCCCTCCTGGGTCATCGTCTCTTTAATAGTGGTAACTCCTGCTAGACATAGAAAATACCACTAATCTTGTAAGTATTATTCCAATATAGAGATTATATGACTGCTTTCACTCCCTTCCTCACTGAGATATTGTCAGGGTTAATCAGCTAATGGTTATAAGGCTCTTTAAAATTACCTAATAATAAGTATTTATACTATTACTGAAAATACATCTAGTTATATGTTAATTTAAATTCTGAAAATACCTTGTCTAATGATAGAAAGGGATAATACCATTACCACCATATTGACATTCTGGTATGTGCTTAAGATACGACACCATTCAGCACAGATTTCATGTCAGAGAACAGTTAAAGATAGAAACTCTCATTCCCTGGGCTGTGGGGCTGCTCCTGCTGCCCTGGGCCTTTATTCCAGTTGGACACAGCAGTGCAGGGCCCTGCACCTGGGAGGGCATTACAGACAGAACAACCCAAACACTGGACTGAAAGAATCCTTCCAGAAGGACCTATCTCACACCAATTGCACAATTAGGAATCTGGTCTTCGGGACTGAGGAATAAACAAAGTCACTGGGAAGTATTTCATGGTTTTCTGTCCAACTGTATCAGTACAAGGCTGAGCTGTTTCAAATCAAACGGGAAAATACGGACCCAAACTCCCCCTGAAAGATAAAAGCAGCTGCAAACCCAGCACTGCTGCTCCCACACTCAGGTGAGCAGGGCTGGGCCTGGAGCTGGGCACTCACTGCTTCGGCACAACCGTATTTACTGAGGGGAAAATACTGCACTGCCTCTTCAGCGATCTGTGCAGCCAATTCTTTGTCTCCCTCAAGTCAAACAGAAATAAAATAACATCTCCATTTGATAGGGAAGTATTGAAAATCAGCCCACTAAGCACTGTAAGGGAACTGGGCACTGCAGTGAATGAGATCTTCACCTCAGATGACTTTATTTTCTGGTTTGTAACACCTCCATTGCTGCCTCTGTTATACACTAGCTCTATGAAAAAGTTGTTTCTGCTGGAAACAACTTTTTAAACACAGTTTTGCTCATTCCCACAGTACCTGGAGACATTCATGTTCCCTGAATTTCACTCCCTAGTAGTGGAGACACAGTAGAGGACGTGGCCCCTCAAAGCAGACACTGTGCTCACTCATTGCACACACTGTGATCCCTCTGCTGTAATTAGTGACTGCACACTCTGAGGGGCACCCAGGGATGTTTAATGAGCAGGGGCTTGGGAAGAGTCTGCAGCCTAAAGCAAACCTTCACCCAGGGGCAGTGCAGGTCCCCACACTGGGTGGGGACATTTTGGACTTGTTGGCTCCTGGAAACTGAAGCAGAGAAGTCCAACTGCACACAGTGATCTTTGTAGGGTTCTGACAGCAGCTTTACTGGGGGTGACTCAGGAAACAATAAATGGTGCACAGACACCCACTGGAAAATGATGCTTTATGTTCCTAAATTGCTTTGACCATGGATAAACATTCTCCAGACTCCTGGGGAGAGAAGAGGTACATACCTATAACTAGCAAACTGTACCTCCTCGGTGCTATCTACCTCCACCTTCCCTTTCTAAACTCACAGAAGGAAAGATCAGTTCCCCAAAGAGCAGCATTTGTGCCAGTCAGGTTACTTAGCTCACAATTAGCTGGTCCCTTTAATTATGAATGATAGCTTACACTAAAGGGCTTGTGTTCCCCAGCTGCAGCACAAGAGGTATATGAATTTGTTTGCAAATGTAAACCTAAACTGGCAGGAAACTAAATAAAAATAGGTGTTAAAATACAAATAGGCTTAGTGTGATTCTAATGTGGCTGCTTAGGGAGAACAGTGTGCATTGCAAAGGCACTGCAGGCAATGCACTCTGAGAAGCAGTGTTACCTTTCCAGGCCATCCCACTGCTGGACATGTGCAGCTGGTGAAATATTGCATTTTATACAATGAATAAAGCCTTTCTGCCTCAAAAGAATGAACAAGTGACACTGTCTCAGTGACCATGGCGAGTTTTCCCCAGCAAAGAGCAACCCTGAAACTCACGGAGGTGAACTTCAGTGTTTGAAAAATTGCCCCTCACAGGTAGAGATGAACCAACTGGGCACAAAGGTCCTAAAACACATGAAATACAAGTTTGTTTTGTCACGGCCCAAATTAATTTTCAAACAAAATGTCCAAGAGTAGAGAGTGCTCATAACAGACAGGAAAACTCAAGTGATACCAGACAAAGTATCACTCCAAGCCATTTTCTGGAATTGCCTCCAACAGCATCATCCTCAGGGTGCGGTTCTTACCAACAACTATTACCTTCCACCACTCTGCAGCTACAGGAGCCCAGACATACAGGAGTATTTAACTGTGACAGTAAAAGAAGTGAAACACCAAATACCAAAACGACAACTGAAGGCTGGTGGAATTGTAAAGGTCTGCTACAAAACACACAAAAACAGAAGAACCACAAAGCACCTTAAAACTGCCAAATGTGACGTGATTAAGATGGAAACAGAAGCAAGGAAGAAACACAAAGAGGAATGGAAGTGTAACGGGCGCGGAGTCCAATTTTGGAGACTACGAAATACATTTGGAAAAAGAAGAAGCAGAAAAGACAACTTGGAAAAAAAGATGGAAAGAAAGATCCATTAGGTGAAAAGAGAAGAGAGATGTGGAAGTCAAAGTTAGTGTGAGCAAGGAGAAGGAACAGGAAGATGGTACAAGAGAAAGACACTTTCTAGACACTGATCTGATGCCTTAATGCACTCTGTGAAGCTTCGCAGGGAATTTGGGTGTGAGCGCCCAGGAAGAGTGGAGTGCCTGAATTCTGAGGGTAAAACAAAGGAGAAGGGACAAACCAAGGACAGCCAAATGCAGTGAATTGCTCCACACGTGTGTGAGGATGGACAGCTGCTGTGAGTGATGCTGCAGCGGGGCTGGGGGTGCCCCTGTGCTGTCAGAGGAATCTGTTCCTCCACCACAACCCAGCCCCAGAGACGGCAACACCAACTCCAGCGCCGGGGAGCAGCCAAGAGCAGGGACCAGTTGGTCAGTGGCTATTTTACTGGGAGCCCACAAAGCCTTGGTTCCTCCCTCTGCTGGGTGCTGGCACTGCAGGGTCCAGGATCCCCCAGGGAAGGCAGTTTGCCTCAGCACTTCAGTGCCCTGCCCTCCCCTCACATTGTGCCCACAGCTGTCCCAGGAGGGGGCTCAGCCCTGGCTCTGGGAACATCACAAATCCTTTTTTCTACAATTAAGACCCACTTAAAACTTTCAGCAATAGATCTTGGAATCTCATGGCTCCTATACACCCAAATTTATCTCTAGGTATAGGTATCTGGATAAGTGGTCATTAAAATTGACTTCTTGAATCAGAACTATAAATTAAAATGCAGCTGAACCAACTAATATTCCCCCCTTTCCTTCCCACAATAGCTCAACTGGAGTGTGTATCCATGAAGCAAGAAAAATCCAGCTTTTAGAGAAAAAGTACTTTTAAAATGCAGTCTGCTTTCATTCTAAGTTATCAACTAGGAATAGAACATTAATTTTTGAAAAATTAAATTTATGTCCAGTTAAGAAAGAAAAACTACCCTCCTTGTCCTGATAAAATAAATTCAAACTGTTGAATAATCTCTTACAAAGGTAAACATTGACAGTAATTTCTAAACTAGGAGCTCTCTATTTACAGGGAACACACTAACTGAAATAAGCCATTTTTTCTTACAGCAGACTGAAAGCTAAAACATGCACCAGAATTAAGTAACTTCAGAAAAACAGGCAGGGCCCCAAACCTTCACAACTCTCATTAAAAATTGGAACCCAAATGATCTGCTTTAGGGAAACTGAAAAGAATTAACTGCTCTCATACTTTGTAGGACTTAACTGCAGTCCCACAGAAGGTACAAACGACTAAGAAAAGCTCCAAAATCAGCAAAATCGGTGGCATTTGAATGTAAAATTGATAGTTTGATCACTTCCCAAGATAAAGACTGCGCTCCTTACCTGAAGAACTCTTTTGGTGAGGCCAGTTTTCTGAGCCAGCTGTTTCAAGTCCTTGGCGTCGGGGTTGTGGTTGATGGCAAAGTATGACTTCATTGTCCGCAGCTGGTGGTGTTTGAAGGACGTCCTCATGCGCTTGGTTTTCTGGTTGCTGGGGTACTGCTGGTCCCTGTCCAGGTGGTCCCCATCGTTCTCATTGCAGCTTAAAGCTTAGGGCAACCAGAGGAAAAGGCCTGTAAGTCTCCTGCTCCACACCCAACGTTGTTTGCAATTCATCCGAGGGCAGCAATTGCAATAACACACCGTGGCATGTGCTGGCACAAGCCCTACTTGTCTTCCCTCCATTTCACAGATTCATGGCACAGTTTAGGTGCCAAAAGCCCTCTGAGGTCATTGTGTCCAGCTGTTCGCCCAGTGCTGCCAAGGCCACCACTGCCCTTGTCCCCAGGTGCCACATTGACAGGGCTTTCAAATCCCTCCAGCACTGCTCTGGGCAGCTGTGCCAGGGCAGGACAAGCCTTCTGGGGAGAGACTTTTCCTGATACCCAACCTAAACCTCCCCTGGCACAGCTTGAGGCCGTTCCCTCCTGTCCTGTCCCTTGTTCCCTGGGAGCAGAGCCCAATCCCCACCTGAGAAGCGAGAGGGTCCCCCCTGAGCCTCCTTTTCTCCAGGCTGAGCCCCCCCAGCTCCCTCAGGCACTCCTGCTGCTCCAACCCCTTCCCAGCTCCGTTCCCTTCCCTGGACATGCTCCAGCCCCTCCACGTCCTTCTTGTCCGAGGGGCCCAGAGCAGTCCCAGTGCTGGAGGGGGACGGGCACTGCTGGGCCTGTGGCCACCCCCAGCCTCACATTCCTCTGACCTTCCCTCACAGCACTCAGCCTGCAAGGACCCTGTCCCTCTGTGGCTTTTAAAATGCCAGGTGTGTTTCCCTTTTCCTGCCCTCCTTCCCCACACAGCCTTTCCTCCCTTTCTGTGGGAGACAGGAGCTGTCCTCGACTCCGTAAAGGGTTTAATGTACTTGGGATCACTATAAATTGCACTGTAACACACAAAGGGAGCTGTGCAATACAGTCCACTCAAACCTCCATGGAACAGACTGGTTAAAATCGTAATTATTTCCTCCATCAAACTAAACCCTGTAGAGTACAAGAGAGAGTATTAAACGAAACACTATAAAAGAAATAAAGTTTGTGGCTACCAGACAGCAAATTATGACTATAATCTGACTAGCTAAAGGAATAAAGCTGTTAATACAACATATTCTCTGGTATGCCAAATGAAAAATATATTTTTAATTATTTATGTGTTTATATTTCCACTGAAAAAAAAAAAAAGTTGTCGAAAATATGAGTTTGAATGATCACTTCTGTCATACCCTTTGGAATCAGGGAAAGACACTGATGGATACATTTGCAGAATTCAACCAGAAAGCCTGTGAAGAAGGTCTGCGAGCAAGGAACACCGTAAAATTATCAAGCAGTATTAAATGTTGAATGCCAAGCAAAATAATCTTGTAGACCAAAAGTAGTTTCTCATTTATTTGTGCATACAGTAAACCATAGAAAACCTCTTAAAATAACATTAAGGATGGAGCCTGAATCCAATAAAAAAATCAGGGATATAACTGAAAATTAGCTCGGATAAACTGTCATTAATTAGCCTTTCCTGTTCCAAAATCTACAACTCCCTCCTTATTTCCTACAAGTTTTATGTTAGGAAGTAATGAAAAATCACTACTATCTCTGGTCAACACAGCATGCAAAAAATGATAAAAAAAATCTTTTAAAACATGAATTGTTGGTGAGTTTCTTAAACACTTAAACAGGTTTGTTTTCAATTGTCCATTATTTATTGCTGTTTCATTACAACTGAGTACATCTCGTGGACCTGTCTTTATAGTGTTTCTTGAGTTCCTGCTGTCCATCAGGGGGCTCAGCCCTATTAAAAATACCCACATTCTGAAAGGCATGCATTAAAAACAGTTTTGAAAAATACACATAAAACACACACACTCCTAGGTCAAGAGGCATATGGATCCCCCAAACAGCAGGTTTGCAGCAGCTACAGTAGCTGCTTTCCAAACCTCAGCCTTTCAAACCCTTCCCAAAAGATATGGCCCAGCATAGAGCAAGGCCTGCAAAAATGCAGCTCCGAGCCCAAGAGCACGTTTGTTTAACGGATCCGCCCAAAGTGGCCGAAGGCTCGAACTTCTCTGGGTGTTTCTGTACTCCTATAATTTAAAAAACAGCTTAAGCAAATGGCCCTGCCTACAGAAATGTGTGTGTCTGGGTGCGTGTGTGCGTGCATGTGCATACATTTGTATAAATCCTTTCCAGACCTCGGCATCTTGTGCCAAATTCTGGCAACAAGAAGCATTTCTGCTTCTTCTCCCGCGGCACGGAAAGACTGGAAACACCTGAATTTAAAAGGTGTAGGGTGCTCACATGAGATAGTGACAATGGAGCTGGGTGGGATGCAGCAAAACCTTTACTGGTTTAAGAACTGAGATCCCGTTGCCCAACTGGAGTCATCCTACGTTCTCCAGTCTCCTTCACAGCTACAATTCCTACTCATCCTACTGGGATGAGTAACATAATAATGCCCATCGAAAATTCTGTTAAACCAAATCATGCTTATTTTTAAATGTACTCAAAGAATTTTAGATACTAGTAATGGAAAAGACCTTTGTGTGCCATCTTAAAGGTTTGCAAACCCTCCCAGAAATAACAAGGCAGAGACACAGGGAGGAAATGCATCAGAATATCTGTCTGCAGGACTGAGGTCTGTTCCTGTTAACACGCAACAAAACAAACCCTAGGGCTGCAAGGATCTGGATTTTAACATGTTCCATAGAGAATGAGATGCATTCAGAATCCAAGGGTATAAAAGTGATTCTAAACCCTCCCAGAATGGAATGAGGGTGTCAGCTTTTCATCAAGCCCCAACAGGACAATGAACAATTTACTCTTGGAATTTCTCATCATTTTACCTCCTCATCTACTCAGTAAAAATAATATTAAAATGACAGTAACCATGTACCATTTGGGGCTAGCAAAATGTCCTTGTCTCCGATGGAAGTTACAGGACAGATTTTGGAAGTGTGAGAGGGCGTGAGCTGTTCCTTGCCTTGTGCAAGTGGTTTTACTTCCAGGCATCACCCAACATGACAGAAATAGTCCTGGCTGGGGCTGGTCCCCCCCAGGATTTGGTTGTGGGGCCTGGCACCGTGCTCCAAGGTGTGTTCTGTGGGGTCCCTCCCTGGATCCGCAATGCCCACGGGCGGTGCAGGCACAGACACACACAGAGGGCCCAGGGTGTAAGAGGAGATTTGAAGAGCTGAGGAGTTTTTGCAAAAGGCACCAGGGTGTAAAACTAACACTGTACATGCTCCTCACACAACCCTCTGTTTTCAGGCACTATCTTCCCTGTTCCTTTGTGGTGTCCCTGTGCATCTCCCAAAGGAATTGCTGAACTATCTGTATGTAACATTTCCATTCCATTGCAGTATCTCGGGCTCCTGCTGGGATTTCAGAAATACAATTGGTAGAATTCCAACTCAATAGAGGAGCCTTAAATTAACTAAGGTTTCATTTCTATTTTGTGATAAAACTAATTCTGAGTCCATGCCAAGATTGACCCTAGAACATTTCTAAGACCCCTGTGCTTTTCTCTAGACCCCACAGCCAGGCCATGGCCCTGCCACCCTCGGCTGGTGCAGCAGTGGCAGCACTTACAGCCTCCCTCAGCCCCACAGGGCACCTGGTCACAGGATGGTGATGTCCACACACTGAGATGAAAACATTTTATTTTGATATTGGTGACCAAAACACCCTCTGCAGAATAATGTGTAACACCTCTCTAAACCAAGCAACAGGAACACAGAGCAGGATGTGCTGGTCCCTTTGTAACAAAGCCTGTGTGAGGAGGAGAATTTGGGAGTACTCTGCACCCTCAGACGGCCAGAGCCCCCTGTGCCTTGGGATTCAAAGCATATGCTCAGTAGTTAGTGAGTTGCTAAGGATATGGCCCACGAAGGAGATGGGAAAGAGGAATTTCCTTAGGGGGAACTTTTGTTCTTAGTATCTTGTATTTGACGTGTTAGATTAAACCAAAAGAAAGCAAACCAATCCTGATTCTGAAGGAATGATTAAACAAGAGACACATTTGGTGTGTGCATCAGCTTTCAATATTCAGTGGCTCAGCAACATACACCCCTTTCCTTCTGCAATCGGAGTCAAGGGGGTGTTTTAACCTCCTGCTGCCTGGAGAGGGAACTTGTGATTAACCGGATCAGGCAGGGGTGCAGCCAGATTTGTTGTTCAGTGGGAATGTGTAGAGGACTTTGTGTTACCCATATCCTCAAAAGGACAGAAGTGAGACAGGGCCCTCGGAGTGGTACTTGGGACAGGAGCAGAGACAGTCTTTCCCCTTGGAGGAAGGAGAAGACGCTTGGAGAAGGCAGACGCCTGAACTCCTCCCCACAGGGATGCCAAGGGGTGAAGCTGTGGCTCCGGGAGCAGGCAAGGTACCCGCGGTGCTTCCGAGGCGCCTGGCAGCGCTCAGAGCAGGGGGTCTGTTCCAAGCCAGGGAGCAACAGACGCCACAGCGCTGCCTCAGCCCTGACATTTCCAGAAGTGCTTCTGGGGAGATAAAACCTGTTTTAAGGAGCGACTATCACCCAGGCCGAGCATCACAAGGCCAGGAGGGAGGAGAGCTGGGATTAGAAGCCTCTTCCTCCGGCCCTCCCCGGCCGCCTCGGACAAAGGGGCTGCGCGTCCCGCTGCTCCCCAGGGCTGCCGGAGGGTCGGGCCCCCCCGTCCGAGGAGCCCCCCGGGGGGAGCGCGGCCGGGCCGGGGCTGCGGGGCGGGAGAACAAAGGGGCCGGCGAGGGGCGGCCGGGCCCGGGCCCCGCGGGAGGAGCCGCCGCCAGGGTTTTTCCCCTCAATTAAGCCAATTGAAAGGCGCTGAATGGCCGGTGCGAGTGCGCGGTCAGTCCCTGAGCGCCGCGATTAACCCGGGCAGCCCCGGCCGAGCCGCGCTCCTCCTGCCCGCCCCGCCGGGGGAAGGGGCTGCGGCTCCTCTCGCCGGCC
>VYXB01007997.1:351509-384914 GCA_013397135.1 Pachyramphus minor | reverse complement strand
CCCGGGGACCCCCGGGGACCACGGCGGGGCGGGGGGAGGGACAGAAGGGGGAGAAGCAAAGACGAAGAGGCAAAGGGGGAAATTCTTATTTTTGCTAGGAAATCTCTGCAAGACATCCTTTTTTAGGCTGCGACTTCCGTCTGCTCGCTCTGCCCCTGCAGTCACAGGGAAGCTGCTTCTGAGCTTTTAGTCCCAAGGGAAACGAGAAGGAGAGATTGGCTCTTCAAAACTTTTCGCATTTTTGTCAGGGAAAAAACCCCCAACCATCCCTGGCACAGCGCGTTGGGAGGGTCGGCTCCGGGCGGCCCGGGGCCAAACACCGCGGCAGCCCCGGTGCCCAGCGGGGTTCGGCCAGGGCTGTTCGGCCACCCCTTAGCGAAGCACGGGGCACCTTCCTGCCAGCCAAGGAACATCTTGGCCGCTTGTATCGATTATGGGTATTTTATCAGCCCGTATGCCCCACGTTTGCACAATACATCTGTCGTTCTCCAGGATATTTTAGTGTCTTAAAGCCGGACTAGATACAAATGAATCCAGCAGGCTGTGGGAGGTTTGGGGTCTAATTCACAAAGGGAGTATTCAGAATTCTTTACAGGTGCTTCTGTGTTCAGCAAGCTTTCAGCCATTGATTTACTGACCTAAAAAACCCATCAAACTCCATTCCAACAAGTGAAGGAAGAAATTACGATCACAGGAACACTCTAAAAAAAAAAAAAAAAAAAGGAGGAGGAAAGAAAGAAAAAGAAATCTTTTTGAAGTTCCAGCATCCTTCTAAGCTATTTTCCACTTGTCAGGCTCTATCCACATCTAAACCCATCAACCCCCTGCAAACGGAGTCTTGTTTAAGTGTGTGAAGGGGAAGTCAGTCCAATTCGTGTTGCAGATGAATATTTACTACAATTTACGGGATAATTTCAGTCTCGACTCTGCCAAGTTTACGGGTCCCCCTTTTCCCACCACCTCTGGGTGTAGATTTATTTACACAAAGTATTCTACACAAATTACCAGGAGCAGATCCCCTCAGAGGACAACTTTGTGCATTTCTGAGTACATTTCTGAGAAGGAAGTGACAAGTTCCATTAAAAATAAAAAGAGAAACTATCACATTTTTAAACGGTTCCTCTTTAAAAGGCACAAAATTGGAGGCTTTGCAATAATTTACTTGTTTGTGAAATTTTACATCAGCGGGCAACCTGGTCTGATTTCCAAGATCAATGGCACTTATTACCACATAAATCAGTCGATTATTGGTCTACTAAATAGTTAAGTAGATAAATAGCTTAAGCAAAGAAGCCAAAGGTTACTCAAGGAAGATCTCTTACGTTTCAGTTGCAGACTTTAAACAAAGATTAAAAGACAAAAAAATCGGAGGGCAATTATTTTGTAAACGAATTTTTCAAAATGCAGTTAGAGGCGATTTATTTAGGAAGTCAGGGAGCAGAGAGACTTTCTCAGGCAGTGCTCCCATCCAGGACAGATGCCGCGGGTTCGGTTTACAGGTCCTTTGAATCTGAACATCTGCCCTGCACAGGGAGACAGCGGAAGGACAATTAAAAGCTAATCCCTTCGAAAAGGAGACTTTTTAAACGGGAAAGATGCATATTTGCTGCACGTTTTAAAGCTGAACTGTTACCCGCGAGAACACTACATCCACCTTTCATCAACCTTCACCACTGGGACTACTACTGCTTTTCGCACTATTTCCAAATTATTCAGCAATTAGTTAAACCAATAATAGCTGGCAATTTCGTTCCCGAGGTGCGTTTGCCGGTTAGAGACGCGCCTTTTCTCCCTGCCATTTTCAGCGCAAAGCACCCCATTCCGTCGCTATTGTTACTCCTTTCAGGCGCAAAACACCCGCCGCCTCCCCATCCCGGGCCGCGTCCCCCGGCACGAAGCCCGAGCCCCTCATCTCCCCTGCACGACTCGGTGCCCCGCACGCACCTTCCTCCCCCCGTTCCTCCTCCTCCTCCCCACGGGCGGAGCGGCCGCTGCCCGGCGCAGCCCGCAGCTGTCGGGGCGCGCAGAGCTGCGGCCCCAGACCAAGGGCAGCAAGCTCGGCCTTCACAGACCGGCCTCTCCGCGAAACAGAAACACGTTACAGGCAAATCCGCGCCCTACGGCACACGTCTGAACGCGGCAGATTAAAAAGAAAACAGGCTGGAAGGAGCGGAGAAGAGCAGAGGACACTGAGGCACAGAACGACGGGGGGAAACCAGTTGGGTGCCCGGGGCCCGGCGGGACGGCCGAGAGCCTGGAGCGGGGAACACTGCTCGGGGGGGAAGCCCACCCCCGCCTCCCAGTCCTCTGGTAAAGCCAACAGCTACGAATTTTGTGTTGTCCGAGCATTTTTTCCCGTCGCATCCAAGGAGCAGCGCGGGAAGCCCCGGGCAGGGCGGTTCTGGTGGGCACTTACACGGAGAAGCGGAGCAAGGGGAAGGGGGGCAGCGGGGATGGGGCAGCAGGAGACTGCTCGAATTCCTTTGCCTGCAAAATTACAGTGCTGTGGCGGGCGGGAGGTTAAACGAGGAAACACATCGGAAAGTTTGCAGCTGGATACACAGAGCCCTGGCTGCTGCCAGCTCCGCTCCCGTTCCTCCTGCTGCTGGGCTTGGCTCAGGGGCAGCGAGGGGATGGAAGAGGGATGCTGTGAATCTCCCGACCCTTCTCTCAGTCATGTCTGATGAACAAAACTCCAGCCCAGCTTGCCCCGTGTGAGCGGGCTCCGTGCTGCCCCCAGACACCTGCTGCCCACAGCCCCTGCGTGGGCACCCCCAGCCCTGCACCACGGCCACCTCCCGCCCCTTGGGAAACGGCCACCTCCTCTCTCTCTCTCCTTCCAAAACTTTGGGTGCAAGAGCTCAGGACAGGGCCGAATAATTCACCCATCAGCAGCCTTTAAGTGTAGCCACTAAAGAAAATTCACGGCTCTCCGAAGTGCTAACTTAAAATCTCTGGTTTCCAGATTTTATTTCAGGCTACATTCCCCCTTCTCCCCCCGCTCTTAACCAGATGACCTTGCTTCAAAACATTTTATTTCCAGCTGAAGTGAAAAATGCTAACATATTAGCTTCTGTAATTGCAGTTTGACAGCACTTGATCTCAATAATTATGCTGCAGCTAAACTATTATTAACGGTTTAAGCTAAAATAAACGGAAATCCCCCTTTGGAAGTGAACAGAAACAAACCATTTGAACTGTTCTGGGGGAAAGTGGGGGTCTCTTACCTGCATTGTAGGCTGCCAGATCTGCTCCAGGCCCTGGACTTTTCCTTTTCCTGGGTCTCCCCTTCTGGACAGTCCCCACGCCGTTGTAATAAGGCAGTCCCAAAGTGTTGGCAGAGCCCGCTCCCAAAGCCGGGCCCTTCCCAGCGGCTACATCCGAGTGATTGAAATGCACCTGGTACTCCCCCTGGATGAGAGTCTCGAAATGGAGGCGGCAGTACACCAGATTGTCCTTCATGCCAAAGTGATCGCCAGTGGTCAGCATCTTGTTGCAAGTGGTGCAAGTGAAGCAATTTAAGTGATATACCAAATCCCTGGCCCTCATGACCATCTCGGAGGCAGAAATCCCCAGGTGACATCTCGCACATCTCTGAACCGAAAACCTCCTGCAAAACAGAAAGGCCAGAGGAGACGGTGAGAGGCACGTTGCCCCCACCCCGTCCTCGGTGGGGTCTGCCCGGAGGGCGGCCGAGGGCCGTGAGGCCCGGGGCAGCGGCACAAAGCCGGTTTGCAGAGCCCAGCACGGCGGCCCCACGGGACAGGAGCGGGGGACACCCCGTCCCGTTTGCACCTCACAGGGCAGCTCCTGCCCTGCCAGATCCCACCAGGAAGAGGTGCTGACCCCTGCCCCACGAATGTCCCGCACCCTGGGCCGGAGGAGGCACCGCGGGTGGCCGAGGAACAGCCCCGCACCCCGCACCCCGCACGGGAGGCCCCAGGACCCGCACCCAGGCTGGGGGAGCTGTGCCCGGGCCGTGCCCGCCTCCCGGAACACGGCACTCATCCTCCCCACGAGCCTCCCTCTACAGGGGGAGGTTTTAGGAGCCCACAGCCTGTCCCACACGTGCCCACGGATCCCTTCTGCAGTGTCCTCAGGATGAGGTGCGCTGGGGGGGTCAGCGGGCAGTGCCCCTCCCCGGCTGGTGGCCGAGGGCGAGCTGTACCTGTAGTAGTCCTCCTTGCAGTAGATGCTGCCGTCCTTGCTGAAGCAGGTGAGCTCGGACTCCAGGTTGAGTTTACATTCACAGCACTTCAGGCAGCGCATGTGCCACTGTTTATCCACAGCCAGGAGGTAATAACGGTCGGAGATTTTCCCCCCGCAGCCGGCGCACAGGGCAGCCCTGTCACTGCTGATGGAAGGCATGGTCTGCTGGGGGAAAACAATTACAGACCGTTAGCGAGAGGGAGAAACTCTTGAGCGCTGCTGGGCTCCCCCTCCCCCTGCCCGGCGGGGCCGCTGCTCTCCCTCGCAGGGGCTGCCAGAGGAGCGGGGGCTCCGCGCCCCGACCGGCCCCATGCCCGCTCCCCAGGGTCCCGCCGCATCCCACCTTCCCGGGAGGAGGCGGGGAAGCGGGTGAGACAAACAGAAAACCACCCTGGGTTTTAGGGGAGGCGTCCGGACCAGACTCAGAACTTTTTTTTTCCCCGGGTGGATTTTCCAGTCCCAAACCAAGAAAAGATGCTGTTCAACAAACAGGCGCAATAATCACAGAGCAGGGCAAATCGTAGACAGTTAATTTTAAAATTTATTATTATGGATATACTGAGAGTGTCTGCATAGTTAATGCTTTGTGAGTGCGTGTATGTGGAGCGTGTCTGTGTGTGTATTTTCCTAGCTATAAAATTCCGAATGAATTACGATCAAACCCCCAGCAGTCACAGTGCTGCAGACACAGCTCTCTGCAAGCTGGTCCCAAACAACACGGATCGCAATCTGTTGTGACCCAAAGTACTAAAAGGATCAGTAAATAAAGCTGCGAGGAGACGAGCATTACTAAATCCGAGGTGCAGAATATTTTACCAGGAAAACGAAATACTGGGAAAGGTGTTGGAAAGAAAGCGGGAAAAAACCAACAGAGCACTTTAGATTATGCTGGGATAAACTTGGAAGCAATAAAACTAAATGTAAGCCCTATATAATTTAATAGTTTAGTGTCAAATCACAATCCAATCGAAACCCTCAAAAAAACCCCCCAAATTCATACATATTCTGTCAACTTCTACCGAAAAAGAAAGAGAGAAATATCGGAACCATTTGAGCACGCTTATTTATTTTAGCAGGCACCTTAAAACCGCGTTCGGGAGAGGAGGCTCTGTGGAGCAGGGTTTGGGGCAGACCTTGCCATACGCTGCTTTCCACTTCGGTCCCGACTTACTCTTACCCGTTTTGCACAAAAGCCCACTGCAGATCCGTTCTTGTGCAAGAGAACCCCAAATGCTTCCTTACAGCTGTGCCCAACACACTGTTTGTTTTGGTTCGGGGAGGGGGAAAACTTGTTTGTTTGCTTTTACCTCCTCAGGAGCCTTAAATCCTGGCGCAAAGCAAAAAGCAAAGGCAGCTATGGGGGGATCGAAAGGGACCGGGGCTGGGTTGCCAGCATGTGCCAGACCCGGTACTTTCATCCCCTGCTTGCGGGGATCGCAGAATCCCGTCGCTGCGAGCGCTCCCGTTTGCACCGCACCATTCCCACGAGCAGAACTCCACACAAATAAAACCCTGGCACTCCACTGGTGTTCGACACAGGAACCCACCGGGAGCTTGTTTCTCTAAGGCATTAACCGAACTCCGAGCAGGGATCATTTTACAACCAAAGCAGTTTCTTGTAAAACCACTTTAAATGAAATAACGATTTTTTCTGCCTTGCTTTTCCAGTAACAAAAATATTCTGAGATCCAGAAATGGCATTCAAGGATCGAGTACTCCATGCCACTATTCGTTATGTACACACGTGTATGCATATACATTATATATGGTTAGACAAAGCTATCATGTCACAATATTTATTCCAACAAAGATCACTCGATGTTGTTTAACTGTACGGAGAAATATTAACTTTTTCAAAGAAAACCAAAAGCGTTTAGATTAGAAATCGCGTCCCACCCTTATAGCACAAAGGCTGTTTTCCAGCCAGTATTTCAGGATTAAATAGTCTCACTGTCATCTTTAAGCAAATTTCCAGATAGCATTAAGAGAAAGAACACATACTGATGGAGTTTGAAAACCCGAGACCAGATCTTCCTTGCATATGCCTGTATCAGCTTACAAGACAGCATTAAACCAACGTACGATATTGTTTCACTTCAGAATTATTTCTTAACAAAAAAAAAAAAAAAAAGAAAAAAGCATACATGAATTGTTGAATCAGTTAAGACACTTCGGAAATCTCTCCCACTCTGCCAGCTTAACGCTGGTTAGACGGATGCATCCTTTTATTATCTAAATGTATTAATATACAAGCACTATGCGTCAGCAGACAGAAGGGAAAAAGTGGTAAAGTTATAAAAAATCGCATCCATCCGTCTCCCTGAAACATATCTCCCAGTTCTGTTTGCCATGTTTACAAACCCACGTATTAAAATTATTTTTTAAAAACCGTAACTTAAAGGTACTTGGGTTTGTTTGGCTTTGTTTTGTTTTTTTTAAAATAAATGCTATAAAGACTGTCTCACTGCAGACATCCTACCTGAAAAATAACACAGAATTGGATTCTTTGCTGTTTGTGTTTCCATTCTGCAGACAAAAAATTCGCTGTGCCAAAATGTTATCGCTCTAAAGCCATACTTTGCCTCTTCCTAAAAACTTTGGAAGGCCGGACAGGCTGGGGGAAGGGAAGGAGTTCTTGGACGCTACCAAAAGGCTGGTCTATCTTTCTGTTTTCTCGTAAGAGCAGTACCGTTCATTTCACCCAAGCGTTACTATTACTACGCATATTATTAATAATTAACAGTTTCATGCCTTTCCCCACGGTTTCATTTAATCTTTTGGGGTGCCTTTACGCTCAGTTCTCTTCTGATTTAGCGTTTTCATACGTTTCCCCCTGATCTGTTATTTTAGGGGAAAAGCTGCATCTGTGAGGGGTTTGGTATGTTTAGGGGGGTGCCTGACTCTCCCATTCCTTCGGCTCCTACCGTTTCCGTCTCTCCCCTGTCTATAGCCGAGCTGATGGCCGGTGCTTCGCTTTTGGTTCTCCGATCCATCTCGTCGATGACCCCGTGCATCTCCGAGCCGGAAAGACTGTGGAAAAGCATCGCTGAGGAAGCAGAGGAGGAGGGCCCGAGTTGCTGCTGCTGCTGACAGTTGTCGGGGTCCCTGCAGGAGCCCAGAACTTGCATTAACCGGAGCCCTCCCCCATGCATCTAGCACGGCCGCCCCGTCTGTCCTCGGGCACCGGGCTGATCTCCCGGCAGAGCTCTCCGGAGCGCGGCGCAGGCACTGGTCCGAGCTTTCAGGGGGATGGGGTGCAGAAAAGGCGGGCGGAGGGGCTGAGGGAGAAGGGATAACTGGTGGTGTGAGCTTCGGGGCTTGGATCTAGTCTGCTGCGCGGCCCCGGCACATCCCTCTAGGAGGCTTCTTCAGTGCAGGGCTCATTGCCCCAGGTGCAGTCCCAGGCTTTATGCTCTAGCCCAGCTGGCAGAAGGCTGGGCAGGTTTACGGTTGGGAGGGATTAATAAATAATAGAAATATAAAAAAAACTTAAACCATCTTCAGTGAGAAATAAATAATAATTGGAAAAAAAAATAACGACAAGCCCCCTACATCGTACTGTGCGAAATTTAGAGGAGGAAAGCGAGGGAGAGGGAGGCTGCAGCAGGCGGAGAGCAGGCTGGTGCTGCAGGGAGGCTGGGGCGGGTGCCCACCGTACGCACTCACAGTCCAGAGGGCTGGCAGCGACGGCAGCTCAGGGGCAAAGTTTGCTCCTTCCCCCGCTCCTCCCCCAGCCCGGTGGAGCTCATTGGGAAAAGAAAAAGCCAAGGGGAAGGAGGGAGAGTTGGACGGGCACCAGATGGGACGGGCACTCGCGGCCCCCCTCTCTCCTTAAAGCGGCGCGGCCCGCGGGGCCCGGGCGGGAGCGCGGCCGGGGCCGGAGCCGNGCCCCGCGCCGTGTCCCCGCACCCGCCCCGCCCGGGCACCGCCGCGCCCGCCTTGGCGTTGGTCACCCGGTGACCCTCGGCGGTGTGTGGCACCGAGGGGTGACAAAGAGCGCGTGCGGCGGAACACAGCGAGGGACAGGCAGCGGTCAAAAGTTTGCACCACTCTCAGGTCATGGTGCCCCAAACATTCGTGGCCAGCTGAATGCACCCAACAGCCCTCTCATGACGAATACTCAACGTTAGAACATAATAATTTGAGGCATCCCAGTTCGTGGAGCCTTCCACAGACCTGGGCCTCACGCGTCTCTCATTTCCAAGCAGACTGTAAGAAAACCAGGCCAAGAAGGTCTCTGAACTTGAGAAGCTTCAAGAAGTCTCCAGAAAAGACAAAGAGTAGAGGGGGAGACTGTTCACAACGTCTAAATATTTATCCAGGAGGTGGGTAGTGAGGAAGGACTAATTAGTATTAAAGATGTCAAATATCACACTTCTAATTACGTTACGAAGGTAGCACAACGGAAGGTAAATGTGAAGGCACGGTGAGATCCTGAGACTCATCGTGGCTGTGAGCTCTTACATCACTCAGGTGGTGTGTTCTGCCACAGCCATTTGCCTCTTACAGGTGTAGTGTGGTCAGGCCTATCCTTGCTAAAACTGGAATTACTCTGTTTATAGTCAAACTTTGCTGGGTTTATGTGTTCGGTTCTTACAATAATCAAGGCTTTTTATCATCTTTCTGTTGAGATTGCTCTGAGTAGGTAAAGACATTTGCATGTCACAGAGGAGAACAAAGTGTCTCTTGTAGAAATGCATATGAAATAGCCACAAGACCCCTCAAGAAACCATACGGAACGCAAGCTGATTTGGCACCTGTGGGAACTGTCCAAAGACTGTCCTAAAATCAGACCTTGGAAACAATGGAAGTTCATGATTGAATTCAGATTAGAATTCTGCAGCACAATTAGAGGCACTGTATGGTATTTATCTTGATAAAACAATGTTTCCCTTCCTCTATACAGTTGCGAGACATTTCCCAACCCCGTCTGAGCTGGGAGATTCAGCTCCAGGAACGGGGTGGGGCATTGCCCACCGGACACCTCGTCCCACCGTGGGACACCACTGGGTTATCTTCACTCAAGCAATTTGCTGTACATATCCTCACCCACGGCTCTGTACCACACTGTCCTTAGATGTTTTAATACCAGATTAATTCCCCATCACGGAATTGATTACATACTTTTTGCAGTTAAGAAAGGTCATGGATTCGTACACTCTCTCTGACACTGCTAATTATCAAAAAGATTTTAGATATTTAACAGCATCAAAATACAGTATTTTTTGTTACAGAATTGCCTCAGTGGATGGAACCAATAATACCAAGAGTACATGGAAAAAGTATGGCATGACCTCCAGTTCACAGGCTATCTCTGATTCCCTTCCTAATGGATATACAAACACAAGAAGACATCCAACCCTTGCTACCAAAACACAAGGAGAGTAACAGAATGTAAACATAAAGCTGCTAATGTACACACTGACACTTGAATGACATTTACATTGTTCAGAATGAAATCCAGGATATTCTTGAATAATGAGCAACAGAGAAATTGCTGGAGCAAGATCGTCTTCGGAATGAGACTTGGGCTCATTTGAAATGAGAGTTTTTTCATTAGAAAAATGGTGCATCTAATAATAAAGTCTTTTAACCTGTATTTTGTTATAGGTGACAGGTGAACAAATCACAGGTCTTGAGTTTCTCTACCCTGCCTCTCTTGGTAACGTCATCTCCAGTACCATCTGCTACCTACCAGACAAACAGACCAACCACATAATGAGGTACCAGCTTCCACCCAGCTACCGTGACTAAATCAGAACAAAAGATTCAACGCCTCCTTCAACAAAGGAACACAAGTCTAAGCTGTCTTTGCTAATTGCTGGGTTTCAGGTTGTCTGTTACAGATTTTAAGTGAGCTACAAACTTCTATCAAATACTTATAGCTGTTGGATAACGGTACTAGGAATAAAGGATAAATGGAAGCAAAAGGTAAGAAAGAAGAGAAGAAAGCTTAGAAAATAAGTAACTACTTATGGTAATTTAAAGGCTGTGGAATAATATAAACATGAAAGACCAGGGGGCAGAGTGATTGATATCTCATATGTTTTCGATGCCCCTACGGTTATTAGACTGCAATATATGGGAACATACAATAAACTATGAATTAAAATGTAATTGTAGCTTCAGGCATCTTCTTCATTGTCTGCTGTGGTGTTATGTCTTCATGCACCGTGATTGACAAGGTGTAATTAATCATCTTACTCAGTTGTAAATATGGGCACCCTTCACAGTAGGCATCAGGAAGTGTGTACCAGCAAAGGAAGCAATAGTTGACGCTGAGATACCATTAAATCAAAATCAGAGCGCGTATATGTTCAGAAATGTGTGTTTGGTGTGATGCTGTTATCGTTTATTTCTAAAATACTGTACCAACAGATTTACTTGATTTGCAAGTTAACTACAACATTAACTGGTTTTATTTATTTTGTCTCTTCTTCATTTTTATAGGCAATGATGTTGATCTCCTAAAATGTGAGACAGTTTGCCTCTCGTCAGCAAGTGGAGCTCAGCTCGGCTCTTGCTCCGCCCGAGCCGCTGCAGACAGACCAGCAGCTTCAGAGTCAGCTGCTCCATGGACTGGCCTGAAAGGGGCCAAGGGAATTACTGCTCCATTCATAGACCACTTTTCACACTTTTGTACACTGAGTTGGACACTTTGGGTCATTTTGAAGTGAAAGAGAATAATGAAATTATCTTAATAAGAAACATTGTTCTGTTCAAAAATAGGACATTTCTTGTCACCATTGCTGTCCTTTAATGGTAAACTAACATATTTTTAAGGATTTTTTTCCATATTCCAGGGCAAGAAATATTTTATATCTGTTTGTGTTTTGAAATGATTGCTATCCTTATCTAGTTAGTGCAGAGATGGTGTCTGAGTCCTGGGAAATGGAAGTGGTTTGTCTCAGGAAAATTTGGTGTATGCGTGTTTTTGATGCACGTAGAGCTGCTGAATGAATAATTGGCCCCCTATTTAATGTCCTCTGCTTTAAAGCTGTCTGGTACATTTGCTGTTTAAAAAAAATGTCTTTCAAAGCTGTTAAATATGTAACAAAAAGAGGTTGCTCTCCCCATTCTGACATGAACAAAGCCATACAGTGAGGTGCCCGAGGTACTTCCAGCATGGCATTAATTACAAACACAATCATAAATGGAGATTTGCAAAGTTTTCCCATTCCATTTCTCCGCAATACCAGCTGATGAGTGTTTGATAAAGGCACGCAGGAAAAACATCTGTCCAGGAATTAGCTATTAAATATTAAGCCAAGTATTTTTCAGAGAGTATGGGATTTGTTGGATCTATAATTCCACCATCTACCCCTGATGGAATAAGATCTCTGGCTGTCTCAGAAGCAAACCGAGCTTAAAACAGGAGCGCACTCTCAAGAAGATGATCGACTAAGAATGTGTTTTATTTTGATTTGAAAAACTGTCAATCACAGATAGAAAAGACCAAATAATATTATTATATAATACTAGCTAATTGTATTTGTCTG
This sequence comes from Pachyramphus minor, assembly GCA_013397135.1. NCBI lineage: Eukaryota > Metazoa > Chordata > Aves > Passeriformes > Tyrannidae > Pachyramphus > Pachyramphus minor. The sequence continues at coordinate 373,206 of VYXB01007997.1, read as the reverse complement.
GTAAACCAGGAAAGCGCAGGAAAGAAAAATAATAGAGTTCAAAAGGAAAATATTCGGAAGGTTTTGCCCAGATGTTGTGCTGAAATTGTTTGTCACTGGTAAAAGCAATCGATTTCAGAGGGAAATACAAGCATGGATGTAGAGATGTGAGGGAAAATAAGATGTCCAATGTCTCACATATTCCAGTTTATATAGCCACAGCTATTTAAACAATTCCAAAACTGCCTCTACGGGTGTCAAAGAGGGAGGGAAATCTTCAACCACATGATCTTCTCTCCAGAGTCCTGTTAAATCCACTGAACTTAAAACAGAACAAGAAGTGTGAAATATGGGTTTGAACATGTTATGTCAGAAATGTAAAGGTTGGAAGCCTTTTTAGTAACCGATATTAATATTGTATTAAATGTTATGAAAAGGTAGGTGTTGGGGAGAAGGGCTGGGCTCACGTGCAATTTTGTCAAGGTTTTTATCTGTGATTATGATTCCAGATGTATCTATTCCCTGAGGACAAAAATGAAGTAAAGTTGGCATGTGACATGTGTTTTAAGGTGTTTGGCACAGTTTTCCAAAGTGATGACAAAATGTTCATTTTTATTACAGTGAATTGGTAAAGAAAATACGATTCTGAAGGTCAGTAGCTGTGCATTTAAGATAACTTTGGGGTTTTATTTTGGGGGATACACTTTTTTGGTGATGTGCTTAGACCTGGTTGCCTGGCAGGCATCTACCACAGTAAATAATGTGAATAGAATCATGTTTACAAAATACAGCGGCAATTACTGGAAATTTGGTAAATCTCACGCACAGAATATGGCAAAGATTGCAAAAATGGCTCTTTCTGGATTGAGTAGTGTCGCTGCTTCTTAATAATGTTTTTTAACCTGTTTACTACAGATTAACCTTTTTGCTCTATGGTTACAGCCCCAGTAAGTGTGATAAGGTCCTTTGTAGGAACACGTTTCTCATGTAAATGGACAGATGTTTTTAGATTTTTTTTTAAACGATGTGGGGAAGGTGTTCTTTGTGGTGGAGAGCATTTGCCCCAGTGGGCATTAAGGGTCTGGGGGAGGAAGCTGGCTGAGGCAGCCCCGTGCCCCTCCCTGCAGCCCGTGTGAGGAGCAGCCCCAGCGCTGCCAGCAGGGCACCCCGGGCTGCAGCACCAGCAAACACTCCCTCATAAACATTTTACAAGTTCCACATCCACCAATCCGCGAGGTCTGGGAGCCTGCCCTGATTGGGTGTCCCAGAGATTTGGTAAACACGGCTACATAACAAAAACAAGGTTTGGAGAGGAAAGGCTCCAATGGCATTGCCTCCTCCGAATATTCAGAGCCTGAGAATATGATTAATTCCATATTTTGTAAGTAAACTCCCCCAGCCCTGGATCCATCTGCAAATATTCAGAGTGATGTGCTCAATACATTCCTTTTCTGCTCTATAACCACATTTCTTTGTGAATTTAACCACATCAGAAAGCACTTCAGATTTCTAACACAAATATTCGATGCATTTAATGTAAGGAAGCTTCCTTTATTGGAAGTGATTGGGAACATTTTGTATTTTATAGGTATATTTAAGAGGTTAGCGGTAGGGGGGAATCGTCTGTGGAAAATCTGTCTACAGCTGAAATTTTTAGAGGCAGAAGTGTTGCTGAAATGTCTGGTACATTCACATTCTTTTGTTAAGTAGCTTACAGGACTATCCTCTTAGCTACCAGATACCCAGACACCCCCCCACCCCCTTTTTTTTTTAAAGTCAAATAACATTCCTCCTTTCCCCCCCTTATTTGTTATTTTCAGGAGTTTATACTTGTTTTGGGTTTTTTGTGTACAATTAGAAGATTTTCATTTTCATGGGCTTTTTTACTTTTTTCATCTACAATTTGGTTGTTCTTTTCAGGAAACTTCTGCAACTTTATTTTATCTTTAGTGCACGCAAAGAAGCCTCTCATTGGCTGGTACCTTATTGATAATGATTTACAAGTTCTCCCAGATTAATTTTCCATGGGGTAATTTTTCTCCAACACAACATAGCTCCAATTAAGGAAAAGAACGCCAAAGGTTAATGTATTTTACAATACAATTTAGAAATTCATTTTTGAAATGTTTAAACTTAGAATCCTATTTATACTTCAGTATCAGAAAAATAATGTGGACAGTTTGAAAATTAGCAGTGTGGTATTTTCCTGCCATTGAAACGTGCCTGCCTAACGAAGGCAGAAGACTTGCTCACCAGATTTATTTTAAAGCAGTGCTTTTAGACATTCATAAATTAAAATGGCAGTTTTCAATGAGATACTTATTACTATTTTATTTGATATTTGCAAGATACCTGACCATTTAATATTTATCCTTTATTTCTCTGAGCTGATCTAATTGCACCTCTCTATTTTGCATTTATTTCTCTTTGCAAACACTACATTATTCACTCTCTCCTGTGCTTATTAAACAGTGCCACCTGCACCAAATGAAACAAAGCTTCTCCATCAATCTATCCCAGCTAAAGAACCCTGACTATATATTATAATTAATTGAAGCTCAATTGAACACTTGAGTCTGAACTAGATACAGTAACCTGAAAAAACATTTAAAAAATTAGGATGTACTTTAAAGAAATCTTTTAAATGAAAATGTTCACTCCAAACTGAGAACCTAACCTCGTACCAAGCACTCTTCATCAGCTCTGCACAGTACCTCAAGTAGCAATTAGCAGGTCCTTTAATTAATTAACTATTCCCTGTACATCACAGGGATTTTTGTGGCACTAACGTCATCCTCCAGAAGTGAATACCAAATGCAGTCAATATTTTGTCACTCGAGCCCCTCTCTGGACTACCTGAATGGCCAGCGGCCGGCTGTGCAGCAGCACTTCCCAGCCCGGCAGCAGGTAGGGAGCAGCCGGAGCTCGGCGGGGCGGGCTGGGGAGCGGCAGCGGGGCCGAGGGAGGGCAGCGGAGCACGGGGGATGGTGAAGGGTCCCGGCACCGTGCTGCCCTGTGCCCCCTGCCCGGGCACACCCGCCCAGGGGCAGGGCGGGCTCACAGGTGACAGGGCACTCCCCGCCAGCCCGGGACACTGCGCCCAGCTCCTCCGCAAACTTTCAGGCTGTCCTCCTGCCTGATTGCTCCCAGCGCCCTTCTCTTCTGGGGGAATATTAAGTCATTTTAGGGGAATTGCCGTCTGAGGATGAGACACAAGATACGTATTGCTGGTTTGAAGATTTACAAAAGATGCAGTATGTAAATTTGTTTATATAAATATGTATAAGATATATCACAGTATGAGGCTCTGTGTGTGTGGATGAACATATGTGTGTGTATCCATCCCTCTATTTGCAGATTCAGACACAGACATATGTTATCATTTCTTAGAGGCAAATATCTGCAGAAATAATTCTTTGTGCTCAGTAGTTTAGTGTGTGGTGAGTTTCTCTTCAGAGACTTCTGTGTTCAGGAAAGATCTTGTGAAAGTAATGCACAGCATAATGAAATCAAATAAAGTATGCCTTGTATAATTTTGCAAGAATTATACATTAGTACTCTCTTTCAACATGTGTAATATTTTGAATTATGGAACCAACTTTATAGATAGTTTTAAAATAATAAATAATATATATTATGGACTTGTAGAAATAGACACTGTAGAAATCTTAAGACAGTAGAAAAAATTATTATTCAAATAATTTGAGATATTTGCAAAGTGATATTATAAGTTAAAAACCCATCACATTTAATTTGAACTCTTGATGAGGAGTAATATGTATTCAATTATTCAAAGACAGTAACTGATTCCAGTAAAATTTGCTATTTTGTAAGAGTAAGAGAAATTTCCATTTCCACCCCATGGACTCTTCTGCATCACTGTTCCTGCAACTTCAGTTAAAAAATTTTTGGTATGAGCAAAATATAAGTAAAAATATAAAGGTCAATTGACAAGCTATGATTGTATCTCTGTTTTTGCTGTGTAAATCTGCTCTTATCAATAATTCACTATTCATGTTCTACAAAGACTCCGTCTTTACATTTTTAATTAGCACTTACAATTTTACAAAGGTAATTAGAAAAAGGGAAATACTAATCTCTGTACTCCGAGTCCCTATGTCACAATTTACCACACATTTTTTCCAATAGCTTTGGCAAATGAATACTCTGTTTTGATACATCAATCTCAAACAAAGGTGGACTCCGATGCAATTTTTCACTCTTCATTTCCCTGAACCTTTTGGGATATAAAGAGCGGTGAACAAATACTTAACAGCCTGATCAATACCCATTGACCGTTCGGAGCCCCTCGTACCCTAACAAGCACAGCTTGATCATGTATATTTGATCATGTAAAATTTCAAAGCACCTCCATGCAGCACAGCAAGTCTTGCCATGGCATCCTTGTGCTATTTCCTCAAGCACATATTTCCAGGAGTTGGCTTTACCATCACTGCAAACTTACTGCACATACATTTGATGAAGCTCAAGATCACGAATTTCAGTGTTATATATCCACAGTATTTCAGAGCTGTGGCAAATACAAACCACCATCCTAACATTTTAGGATAGGAAACTCTGGATGTGCCTATGGATTCAATGGACCCCAGAGTGCAAATTTAAAAAGCCCTATCGTTATAAATCTTGCATTCCTGTTAAGTGTTGGCATGCACATTACACTGAGGTGTGTTAAGTTTATCTTAGTGGAAAAATTGCAGTAAAAACCTTTCCCTTGATATCCTTTTAAATACATGCTCACATATGTATAAAATAAAAAAATATTCAAGTTCATGGCGATGTTAGCCCCCTGCCTTATCAATAACATGCAAAGAGATAAAGATCTAAGCAAAAAATATTTACAGTGGAAAACGTCTCTGCAGAACTTTATTATAATTCATAATTCCACATCCAGTGTTTTTCATATAGGAATTTCAGTTTATCATTAAAATATAACACTGATGCTGCATTTGTATAGCTGCCTTTTCTGCTTATAATCATAATGTTTATTCTAACTTTCTGGGCTTATTATTTTAGACAGATATCAGTTTAATTAGCTTAAGCTGTCATACTCTAATAAATACAGACGGGTTGCCTGGTTCGGGAGGAGGAAGGTGGCTGCAGATTTCAGGAGCAGAGACAGTTAATGCTTTGTACATTATCATGTAAACAGCAAAAGGACAAAAATAATTACCTGATAAACTTTCAATCTCTGACTCTCCCCTATATGCTTTCTGACCAATTTTTCTATAGAAAATCCATTCAAATTAGGCAAGTCCTCTAAATATCTGCAGCATCTGCTGGTTCAGACACCTTCCTTTATGCAGAGTACCATTTTCATATGATAATACATGTAATATGATATAGAATGACAGAATGCATGACAGTTGCCCATAATACATAGAAAGTCACTCAAAGGACAGAAGCGACATTTGGATAATTAGCATCCATTGGGCAGTCAATCATGCGAATAGAAAAAACTGCACAAAACCCACAATGGAGTTAGAAAACAAAAGGGACCCCAGCCAGTCTCAGGATTAACTGCTCTAAAGCGATCTAAATGCTTTTGTATCCAAAGAACTGAGGCTCCCAGGGCTGCCCTGTTCCCCTCTAGATACCCAGGGAACTAATTGTGGCGATCAAAGTTAAAGCATTCTCTCTTCTTTATAGACTGCTAAACACACAGAAAAATTATTTCTCCATTCGTGTTCATTAAACTATTTTAAAGTTAAAAAACTGATGCCACGTTCTTTTGCCAAGTGAAATGAGCTGGAGTATTGAGATTGTCCTGCTTTTATGAGAATACAACAGCCCTTTTAATTTAAACTCTGTCTTTGTTTGATGAATATTATTTTGCTGTTGTCCACTCTGCTATCTCTTTCTTTTTGGATAACGAAGGCAATTGCCATTAAAAACTCTTGTGTGAGAAAAACCTGGAAACAGGAATAGAAATAATAATGGTAATAACAAAGCCCATTAACAAAATTAAACAGGAAAGGTCGCACAATTTCTTAGTAACTGCCACTTTATAAAATAAATAAAATATTTTGTCACTCAGTATATGCAGCTCAGAATATTTCCTTTCCCCAGATTAGGTGGAAGATGAGGGCAGCCTCCTTTAAAGCTCCATCTAACAGAAGAGAGAGAGAAAGAGAAGAGATATAGAGAGAGCCCCAGGATGTGGAAAGTCATGAAAATACCTACCCTGGAGACAGTATTCCCATAGGATCCTTTCCATACAAATTCCAACTTGCCTAATGCCCTTAATGAACGAAATAAAAAGAGAATTCAGAAAGGCCCATGCTGATGGCTCCTGCTGGAAAGTGTGTGGTTTAAGGCATAGCTGCAGCAGTTCTGGGAGGGAATCGGCTCCGGTCCCCATCAGCCAGGCAGACGGGAATCACTGGGGCGAAATCTTCCCCCTCACACATTTGCAATTGACTGGAAATAACATCACGACACCTTGGGATAATTGACGCCTTCTTACCTTTCGTTGTCCTTTGTAATTAATATTGGTAGATCTAGAGGTTTCTCCCAGGCACAGATAAGAGGAAGGTGGAAGGGGTGGGGAGAGAGCGCGTGTGTGTGCGTGAGTGTGTGCGTGAGTGTGTGCGAGAGAGACGGAGGCAGAGGGAAGGAGAGAGCAGAGAGAGGCTTTGGTTGTGTCCCTGCTTGGGGAATGGTGTGCTGGTGGATTTGTGTGGATGTGCACAGGGGGCTTTGCAAACCTCTGGAGTTCTAAAGGCAAGACAGAAAGTGAGCAGTAGGATGAGCTGGATCTCCCCTGCCAGTCCTTACAGAGTTTCAGCAGCCGTGACCTTCAACCCCTTTGCTATGTGTGAGCCCCACCTTGAGCCCTTGCCCAGCTGCTGTGCCAGCTCCACGCAGGGAGCGGGGACAGGGACCGGGAGGGAGGCAGGAGAGACTGAGATCACAAGGGCTTTTCGCCCAGTCAAATGGGCCTCTGGTGACAAATCAATCACGGCCCGTTCAAACCAATGGTGCTGCCAGTCTGCAGCTCCCCAACCCTGCCCAGCCTCCCCCGGCTCTCCTGCATGACACTCAGCTGATCACGGGGGCTCCTCTCAGGGCAGGGCTGCTTCTCACAGCTTCACTTGGTCATTAGCAGCGTGCCTTCTCCATCTCCCTCTTGCTCTGCCTTTACCTACCATCTATTTATTTATTAAATACTGAAAACTAAGATTAGAAGGGGGATTGTGACACGCAGCAACACTTGTAAATACGTTGGTATTTGCCTTCTTAAAAGCACTCAGATTTATTTATTTGTTTGGTTTTATACATCAGGAAGAGCTACCTATTCTAATGTAATGAGGCAATGTGATCAATATAATCAGGGACAAAGAAAGGAGGCCCTACAAGATGCTCACTGCACCTCCTCCTTCCCTTTATTTTACACTAATAGAACTGGCTTCAGTGATTTTCTCCCACTACACCCATAACACAGGAATTGGTTTTCAATTATCTTTTTTTGCAGACATGGGTTAAAACACAATTTTAGGTCCATTCTGAAGCTATGAGGCAGAGCCTTAGTTGGAACAAATTTACATTGCCACTGAAATTCTTGACTTTTCAACACAAAATTGCTACTACATCCTAGTAAGTACTTCTTTCAATATTGGCTTTAGCCCAAATATCTGAAAAATGTTTTAAAACAGTTAAAGAAAGAAACAGTAATATAAGAAGAGTGCTTGAAAGTTTAGGAAGAAGAAAGTACTCTTGCAGGTCTTGTGATCTTACGAATTGCATTCTCTGTTTCCTCCTCTCTCTCTTCCTTGCCACCCCCCCACCCCGAATCCCTGATACAAAGGGGGAAAAATCAAAATGAGGTCTTAACAGAGCATGCACTGCCCTGTCTTAGTCCTTTCTAACCTTAATCCCTGGAATGAAATCCTCCTACAGCCAAAGAAAAACCCAGAGTGTTGCACATGAAGGAGAAAGGAGCGGTCCCTCCTCATCCTCGCCCACCTGCAGTGCCAAGCTCTTGGCTCAGAGCTCTCCCTCCTGCAGCCAGAGAGGGCAGGGCACGTTTGTACTGCCAGATTTGCACATTGGCCATCCCAGAGCAAGTGGCCAGTGTGCCATGGTGGGAGGGAGCCTGATGGACACATGCAGGACGGAGCTGGCTCTCCCAGGCTCTGCAAGGAGAGCTGGGGCGAGATAGAGCAGCGTCAGAAAAGCAGCACAATATGCTCAGCAATGTGTCCTTGTCTCCTGCTGCCGGGAGGGAACTGAGCCCGAGAGAAGTGGAGTGCATTCAGGCAGCAGTGTGGGGTACTCCACAGCCTGGAGCTGCAGAGTGCTCGGGCTTCATCTTCAAAGCTGTCCTGTCAAATCCAAGGTCTTTTAAACATCAGAGGGAGAAAGTTTCTGACTCTGAAGGGTTCGTTTTCCTCTTGGTTTTCCTCAGTCAGAAGTTAAGGCCACCCGACCCCCACAGTAAGCTGGCTCTGGGATTGCTGCCCTGCTCCTTGCCCCGTGATTTGGGGGTGCTTGTATAGAGCAATCTTGATTTGCTCACTGTTTGTTGAGTTCAGTTTTCTTCATGTTACTTCTTTCTTCCATCTCACGCGTCTTGAGGGTTTTGCTGCATGGCCGTGAATTGAATCTTATGAACCTGAAAGAAAATTGTGGCTGGGACCGGGAGAATATTCATCTGTTGCAGAAAATGCTGAAGTTTGAACATGTGAGAATTGAAGTAATGAGTTTTCCCCTCATTCCAGTCCCTCAGTCTCTTTTTTAGCCATACCTTAATTGCAGTGTTTTCTGACAAAATGGTCTTAGCTCCTAAAATTTTAAATGTGTGTCTTCATTTCATTGCCTGTACTTCCTTCTACCAACATAATAAAAGAAATTAGGATGATTTACAAAATAATGTGCCTTTCTGTCATCTTACTGTCAATAAATAAGTACAACACCTAAATCTAGTTGATTTCTAAAATGAAAATTCATTACATTTCTGGAAACTTGAACAATCAGCTCCATGCATTTTAATTAGATTGTCTGTTTTTTCATTTATTACTAATACAGTCCTCTTAACTATGATTTATTTGTTAAACAAAGTGCCATAATCCGTCACTTATTCATCTTAATTTCAGCAAAATTAAAGTAGTCGCTGTTATATTACACCTAATTGCACTTGCAATGAAAAGAACGGAGATGTTAATCAAAATAAATTGAAGATAAACAATAAAATCATTAAATCTTTGCTGCAGTAAGTGTAACTAATCAGTTTTGACTTGAAGCGACCGAACACAAATAATGAATCTGTCAGTGAAGACGCGCTCATTAAATCCAGCCTGGCCCGCCCGGGTCCCGCAGGCAGCGCTGCTCCCCCGGCTCCGAGGGGACAGCAGGGACAGCAGGGACAGCAGGGCACTGGGACAGGGCTCGGGGTGCCCATGCACAGCCCTGGGGAGCAGGGATGCCAACGCCACAGGTATGCAGGAACTCCGGGAAGCGCCAGGAACACCAGACCCCCTTTGTTTCGGTCAGCACCAGCAGGTCAGAGCAGAAACAGGGTAAAGGGGAAGGAAAGCCAGAAATTCAGAGGGAGGAAGCACTTGGGTTTAAAACTTATTAGAACTATTAGTTGCACAGCAGATCAATGAAGTTGGCATTGTGTTAAATAATATATGCTAAATAATATGCTTTGCATCAGTACAAGATGCTGATTACAGCCCTGTGCCATCCCCATGGGGCAGGGACAATGCCTGGATTAGCAACAGAAGCTGTTCATGGACTCATTGTCCTTCCACCAGTTACCACTTCTGGCCTCCCCACCTCATTACAGGGGCCGAAATGGGCACTCCAGCTATTTCCAAATGTGTTGGTACCCTGGCAAGGACTCCTGTGTCTGAGCAGCCTGGTGAGCTGAGCTAGAGCAATCAACATGTTCTACTTCAGCTTTTAAATTGTTTACTTCATGATTTCAGTTTCCCCAGTGAAGTATTTGGGAGAAATCATTGGTGAGCAGGAATTGAAATGGCAAGGAGCAATTTCTCTTCAAACAGTTTTGAGTGCTACGCGTTTGTCTGACCTGAGCCAGCACCGAGTGCAGGCAGAACACACAGCCAGCAGCCCTTGGCTTCAGTCACGCTGAACAAGGTCCTTATTTTCCTGAACAGTTATCAGTTCCTAAAGGGAAGAGATTGTTTTGTAGTTTTATGCTTTCCCTCCCTGTATTTCATCAATAATTTTGCTTATTTATGGATCTTACTGTCCTTTGTCTAAATCATTTACTTAAGCAATATAATTCAGCTTAAAATGTTGATCAGCACGAGGGATGTCTGCCTTGCTCCTGGAATCACAACACAACCAATTAACATTTCACAATGCTAATGTTTTCCACTGCATTTTGAACAGTGGTCACTACAAATCATACAGGGATAGTTTAACAGTTAGTATGCTCTAGCTTGAGTGCAGCAGGGACTTACACATATTTTTAAGTTTATTTTTTATTATCTTTGGATAAGAAAGAACAGAAGGCTAATTTCAGCTCAGTTTTCTTCTTTCTTTGTCTTTCTCTGGGTATAGTTCATATTTGGGCCATACCAAGAGATGATAAGCATGGGACAACAAGGTTTCACAGCCCAAATTCAGGGTTGGATGACTACTGAGCAAGTCTTTTCCCCTCTGTTTTTTTCATGCTAGTGAGATTTGATATCTGTGAATAATAACCTTTTAAATATAAAGTCTAGCTGGTGGACCTTACATTTAGTTTCTGTTCTGCATCTTTCCAGCATTTATAATGCTTAACTTGGGACTTGACGTCTCTCAAGGCACTCATTTGGAATGATTTATATGGGCTTTGTTAGTTCAGTAGCAGGTGGGTAATTCTAGAAATTAAATATTACCTGTTTTTTACTGATATAACTATAAGCACTTAAGGGAAGTAGTAAATATTACTATTACTAATTTCTAGAAAAGGCAATAAAAATACAGACTGAAAAGTGGCTGGCAGAAGAGGAACCAGGTAATGATAAAAAATTACCCCAAGGATAGACCTGATCCTTCATTAGTCAGAAACTCCTACTGACTGCAGTGAAAATCTGCCCTGAATGGAAATGGTCGAGGGCTCTGGAGCTGTGGAGTGGCCTGTGCAGAGTTAATCTGGGAATCTTATTCCAGTGGCTTTCAGCAGGTCTCTCAAGCATCTTCCCCAGTACAGGTGGCACCAACTGGGCCCCATGTCGGGAGCCTTTGCAGAGCTCAGGACTGAGCCCTGTGCCTGGGGGTCCCAGTGCACGACAAGGTCTCCTCCTTCACCCCTGCTGCACCTTTTCTGCAGCCAGGACGCTGCAATGTTCAGGCTTCTCAGTGTTTGACCTTCTGCTTGCTCCACAGTTTAACCATCCCTTGTTGTCGGCTTCTTTTTGGTTTGGTTTGTTTTTATGTAAAGTGTGTTGGACATTCTTCAAGTAAAATGCATTTTCAAACCAGAAGCACTGACCATCCATGGTGAGGAACCTGAATGACATGCAGGATGTACACAGCGGCTAAGGAATGAGAAGGGAAAGCCTGCAGAGCAGGAAAGATGGAAGGAATTGTCTTTAGTCCTGTTCTGAACAGCAGATGATGGTGAGGTATCTACGAAGACATTTCAAGAAGACAAAGTGAGATTTCAGTTTAAATAGAAGACAGGTTTGGAATAAATAAGTGGATCTGACAGTTGGCAACACAGGGATGATAGTGAATCTGTGTTTGACTGCGAGATTACACCAAAATAAGATTGGATTGGAAGGGGGAGAAGGCAGCAAAAATATAACTCAGCTAAATACCTTCAGAGAGATGGAGACGTGATGTCAGGATGAAGGATAAACGAAGAAATTATTAGAGATGCAACTGAAGAACCATGAAAAGACAGGGTCAGGGAAATCAAGAGGACAAGATGTCAAAATGTGGAATTGAGTCAACAATTCTAAATGACAAAATGTGAAGGCAGATGAGATTGGAATGGTTGTTCTCAGCTGTCCCAGAGAGGTCTGGGCTGTGCCTGGCTCAGGCTAAGGCGGGTATGCACCATTCCAGTGATGGTCTGTGTGCAAGTACAAAAGGCAGGGCTGGGTGTGTAACCCCTCCCACAGACAGACACACAGCCCTGGGGTTACAGCCCTGGGCAGCACCAAGCAGTGCCCCCAGAGAGCAGCACCCTCATCACCCTGACACAGGCAGAAAGGGAAGGAAAACGGGAAATTCCTTACAAATAGAAACATTCAGCTGCGGCAGAATGTAACGTTGAGTGTCACAGTGTAACAGAGTCTTGACAAAGGAACAGAACTGACTGCCGGCACCTCTCAGTTAGGGAACGTTAATTACACAAACTTGAGCAACATGTGCTTTCCCAAGAAACCCTGCACATTCCCCTTCCCCAAATGTTTTTTCCAGAATTTGTATGCTTTATTTCGATAAACTACTGGATTTACTACTGTTTTTTCCATTACCTCTTTCTACCATGATTCATAAGTTACTAAAACTTCCTTTAACAGAGGTAAATATCCAGTCTGATTTTACTTTGCACAAAGAATTAAAATTTAAGCTAGCATGTCAAGTTTTGACACTGCAAAACAGACAGTTCTCCCCTCAAACAAAATCCAAAGATCCTAGAGTCCTTCAGGAGCCTTGTGGCCTCTGATGAAGTGTGCAACAGAGAACACAAAGGTGGGAAAATTCATGTCTTTGCTGGTCACCTTATACCATCCTTAGGTTTCTTTCCAACAGTTTTTGGTTATCTTATGGATCACCACTGATGCAAAACCATCAGTGTCTTACAGGTTCACTTTACAAATCACAGAACTTTGCTGGTTCTGTAAACATTTCAGTGAAGAAGGACAACATTGTCTACCATGTAAACTGCAATCTAACTGTGAAAAGCAGTGTCTCCTGCAGCAACCCAGGAGAACATCAAATGCCACACTGTGTCAGGAGCCCACCTACCCCTGCAGCCTGTCCCTGGAGATGATGAGTCCCAGCAGAATCCCCAGGACTTCTCCAGGGGAAACCCTTCTTAGCTGCAGGTAAGACCTGGCTCATTCCTCCTCACACATGTAGTAGTTAGCATCCTGTAAGTACATCCATCCAAGTGCTCCAAGCTCCCAGTCCTACGGAGAGCAAGAGGCACTTTGGAGCAGGCTGAATGCCTGTTTTGGGGGCAGAGCCCAGCCCTGGGGGCAGTGTGTTTTCAGTGATAACACAAGGGCAGGTCAGTGAGCCCACACTGCTCTGGGTCTGTCCCAGCGCACACCTCAGCTCAGGCCAGGCCAACCCCACACACCACATCATGCACATGCCCTCAGTTTATTTTGTTCTCCTACTTGCTTACTCTGAGGCCATTTTTAGTTGGAAACAAGTACATTTTAAAACATTCAAATATCTTTGCAGATATGTTGGAAGCCATTATCCTGGGGGGCTGGAGAGCAGGCTCTTTCAGGACGGGTCTCTTAACTCTGATCACATAATCCTAACCTAGGGAATGGGCAATTGTATGAACTGTTGTATATTGTTTTTGTATATGGATCTCTGTGCTGACCTTTCCAGAACTACCCTTCACACCTCTTGGAGGATAAATGCTCTCTACTTTACTATGGGTACTGATTTTAACCAGATTGTCTATTCTTGGTGCTAGGCCAGAAATTTCTTCTGAAATCCCCTTAGAATTTATTTATTTACTTTCCAGTCCTAGGAGTCTATTTTCATTTAATTTATGAATTTGTTCCAGCACACCTTTTAATTCCTGTGTTTGACAAAACCTCCTCCATATTACATAACAGGAAGAAATTCGGTGTATCTATTTTGCCCTGAACTCTATGTGGAAATGCTAATGCAAACAAGTCATTTACCTTCATTTCAGTGCCTCTGTATTCTCATTAGCTTTCTTACTTTTCTACCAAATAGCCCACTGGACTTATAAAATCTCTTGCAGGTTTGCTGCTTCTTAATACTTGAGAAAATCTTGTTTTCATGTCAGGCTATCTGCGCCTCAAATCCTCTGTCATCCTTCTAATCTCCACTGTGTATCTTAGCCACTGTATTTTATCCCCCTTGACTTCACAAGTTAAAATTCTACCTTCAGGAAAATACATTTTTGACTACACAAACTTGTTGAACCCTCCCGTAGCCCTGTGGCTCATTTTTGCTTGTCAGCTTCCTTTTTTGTTTGGGATTATGCTGCCTTCTGTTACACTGTTATGGTTGCTCAAGTAGCCTCCATGCTGAGTCTAAGGATTTTAATTTCCTCACTTCTGACTTTAGGGTCTTTTTAACTAGCTTCCTCATTTTTTGTACAATCTCTCCCCTGAGGATGTTGAAGTTAATTATATTGTGGTCACTATTACTTAGTGGTTCAACTTTACTTACTTTATAAACTAACTCCTGTGTATTACTTGAGAGGCTTTTCTTGACTTAGTTCTTTATGGCTCTGCGATTAAAACAACTAACATATGTATCAAAACATTTTTAACATCCCAGCAGAACTAACTGGGAAGCCTAGGAAAAGGCAAGTGCTTACAGGGGAATTAATAGCAAGGACCAAGAGCATTAACCCTGGTGAAATGCCACCCACTCTTCATTAACTGTAGGACTAGAACAAATCAAACCCTTTAACGACGGCTCCATTTAGAGGCAGCAGGACAGGAGCACTGGTATCCCCACCTTATAATTTTAAATTATACCACAAAAGTGTCAGAACCAGATTCAAAAGAGCATTTCCAGCAGGACCTTCCCCCATTTTACAGAAAGGAAATGTATTTGCTGGCTTGCAATCCTGCCTGCTGCAGTTTACCATTAAAAGTTTCTCCACTGAATTCAGAATAGGTTGGCATTTCCTAGTTCATGGTATCACCTCATTATATGTTGATCTTGTACAGTTGCAGTAATTACATAAATAAAATTGCCTTTTTGCGAAGTATAAAATGAGTGACAATGTTTAAGGAAGGCCACTTTGGTTTGGGTTTGGGGTTTTTTTACCCCCCAATATGGAATAGAGTCATTAGCATCAAAGATCTAAAGTAACATCTAAAAATAAGGTAGCAACAAAACATGCTTTAATTTTGTATAAAGAAGTTGTTCTAATTGCTACCGAAAACTCAAGGACACACCTGAAATTAGGATCCCATCAACTCTGTGAGACAAGGAAAACCCAGAGAAAATAGCACAGCTTACACCACCATTTCATACAAGATTTTATTAGTTTTAGTTTTAGAAAGAGTGTAACAAAATATAAAATCATGTTTCAAATAAAAAACATGCAAGTTAGAAATGCTGTGTTTTATACACTCCTTGTTCTTTTGTTCATTCATTCGTTTGTTCATGCCTTCCTTTCTTACTTCTTTTGTTATCTCTTTCTTTTGCCTTCCCTTCCTTTCATGCTCTCCGAGTTCACCAGCTTAAGCCAGGCACTGCTGTACAAGAGTTTAGTATCATCTGAAGTAAGTACTTCCCTCTGCTCCAACAACTTACGTCTTGCTGTTCTGGATTTCTCCTAAGTATCCTTGTTCTTCCAGGCTCATTAGTAACTTAGAGGCACTTGAATGTAGCAGTCTGATTTACATCAGTGATCTCATTCCTTTCAGCTCAGGAGGGTTATCTTTTCTGTGACAAAGGCTATTGCAGATATGAATAACTATTTTCATACTGGGCTTTTTTTTTTTGTCTGGCTGGAATCACACCATCACAGATTTTGCCTCACAAACCTGACTCCACTTTATAGAGCAGTAACGGTACAGTCAGCACTCTGCCATCACAGCAAGGTGAACAGAGAAGAGGAACTTAGGTCAGTTGCTTCTTTATTATTGGCAGATGAAATAGTGTCTTCAACAGCTTCAGAGCAAGAACCAGCCAGGCAGTGTGTTTGTGCTGGGAAGGCTGTGCCATTCGGAGAAGCCACAGCCAGAGGGTTTTTGTGCATGCAAGGAGGGACACGTAAACCCCCGAGGAAAGCAAATCCCTGAGTGGGCAACCTACTGGTGTTACCTACCTAGTGCTAACTCAGAGCTGCTTGGGTGAAAATTTGGAGGAGGAAATATGCTGTTCTTGGCTGGAGAGTGCTCTGAGGCAAAGTTAAAAGCTGAAGACATTTATAACTGGAAGAATTTCTGAAATGATAAAAGATTACATGATACAGGCAAACAGATAGAGCAAGTGAGAATAAAAGTGATTATGGGGAAGATGCTGGCAGGAGACAGCATGAAAATTGTGCCTGCAGGCACCAAATGTGTAACAACCAACAAAGGGTGCCCCTACTTTCACCATGACACTTCTATAGGCACTGACTCCTTGATGCTGAACTGGCTACTTCTCTCTTATGCAAACAATGGAAATAAGTAAAGAGAAAAAAAATTCTGACAGTAAAATCACTGCACAGTTAAAGACAAAGTAGTTGTCATGACCATTTTTCTGGTTTCCCCATGAAATTAAATAACCAATCCTTGTTAATCATAAGATATTCTGATGGGGAAGATGTCATCTGCTGAGAGATAGTAGCAAAGGGAAATGTTTGCCATATTTAGATCTCCTTTCACTAAAAAATGAAGAGGTCATTTCAGGTCAATCATCCAAGGCTCTTTTCTTTAGGGGAATGACTCTCCAGCATGGCTCATTATATTAAAGGATTTCATGGACCTGAGTTATAGCTATTGGTATAATCACAGGTATCAGAAATAAGAATAGTTATTTCTTATTTCTTTGTGAATGGAAAATGAAAAGGTCATTCAGTGTATGGTACTTCAAACACTTGAAAGGGAAGGTATTTTACTGCTTACTTAGCTTTTTAAAGGAAGCCTTCAGAGGGTGGAAGCAAGGACAGGTAGCCTGAGAGGAATGCAGAGAAATTGTCTGAAGAGCCAGGGATCGAGTTAGGAAAGCTAAAGCCCTGAGAGAATTAAATCTGGCCAGAGACATCAAGGGCAACAAGAAAAGCTTCTGGCCAGAGACATCAAGGGCAACAAGAAAAGCTTCTATAGGTACATCACCAAAAGCAAGAGTGGGGAAAATGTGGGTCCTCTCAGGCAGGAGATGGGGGTCCTGGCTACCCAGGACATGGAGAAATCTGAGGGAAGCAGTGGCTCTTTTGCCTCAATCTGCACCACCACGTGCTCCAGCACCTGGCACAAGGCAAGGGGACTGGCAGGATGAAGAACCACCTGCTGTGGGAGAAGATCAGGTTTCAGACCATCTGAGGAACCTGAAGGTGCACAAATCCATGGGAACTGATGAGATGTATCCACAGATCCTGAGGGAACTGGTGGATAACATTGCTAAGCCACTGTTCACCATATTTCAGAAGTTATGGCAATCCAGCAAAGTTCCCCCTGATGGGAATACAGGATGATCAGTCTCACCTCTGTGCTGGGCAAGATCATGGAGCACATACTTTTGGAAACTCTGCCAAGGCACACCAAAAATAGGGAGGTGCTTGGTGACAGCCAATATGGAATTGTGGTCAATGGCTCAGCTCAATGTCCAAGCAGAGACCAGTGCTCAGTCCCCCAAAAACTACTACTCAGAAGCAGCACCCGAAGCTGAGAAAATACATTAATGTATTGGAGGCTGGGAGAGAATTCCACATGCATCCACATTCTTACAGTCTTCCTTAAACACCTGCTAGTCTCCAGTTTCGGAGACAGAATGCTTTGATTTAACTCTTTAGTTATGTCCTTATAACTGGATTTATTTTCCCTTCTTCTTTTTTTTGATCAGTTTTTCTATTGTCTTCTGTATTTTCCATAGATCACTTTCACTCTGTGCCACTACAACTACAGATGTTTGTCTCTTAACTTGTGATGGAAAACAAGTTGCTGTAGCCCATTTCCACCCATACAAGTAGGTACATAGGCTGATTTAAACATCTCCTTGTTTCAGGGCATAAAGAAATGTCTCTGAGGGTAACCAGCTATCCTAACAATGCCTGGTGAATCCCAGTTTGGGAGCATTAAGAACAGGCTTTTCTCTAAAGCAACGTACGTGAACACTTCTGGAGGCTGTTTGCAGTGACCTGATCCATAACTCATGAGGCTTATTGTTTGATAACAACAAGAATTACAAACTTGAGGCTGATGGAATCACTTCTGCTTCCCATCTAAGAAATCTCTTTAATCAGCTTTCCATCAGTTTATAAACATTGGTAGAGATTTTCCTAATACTCACCCACTGAGAAATTAGGAGAAACGCACATGAACATTATAATCAATATTAGTCAGGTAGCAGGATATTCTCTTTCACATCATAACCTTTTAGATGGAGCTTTACTATTGATCTCTAAAGTCAGCATTTTCCTGTTGCCATTCCCATTGGCTGAGCTGTAGCAGGGAGGATTTCCCCAGCACACTCGGGTTGCAGGATGCTCCAGAAGGGTTGTCACCAGGAGAGGAAACAGTAACTGTGTTCTCATGCAGATTGGCTGCTGTGGGTGTGTTACATATTAAAATACAGGCTCAGCCACACTCACCAAATCCTTCCTGGAGTGCACAGTAGCAAACCTCTATTTCTGTGGTATCAAACTAAGACTTTCAGGTCAATCTGGAAGTATCCTAAGGCTTTCACCAAGCTTTTAATTCCTGGATTATTTTCTTCTGGCTGAAGTTTCCCTTCTGCTTCCCTTTTGTTTGCCATTAATGCTTCATCCCTTCTGGGAGGGTGACTCAGAGTTAATCAGCTCATCTATTCTGAGGCAGTGCAGCCCAGGCCAGGCCAGCAGGCACTGCTGGAACCCTGGGCTGTCCTCGGGGGCCTCGCTGTCCCCGCTGCCCTGGCACGGGGACACAATTACACCGACCACGGGGCCACCTGCAGACAGGGGCACCAGCAGCACAGCGGCAGAAAATGGGACCTGGGGGACCTAATGAGCTGCTTGTTTACATAAGTACACCAGGTAAAGCGGGGAAAAAAACCCCACTCCACAGCTTGGAGCACAAATTAGGCACACAGAGAGGAAAACTCCCTGCACTTCAACAGGAACGTCTACATCATGTTTAACATTTTTGTTTTCCCATTGTCTTTTGCACAGAAAATACAGTTTTCACAATTTGAGTAAATATTTAAATATTCAGCATCTATTTAGTTGAAATTTTGAATGAGTCCTCCCATTTTATTATGGACACTTGGAGGGTACAAGCCACGGTCCGTGTTCTGAATTCTGGAATATATCTGACTTTGCTTGTTTAATAGATACAAAATAAAGTGGAGTGCACTGTACAAACTCCATATTGAGAGTCTGCTTTATCCTTTAACTAGAAGAAATTCTGGACACTCATCCTCTTGTCATCTTTCTGGTTTCCTCTGACTTTGCATCACCAGATTTAAAAGCTCACACCTGTTTTATTAGGCATTCTTTTCAACTGGAGTTTCCACAGAATGAATTTGCAATGTTCATGTTGCCAGAGCCACCAGTGTGCCTTCTGCAGCAAGGACAGAACCTTGTAATTTCCACACACATTCCCATCTATTTTTATTAATCAGACTCCTCTTTATTAACTGTGAGCTTGAGGTAGGCCATCCTCTTCTTGAAACACACAATCCTACTGCTTTCAGACTGATTATTTCATGCTTATCACATAAGCTATGTGCCTGCAACATTTCCTGCTCAGAGGTTCAGGCATACACCTGCACAAGATCCAGAATCAGTCACCTAAAAAACAGATATCTCACCGAGACATATTTTGCAGCCGTTTTTCCTGGCATTTGTTAGTTATCAGCCACTATCAGTTCATCCACCACCCTGGCTGTCCAGTCCAGTTCTCAAAATCCAATTTTTATACCCTATTTTTCCCCCATGTTGGCGCAAATGCGTATTTGTTAACCACTCATTTACTCTGTGAGAGGATTTAAATTGCTCATTTGAATCACCCAGCACTTTAATCCTTAGCATGTCCAGTCTAAAAACTATCAAATATAAACCAGTCTACTACTCCTGCACACTACATCATCCACATTAAACATTCACTAGATCTGTTCATATTGATAAATCTACCAAAACCTTAAAACGCACACTAAACATAGCAGAGCAAAACTAAAACTGTGAGTCTGTAGCTCCAGCTCTTAATGTCAATCCCTGTTCCAAAAAGGGTGATGAAACTTAAGACACTCTCTTAGCCACTCCCAAAATGTTGGGTTTTTTCCACATTGTCATTTCACATTGCATCAGCAGTGTATTTACCAGCTTCCTTATTTTTTTCCTCATTACTGACCATGGGGTTTTGTTTGTTTTTTTTTTTTTTTTTTTTTTTTTTTGCTTTTGTAACCAATTTTAACAATATTTTCATAAACTTACCTTCATTTGACCATTATAGGTATAACCCCTAGTGCACTGATTGCTTTAGAGTTAGAATACTCGTCGTCTGAACACAGTAATTTTGGCTACAAAGCTACTTTACATGGATACAGGTGTTTCTGTGGGAGACAGGGAACACCAGCACAGATCAAACAGTAATTCAGGACTGGGCACAGGTCCCAGCAGAACTGAACGCCGAGGGCTGACCTCACACCCAGCTCCTGTGGCAGAGCCTGTGGGTGGAAGCACCTCATCCCAAATTCTCAAATGAGTGCTAGAAACACTCCTCCTCATCTGCCCAAACATCTCTTCCACTTACTGTAACTGTGAACAAATCCTCCAGGACTTGCTGCATAAATGTTTAACATGTTTTATATTTATTCCTTGAATGAGGGTGGTATGATTTCTCCTACCCAGCCTCTCTGGGGAGCAAATGGGATATTAAAGTATCTCAAATGGGATATTAAAGTATCTCAAATGGGATATCCTCTCTCTCTCCCATCTTTCTGGCTGACCAGACTCCTCAGCCAAGCACTTGGCTTCCACAATGATTTGCAGCTTAGGGGCCTTCTTAACCCAAATTTCCAAGTCTTTCATTCCTCACTGCAAATCATCCCCAACTCTAAAAAGTTAGAAATTTCTACATTATGTTAGAAATTCTCCAAACCTTCCTGAAAACTTCTGTAATACATGTTTAATAAAATTGTTGGGTACCTGTCTGTTCTTGTTGGCCAGCTCCACCACGACATGCTTCAAAAGCTGTCTGCCTGCAGTTTTTGAGTCAACACGAGCCTGGTTTCCAGCAGACTGGATTCCATCTCTCCTGCACTTTCTCAGTCCAGTCTCCTTTATGACCTTGCTTGGGCTGGTGATCCTCTCTAGGTCTTTCCCGGTCTCTGTGCCCAGCAGTGCACAATGTTCTGTCGCAGCCCTGCAAGGGCAGCACTCACCGCTCCTGTCTCTGCCTTTTTCCTCTGGCTCCTGCAGTCTCTGGGCACCGCGCCCCTGTTCCTGCCCGGGGCCGTGCTGTGCTGTGCCCGCGGGGACGGATCCCTCAGCACAGAGCTTTCCAGACGGGCAGCCTCGCTCCCCATCTGTCCGGGGTGCCAGGGGATATCCCGGGCTCGGGATACGCTGGCAGGGCCTGTCCGTGGGTCTCTCACGACTCCGTCACGCTGGCGGGAAGGGAGGTGAGTCCTGTCCAGCCCCGGGTCATCCCTGGCCGACCTTCAGCCGCTGAGGAGCCCTGAGGGCAGCGGGGCCCGTCCCGCCCAAACATCCCTGAGGTGATCGAGGCTCTCGCCTAAACATCCCTGAGGTGATCGAGGCTCCCGCCTAAACGGCCCTGAGGGGAGAGCGCCCTTCCCGCCTAAACGTCCCTGACGGGAGAGCGCCCTTCCCGCCTAAACCTCCCTGAGGGGAGCGCGCCCTTCCCGCCTA
>VYXB01007997.1:141861-349712 GCA_013397135.1 Pachyramphus minor | reverse complement strand
CCTTCAGCCGCTGAGGAGCCCTGAGGGCAGCGGGGCCCGTCCCGCCTAAACATCCCTGAGGTGATCGAGGCTCTCGCCTAAACATCCCTGAGGTGATCGAGGCTCCCGCCTAAACGGCCCTGAGGTGATCGAGGCTCCCGCCTAAACGGCCCTGAGGTGATCGAGGCTCCCGCCTAAACGGCCCTGAGGAGAGCGCGCCCTTCCCGCCTAAATGTCCCTGAGGGGACCGCGCCCTTCCCGCCTAAATGTCCCTGACGGGAGCGCGCCCTTCCCGCCTAAACGGCCCTGGGGGGAGGGGGCCCGCCCCTCCGCGGGATCTCCTGAGGGGAGCGCGGCCCCGGGCAGGGCGGGAGCGCCCAGCGCTGCTCTCGCCGACCCTTGGCACTCCCGCCCGGAGAACCACGGGATGGGTCAGGCCGGAAGGGCACACAGTGGCTCTCTGGTCCCACCTCCCTGCTCCACCAGGGCCATGCCGGCGCACGTGGCACAGGACCGCGTTCAGACGGTTCTGGAACATCCCCAGCGAGGCAGACTCCGCACCCGCTCTGGACAGTCTGTTGCAGCGCGCGGTCACTGGCACAGGGAAGACGTTCAGGCGGAACTCGCCGTGCACCAGTTTCTGCCCGTTGCCCCTTTTCCTGCCGCCCGGCGCCGCGAGCAGAGCGCGGAGCCCGCGCGGACGCTCCCTCAGCAGCGGCCCCGCCGCACTACAGCTCCCGGCAGCCCCCGCGCCGTGACTCGGCCGGGGCGCCGCGGCGCGGGCCGGGATGGAGTGAGGGGCGAGCGGCGGACAGAGCGCGGCCCTCGGCCCCCGCCCCTGCCTCGCTCCACACGGGTCTATGCGGCCCCCCGGAGACCATGGGATCCAGGATCAAGTGAGTGCCCCCCGCGGCTCTGCGGTCCCGCTCCGGGCCCTCGGCACAGCGAGAAGGGGATTGACTTCCCCGCCCTCCCTGCGCTCCGGGAGAGGCCGCGCGGGCGGGACCCCGCGGGCCCCGGGCAGGGCGANGACCGCGGCGGGACCCCCGGCCCTGCCCGGGAGGGGCGAGAGCCGGCCCTGCCTCACACCCACCCCCGCCACCGCCGCCCTCGGCGCCGGGCGGGGAGCGCGGTGTTATCGCTGCGGGCCTGGGCAGGGCGGGAGCGCTGCGCTGGGAACATCTCCACGGCCGGCACCGGCGACGCCTGTCCGGGGGCGTGGGGCGGTCCAGGGAGCTCAGAGCTCTTTGGCCAGGTCAGAGTGCGCTCGTGGAACGACCACGGTCTGTCCGGGAGACCTTCAAACTGCAACAGCAGAGGGGTTTGGGGGAAGGAGAAGAGGGGTGTGAGTGATAGATGTGTTGGGCCTGCAGATCCATTCTCTCAATGTTTTTTTTTAGTTTTCAAAAAACTCGTGGTTGGTTTGTTGGTAAGCCCTGTTGGTATGTTTGGTATTGTCACGTTAAAGGTCTCAGTTCATTCATATGCCATCCCAGGAAAATTCAGTTCCTTCGAACAGGCAAAGGTGTAGCAAAGCCATCACCAAGCAGGGAGTGCTGACATCTGTGTGTGTGAAAGGGTGATAGAGGGGAGAGAACCAGTTAGGTTCTGGTTTATTTGGCAGTTGCAGCAGGTGCTGTTGAGCAGTTGTTCTTCCTTCTTGAACACAGTGATCTTCAAGATTACATGGAGCTTTAACTTTTCCCCCTTTTGTTTAACTTGAATGCAAGACTAGAGGGGACTTAGTTTGTGTGATGACACATCTTTGTGTTCCCAAGCCCACAGGCTGGATAGACATACATGTCTGTTCAGTCAGGTGTTTTAGGAACATGTAAGTGGATAATGAGTGTTTATAATGATGGCACTGAGGCAATTGGTTGGTTCCAGAAAGCCTTCCTTCCTTGGGCATACTGTGGGCATTAGCTTAATAAATTGCTTTTTTCCATTTTGGACAGAACACTGTGCCCAGCGAGAGTAATGACAAACTTCAAACCAATCTTGAAGTATATTAAGAATGAGAGAGCCTGTCTGAGTAAGAGGCTTTTTTGGTTTGCTTTTCTGAGCTGGATGTTTAATCCAGCGAAGATTTTAAAGTTGGTAAGTAGCTCCCTTGTTGGGGCACGTTGGGAGTGTGAATGAGAAAACTGTTTGATAATTGGGTGTGCTGAGGGACATCTCCTTTAGGGGTGCCACCAATATGTGCTGAAGCCCCAGTAAAAAAAACAGTGCTCAGATCTCTTGCTTCTTGCAGTAGATTGGTAAGTGTGGAGGTTATTAAACTCCTTGGCACAGGATCCCTTGCACACACTGATAGACTCTGCAGGAAACCCGGGCATGTCTGTCAGTGAGATTTCTGATGGGTGCATAATAATGAGTCATTTGAGGCAGAGATTGCTTAGAGAACAGTATCAGTGGCTGCATCAGACTGAAGTGAAAGAAATCAAGGAATTGCTAGCAGTGCTGTGAGCTCTTGGCTTCTGTATAGCTGCAGGCGAGAAAGCAGGTACAGTGAGTGTTGGGTTACAGAGCTGGGCTCATCCTCGTGGGAGCGTGTCACAGGAACGTGCCAGCGCTCCTGCCAGCCAGGGAGGGAGGATACAGGATACAGGGTATGGGATAGCAGCCTCGTTAACCTGCTCTATCACTGCTCCATGGCCTTTGCACTCCACCTTCCAGGGCAGAAAGGATCCTTTCTTTATGTATTTTAAATAACGTGCCAGTAGCAATCTGGCTGGCAGAATTGCCTTGCCCTGTGACAGCGCTGGGCACGTGCCTTTCCAGAGGGGTTGTGTCCTGCTGATGACACAAGAGATGCCCCATATCCATCTGGGAAAGCTTTCAGGTATTTAACAGAAAGTTTGCCACATGCTAAGATGGAATATTATCTACCTCGGGGATACCACGCAGAAGAAGTTAAATATGTGAAAATTAATCAAGGCTTCCGTTGTAATTTCTGAATTGAATTAGCCATAACAGATTTCTGCTAATAATTTTATTTTTGCTAGAGTTGAGCAAGTAATCTTGTTACAAGACAACTAATTATCAGGCAGTGTCAGGCTCCTTTCATGCCTCAATTTTTAAGTAGAATGATACTTTCTGTCATAAGTGCTGTTACAATAGAAAAAAATGCTCCTGACAGAATTGAAATAGGTTGTAGGTATGTAAGATATGTACTTCCATCATACAGCTTCGGAGCAGGACTTGGTTTAATTTTATTCTGCATAAATCTCTTACAGTTTGGTAAAAACAAAAATTTTTCATAGTAAAAGGTACATAAATACCTTATTTCAAATCTTATATTACTTCAACTTAAAATTGAATTTCCTATTGATTGCTTTGATACTGAAGTTATTTCTACATCACAGATTTGAAGTAATTCATACGAGTAGCATTTATCACAGAAGCATTGTTCCTCATACAGCTCCTTCCTAAATTTCTATTTACAAAGAAGTATTGCATTTCCTTCTGAAATTATCCAGTTCTCAAATAACTGAGCGTGTTGGGTTGACCATCTCAGGCAGACCCAACACAATGAGGTGCTCTGTATTTTTGTACACATGTGTGCTATGCTTTTTCTTTTTATTGCATCTGTGTATTCACTTGATAAGTGACTGTGGGTCTGTAGGTGATTTTGGGGAGGAAAGAAAACTCGGTGTGTGTGTTTAAGGCTCTGGTGCTGTGGAGGGTTGCAGGGGGTTGAGACTCAGTGCCATGCACAGGTGGCATTAGATGTCTGCAGGTCAGTTTAATAGTCATAAAAATGGACTGCAGAATATACATATTATGATCATGTTTATGCTGTATTTGCAAACTATATGAAGTCTCACAGTGACTTGTTTCCTTAATTCCACTGCAAAGTTGTAAAATATCCACAATCCAACAATGGCTTCATTCTCATGTGGAGGTGTTGGTTGTTGAATGCAGCTTTTAATACTGTTTCTCACTTGGCAAAACTACTTCAGTTTCCCTGTTCATAGAAATCAATGGACATTTGTCATGGAAAATTAAAATACAAAATGTGATGTCTTTTTGTCTGAAAGTTCTGGTATAGTCTGTGCTCCTGCCAGCTGTGTGACACAGTGCTTTAACACAGGGCTCTAACATAATACCAAAAGTGTGTTTGCTGTTTTAACCATTAGCTGTAAAAATATTATAAAATTCATAAACTTTTAATTAAGGAAACAGGGTGCTAAAAATAAAGACATAAACAAGGAGGGTATGATAAGGCTGCACAGCAGTGTGAGTGAAAGGAAGAATACATTTCTGCGGCTATGGGATATCATTCCATCCACATCCTGTACCATGATTGTTGGAATGTGGCTAAACCCCAGTCTTTGCAGCAGATTATGTGCAGCAACTCGAGTAGCACAGCCAGAATTGTGCAAGTTTGTTTTATATTGCACAATAACAGCTGACTTTGGATTTCTCATAACCTACGAATGTAGTTTTCTGAAGAAAACCCAGCTACTTAAGACAAATCAGTTGGGAACTGGTGGCAAATTAAATTACCATTAATTGAATTGTGAACCATTGTTGCTCCTGAGAGGTGCTCTGTAAAACTGAGGAGTTTGATCCTGTGCTACTGAAAGCAGTGGGGGCTTTTCTGTCGGTTTAAATAGGTGTGGGGTTTGGCTTAGAGCCACTTGAGTTAGACTAAGTGGGCCTGTGGCATGGTTAGAAATGTTTTCCTTAATCCCTTTTGGTGTTAAAGTAGGATTAAAAATAAAGAAATTCTCTGAGGAGTAAGCTGAACTCCTTGACATGTTTATCTGTTTGGTTTCAGATGTTGGGTAAGATGGGTTTAATTTTTGTAGGTTATCTTTCAGTTAGGAATTCTAGCATATGTATTTATGGGTCCTGTCATTATTTTTGTCCTTAGCTGTAAGGGAGTTACAAAATTCACAAGTTAATTATACCTCAGCAATTTTCTAATGTTAGATAGTTTGCATTAACACATAGGAGACAGCATTATCACTATCCAAGCAGCCATAAATTTGGAGCAGTAATTATGCAATTTTGATTCTTGACTTTAACCAGAAAGTCTAAGAATAAAGTGTCACATATTCAGACCTGCAAAATCCTTATTTCAGTAGCTAAACAATTACAGAGTAATGTGTGATTCTCTTTAATCTCATAAAAAATTTCTAGAGTAGCTAAAATTGTTAGGAACTAACTCAAAATATTCTCTCTTATATAATCACCTGCTGCCTTTGCATCCTCATTACATTGTAAAATGTAATTCCAGATCATCACTTATGGAGTTATGTTAGTAAGGACTGAAAATATACACCAAATGGCTTGTTTGTTTGTTTTGAAGTAATATCATTAAGTTTTTTCTTTTAGTAGTGGTATATTTATAAATCTGCAAAGAGTAAGTCTCTTTCCTCAAGCTTCTCAAGCTTTGTTTGTGTTTTGTAGCTCAGTGTGTTGGTTTTGACTATTGCACCTATTTCCTTGCATCTGGCAAATTCCTGGATTTAAGGCCCTGGAGTCTCAGGAGGCCACACCTTGGGCATTTGTAATATTCTCCAGCATGGCCTGTTTCTGACAGAGATAGCAATATTTTGACAGGTATTAAGAAGGGCAAGTGTCTTCATCCCAAATGCAGCCTCTTAAGTTTCTCAGTGGTGTGTGTGTGAAATGACTTTGTCTCCTCTTGACTGCAGCTGCTTTATTTTTGCTTCTTCCTGGGCAGAGAGGTGTCATGAAGTTGAACTCGAGGGTCACAGTAATAAAGATGTGAATCTGGGTTGGTTGTTCCGTGTTGGACAATGTGACTGTTTTCAGTTTGGTGAAAAGAGTACTCAGGGCCTTTTTTTTTCTGAAAGAAAATTCCTGTATTTAGCACAAAGTTGATTTAATTTGTGATTTGAAAATAAAGGTGAGGTGAAAAGAACTTGCTTTTCTGAGTTCCACATGTAATAAAAGTTGTGGGCAAGAACTGAACTAACTCGTCTCCCTGTGTGAGCACATTCTGAAAAGTGGTATCAGGCTTGGTTTGTCTGGCAGGTTCTGAACGATGGCTGATATTTGCTATCCAGAAGTGCAGACTAGTCACAACAGTTGAGTGGACTTAAAGGTTTTGTGTGGTCGATTCCTGTGCTTGATTCTGTTGTTCTGCTCCCTTTTCCTCTCTAGAAGGCCGTTAGCCCCTGTGCACACGGAGCCGGAGCTCGGGCCTTGTCTGTGTGGCAGGAGGGGCTGACAGTCAGCCCAGGCTGGAGCCCAGAGAGGGGGTTCCTCTGGTTGTTGTTGTCCTGTGTGTGTTGCCAGAGTGCTCTGTGGCTCTGCTCTTAAACCACATTCTCAGTGTGCTGTGTGCTCTCCTTTCCTTTCAGACAAAACCCAGAAACTACCTTTGAGGTGTATGCGGAGGTGACGCACTCGGGGATCAGTTGCATTGGGAAAGGTACTGTTTGCACTGTAATTCTACCTATTGGTTGGTTGAAACTGTTGTTAAGAACCATATATTGTGAGATCATGAAGTATATTTAATATTATGCTGTTCTAGCTCTTAGAGATATCCTAATCACTGGTTCTGTTAATGAACAGAAATTCTTGCCTTTGTCCCTGATTGTGGGCAATTTTCAAATTTCTTTGACTGTTTTACCCTTTTTTTTTCTTTTAAAATAAAAATAATTTTCTTAATTAGGTTGAAAAAGTGTTTTTTCAGGTTGGTATTTGCTGCTTATTTAAGAAAGAGGTAGTTAAAATAAAAAAAATACTCTTAAAACATCTTGTGTGGAATTTATTTTACTTCCTCTTTCTTACTTGTCTACACAAGTATTTTTATCTGCTCCCAGAATTCTTTGATCAAATGGCTTTATCTGGAAATAAGACATGGACACAGCTTGTGATTTGGTTAACTGTTTTTACCAGACATTGTTGTCCTGCCATGATTATACAAGTGTTTTTCTATAATATGAATTTTGACAAGTATTCCTATGTTTATGCTCGAGGAGCCCCATAACTGCTGAAACCAACATGTAAGTGTACTGGTGAATTTTTGATTGTGCTCTTGTGTAACCTGAGGAACTTGATCAAATAAGCAGGAAAAGCAAAGGCTGAAATTCCTAATCCCAGAATTTAGTTCAGTCTCTAGAATGCTACAAAAAGGAGGGGTGTCAGCATTAAATAATTGTGATTAGTCAGCACATGCTGAAGTAATATTTCTTTTGTCAATTATGAAATGATCACATGTGTGCTGCAGATATGGTGCAATGAACCAAAAGAGAGAGTTCTTATATCTTAGTGCCTGGAAAGCCCCTTCCCTCCTTGTCTGTCTGTCTTTGTTACAGTCCACGAAAGTCAAAGAGCTGCAGCTCTGTCCTGTCCTGCCAGAGCCTCCATAGGAGCTGTAACTGGAATACAGTCCTGGCTTGTCCTCCTGCTCTGTGCCATCCCAACTATTTGATGGAGCTGCAGGAGCCCTTTTAATAACTGCTCTTTGTGTCTGCACATCTGACCTGGATTCTAGTGCCAGAAAATCTGAACAAATTTGACCATAAACATTACATTGTACAGTACTAGTGTCTGGGTATAATCTTCTCTTTGAAGTTTGTTTGCATCCCCCTGGAGGGATTAATTCCCTGCTGTGGGAAGGTGGGTTAAAAAGCACGGAAACTACTTTACAGGTTTTTAATTGGAGAATTTAGTATACATTTTGTTCTATAAACCAACTGATTCTGTGGGAGTTTCACTTAGTTGTGTTTTTAGGTTTGTTGTATGTACTTCTATGTGCAAAATCTTCAGAAATTCTTTTTAGGGAGTAAAAAAAGTTCTAAAACTTGTTTTTGCAACTCATGTATTCTGAAGTTATTAATTCTCTCTGGGTAATCTTTTAAGAGATTTTTTCCCAACCAATTTTTTTTTTGTTTAAGAGGTGCTCTTTATTCTCAGAAGCCTTAGATTTGTGTATCCCCAAATATTTTGTCATTTTGCTTCAAATGAAGACTGTTTGATTCTCTGCAGTGTCAACTGTACTTAACAGCTGTCCCGTGTCCCAGGCAAACCACCATTCCAGGAATACAGACCTAGAGACCTCCATGGAGCTTGCTTCTGCTTCTTGGCTGGTTGTTCTATGCCTGAGACCCAGGAATATGGATCAGGTGTTGGTTTTTTGCAGTCAGGGAATGTGTGATACATGGCAAGGAGCAGCTACTGTTAAGAAAAGCAAAATGTATAAAAGATTTATAAGGAGCAAATTATGAGGCAAGTTTGAAAAACTATTTCTCCCCATTTAATCAATCCCCAAATTAAGTAAGGGAACTGGTTTTGAAGTCCTTGTCTCGTGTAATAGTGCTGTTGATACTTAGAATGCTCTTAATTCTGATATCAATCTTCTGAGCCGGTCTCGAGGAGAATGAATTGCTCCAAAGCTGTGAGTGTCCTAGAGTGGGGGATTGTGTGGCTTGTGGGATGGTACAGCTTGCTGTGTTTTGTGATTCCAGAGCTTGTGTAGCTTCATGGCCTAACCCCAGCTGGCAGCTCAGCCCCACGCAGCCACTCGCCCCCCCAGCCTGGTGGGATGGGAGAGAGCTGCAAGAGTGAAAGTGAGAAAGTGGCAAAGGATGTTTGCCATGTGAGTGTGGAATATCCACTGGAATTTAAAGCTTTGATGTATTTCATAGTTCACTGGCATCCTGCTGAAATGGGAGGCACGGACTGGTGTTCTTAACTCCCGACAGACAACTGTACATTGTCTTTACAAAGTCACTTTACTGCTCACAGGATTCACAGCCTTGCATTAAATGTTATTTGGTTCATAACTTTTGAAATGGGTGAAAACAGCATTTCCCATTTGCTGTCACATAGAACTATTTAGGTTGGAAAAGGCCTTTAAGGTCATTGAGTCCAACCATAACCCTGACAGTGCCAAGGCCGTGTCCCCAGGCACTGTGTCTGCACATCTTTGGGATACCCCCAGGGATGGGGACCCCCCCGCTGCCCTGGGCTGTTCCAGGGCTTGCTATGGAGGGTTCTGTCTTAGTCACCAAGACAGGTGACTGCAGAAGGAACAAACCTGCTCTGGGCTCCGAGGAAGGCGACAAGAAAGTGGAACAAGTTCAGTGGGGCCATGAGGATGGTGAGCTGGAGCACTTCACTGTGAGGACACGAGTGCTGGGCTGGTTCCAGGGAACTGAGCAGCAGCTTCCACACCTGTGAGGAGTTCTGTGGGAGGGGACATGGGGGCTCTCCACAGCGGTGCCTGGCAGCAGGACAGCTGGACTGAATCAGGAGATGTTCTAAGTGAGTATCGGGAACATGTTCACCAGGAGGAGTCAAGGATCAGACCAGGGCACTCAGAGAGGTTGTGCATCTCCATCCCTGAGCTTTTCAAGACCCAACTGCCTCACAGCCTCAACACCTGGCCCATCTTTGACAGGAGGTTGAACTGGAGACCTCCTGAGGTCCTTTCCAACCTGAATTATCCAATGATCCCAAGATTTGATTTCTAGAAATATAAACTTCAGGACCATCTGGGAGATGTTTTGTATGAGGTACAAAGAGAAAAACTTCATTGCAACCAAAGGAGTTGAAAGGGCAAACACTGTTTTATTCCAATCCAGGCAGGACTGTGCCAAACCACACTGAAATGTGGGAACTGAGAGGAAATGATCCCTGGATCAGCTTGCTGTGGTCTTGCTGTCCTTTCCCCTCTAGATTGCCTAGAGATGGTGATGGTCTCTGCCCAGCATTGTATGTTTCTGGCACATGAAGTCTTTGGTATGTTTTCCAGTTCCAGCATTCAGTTGTATCTAAAGGCTGTCTTTGTGCTTGTCTTTGTTGGGTTCACAGATCTTGCTTGGAAACTTCTGGATTTTCTGTACTGAGTCACTTGAAGTGAACGGGTTGTCTTTGTTTTGAGAACTGTGAAGCAAGAGAGCTGCAGCTGTGGCTGGGAATGTTAGGATGAAAATTCATTATTAAAAATGTATTTCCAGAAGAGAAGACGGCACCAAGCCGTTTCTTTGCCTAGTGATTGTGGTTTCTGTGGAACCTGGGAGCTCCCCTTAGCTGGTTGAAACTCAGTGTGTGTGGTTTCCCTGCTCCCACCCTCTGTAAGCTGCCTGCTGGTGTTTAGTTTGTCCAGGGGTTTGTTCATCCCTGCAGACCTCCTGGTGTTCCCTCTTTGCAGGGATGTGCTGCTCCTGAGCCGGGAGCCTTCCCACCAGAAGGGAGAAGCAGCAAACTGGAATAGAAAGAGCAGAGTCTGCGTTTTACAGCAACAGCACATGGAATTTATCCAGTGAGAAATCCGTGCTGTGTCTCAGGTGTAAGTATGTCAGGGATAGGAACTTACAAGTCTAGTGCTTCTCACCAACTCCCACACACTCTCAGAAGAAGAGAAAAATGATCATGGTTTTATTTTAAAAGTGAAATATTCTGGGGAAAATATTGATGAATAGTAAAACTAGTAAGTTTTGATGGTAAGTCCGTGCCTTCAGTGCATGGTCTTCTCGCATTCATTGGAATTGTTACATGCTGGGGATAAACTGAGAGCAAAATAGAAGCTTTGTGTCAAATCCTGCTATTTTTAATCTTTGTGTAAAGGAAGGAATCAAAGTGCTTTATGACACTGTGATTTGTGTATTGCCATGGCATCTCATGATAGTGAAACTTCCCAGAAGTGGAGGCGTAAGTTACAAAGAGCTTGTATTGTTTCTCTTACAAATGATAACTGCTCAAGCACTTGAGCACCTCTGGAAATCCAGTTCCAGCCTTTTGACACATTGTAGGCAAGTGCATTGCAACTGTTTCCTATTTTTTTAACCTCAGCTAAAAGATTGTTTTGGTGTTTTTTTGAGATGCAGAAGTAGAAAGAATCCATATTAGTTGGATCCATAGCAGTTTTAGTTTAAATACCTTTATAAAGAAAGTGAAAGCTTACTACTTGTGAAATTTTTCTTTTAACTTTCAAAGCACTTTGTGATCTTAAAACTGCTGCAGATCATTCATCAGAAATAGGATGTGACAAATTTAAGGCTCTTGCTGGACCCCAGCCAAAGATTCTCTCTTGTTAGATGGGGCTGTGAGGAGAATTGCAGTCTGACTGTCAAACTGTTCATGTAGCAAAAGAGAATTTGTTAGTCTAAAGTAACCGATCAAAATAGTCTCTGAAGTGAGAGCATTTGAAAGTAAATGCTCACAAGAGTAGGACACCCCCTACACCCCTGTCTGGGAGGACGTACCACGCTTTTGTGTGGGGTTTTTGTGTTCTTGCCAAAGCAGACATTATAAAAGTATGTCAAATCTGTAGCTTTACCATGTAGTGTGCCAAAAGGCCTTTCTCTCCAAGGACCTCATCTTTCATCTTTTTGTGAGTGTAGCATAAATTCTTGCTGTGTGTTCAAGGAAAAAGCTGAAATGGTTTAGTACAGCTAAAGGATTTCTTTCTTGTTTTATTTTTTTAAGAACCATGGTAAGTTAGAAGCCTAAATGTGACTGTGTGGACAAAGTGTGTGTTAGAGTTTAACAAATGTTCACTGGATTAGGAAAGGAAATGTAGTTTATGCTACTTCTTTTATGACAGAATTTAAAGGGTCTTGCTGTAAGACTCGCCATGTGCTTCTTTCTTTTCTCGAAAACATACCACTAAGTTGAAAAGGGAGATGAATCTTAGAAGGAAACTATTAACTCCGAGGTAGTTTATCATTGTTTGAGTGAAAGGATGAAATTTGCATTTGAATTGGCTCTGAGAGTAGCATGTACTACTAATCTTGTTCCTACTAGAAGCTTGTGAGTAGTTTAAGTACTTCCTTCTTTACTTTTCATGTTCTAGCCTTGGGTTGTAATAGCTCTTTCCCTCCCTCCCCCCCTTCCCAGTAGATCACAAATGTATAACTTAAACTAATCGAAGTCCTTAACTCTGCTGGGAGCAGTCACCACGTAGCTGGGCCCTAAGATTATTCTGCAGTTGTCACTGTGGTTTCCCTGACAGGACTTGCACAGGTAGAGAGCAGGGGCAGGTTTCTGTCAGTGCCAAGGAAATACTGCTGCCCCTCGTCCTTATCCTCTGTCTCAGGTTGTGGTGTTGGGCAGCACAGCGGTACCTCCCGTGTAGATGAAGGATGTTCTCAAACAGAAGCAAAGTTCCCAGAGTAGGATTAAGTTAAGAGTTGGTCATTCAAAAGTTTGTAAACCTTACCCGTGCAGCTCTGAGAGCCACATTGATTTTTTAAGGTGAAAACATTTTGTTGGTTCAAATCTGCCCGTTCTGGATTGAGAAATAAGCAACATGCTGAAGGTTTAGGAACGACAAAGGAAGTGCAGAATTCAAGTGTCTGTCCATGAAAAAAGGGCTTTCTGTTGAACATGGGCTGGAATCCCAAGTTTTCCTGTCCCACATCTTTACGGTGTTATGGTGCTACACCAAACTTCCTAAAGCAGGATTGGAAAAGTAACCAAAGCTAAGTAGATAGGTGGGATTTGGGAATTCTAATTCTCCTGGGATGCTGCTTTGTTTTTCTGTTTCCATTTGATTGCTTTGCTTCTAAGTACAAACAAGGAGGAAGATTTTAACAAAGAGCTTAGTGGGACTGCAGTGTGTGGGTAAGGCAGGAGCAGTGTTTCAGCTGTTCTGTTGGAAGACACTTCACAGGTTGGTTTTTTCAGTATAAATGAAATACAGAACTCAATTTGATGAGAAACTCACTTGATGAAAAAATATTAGAATCTGTCATATTGCAAGTCATGGTAAATTTTATCTAACACATTTTTAGCCATGTTCTTACCTGATGATACGGGATTTACTAAACTCCCCAAATGCTAATATCTGCTATAACTGAATGTTCTGCTGCTGCTATAAGTTATTTTGTGGGAAGAGAGGGGTTTGGCCATTTTGCTTCATGCCTTAACTGCTTCTGTCTACAGTCCTTTCTATCTCACAAGTATTTACTAATCTGCACTATATTGCTATGCTGGCACTGTTTAACTAGACAGAAAAATTCAGCCCAGAAAGTCTCACTCACAAGACTTTAAACTCTTTTGTTGATTTATATTTTTTTAAAGGAGCTTGACATCTTCATCAAGTTCACAGTGGGCCTGCTTTGTTTGCTTTCTCTTGAATGCTTGATAAGATTTTTCTTCTATTGTTTTGTGCAGCAAGGACAGAACTTGCCATGGCTGAGGTGGTTTTTTTGTAAATCCACAATATGGTCATTGTCTGCTGCTGAATAATTGTGACTGCTTTTTGTACAACCAGAACTAAGGCTTTGGCTGTGAACAGATTCCTTCTTAGCGTGAAAAGAGACTAATCCATGTAAATACAGCCCCAAAATAAAGCTTTACAGAAAAAGGGAAAGGCTGCTAAGCAGGAGGGCAGAGGTCAGCAATTTAACCTTTAACCTAACAAATAAGAAGCATGAAAGTTCCCGAATTGGTTTACAAAGGCAAGCTCCTGTGATCTGTCAGTTTTTCTTTTCATGATAGAGTTGGGTGAGAAAACTGACTGACAGCTAGTGCCTTTTTAACTGCAGGTTGGAATTAACTGCTAAACTGAAACTTTCTTGGGGACACTTTTTCCTAGTGATTCTAACAAATTATTTTCCTTCACCAGCTATACTTGGAGTTTTCCTTGAATTTATAGATGAATTTGAGTGGTTGTTCCTTTTAAAGAGTTCTTGAGAGACTCAATTTAAATACCCAATAGTAGTGAGACATTTATATTTCAGCATTTGAAGCATTTAAGAATTTGGTGAAGGACTTGTTGCAGTTAACTCTGTTAATGTGCTGCTCCAGGAGCAGGGCTGCTGTAACTGCTGAGATTATATTTTGGATAGAGTCCCTTGCTGTTAAAGGGGGTGTGTGTGACTTTATTTAAGGGAGTCATCTTAATGTCAGTTCATTCTCAGTCACAGAAATTTCCAAGGTGGTTTTGTTTTTGTTTGTCCTCACTTAATCACAACAGGTAATCTCGTTAATGAGTGTTAACTATTGCTTCAAGCTTAGTGCATCTGCAGTCAGCAGTTAGCCCAGATAGAGGCATTTCTGCCCAGAACTTGCAATTAGAGTGTCAGTCAGGTGAAAAAGAAACAAAGTAGTAATGACTTTAAAGCAGACTCCCTGTGGGTTTCAGAGCAGCGGTTTTGGGTGGGTTTTTTGCCTAACGTTGAAGGCACCGTCCCAGAAGTGAGGGACCCTCTGCAGCTGGCTGATGCTCCCTGTGGATGTTTTCCATGGAAGTCTTGGGGTTTGGAATTTGTGCGTGTGTTTGGTGTGCTGATGTGTGTGTTGGTAATTCTCCCCGAGCACTGCAGAGTGCTCCAGAGCCCTTGCAGAGCACTGCTGAGTGCAGCACACAGCCACAGGGAGCTGGGGAGGCCAGAAGATGAACTAGGTCTATTTTTATTGCTGGGTCCTTCTGTTTAGGGCTTCCTTGCAGGGAGAGGAGGTAACCTGGAATTGCAAAGGAGGCCTGTTAGTGCCTGAGGCAGCCCTGCCCTGCCTCTCTTTGCTGTGATTTTTTTTGTCATGAACAAAAAGCAACATTGTTCCATTTTCTTGTGGGTTTTTGTTGGTTTGATTTTGTGCTTTTTTTGGTGTGGTGTGTTTTTTGGTTTGGGTTTTGGGTTGAGGTTAGATTATTATCAATAAGTGTAAAATTCATACCAGACTATTGTTTTACTTCAGCAGTGGTTGTCAAAACCCCAAGCCAAATCAAAACAAGTCCCAAACCCCATCGTTTGTGGGTCCTCTCATTTTGGTCCTGGGACTAGCAAGTTTTGGTAAACCATTTGTCAAAATTCCAGATGCTGACAGATTATTGGCTCTTGGGAAGATAATTTTAATGTCTTTTTTTGGTGGAAACAGATTCTGATACACTTTTTAATATTACTTATTTCATGGAAGAGTGGGATAGAAACCAAGGAGGTTGAACTTCAGTATTGAGGATGATAACCTCGGATGTAGGGGTGGGAAGAGACAGCTGTTGTCTGGGATGAGTTATAGTCTGGAGAGTTTTGTGAACTCTTCCATGACTGGAACAGTTGGAGAGTAATGGTTTCTAATTTGATGAAGATTGTCAAATAATAGGAGACTGTGTGGAATTCCCTTGTGGAACATCAAAACCTGGGTGGAAAACGAAGAGATGAGGAGCAGGAGTGAAGGGTTCTATTTACTGTGTCACAGAAGGGTGGTCTGGCCCAGAAGGTACTGGCTCTTACAGTGCAGGCACCTGGGGAAGGAACTTCAGGGGTACCTTGGGTGTTGAGTTTGACACTGTAGCCAAATGAATTTCCACGCTTAGAATCTGTGCTGGGATTTGAAGTGCTGGTGACAGGAATTCCACTCCCAATTCCCATTGCATTCTGCAGGTGTTAACTCAATCCCAGACTTAGTCCCTTTGAAGAATCATTTGCTTTGAAACTATGTAGCTGTGAATATAAATAGTGATAACATTACTTTTCATGAATTGATTATTATTGTTACACCTCTTCAGTACATTGCTCTTCATTTATATCTGTAAGATACTTGGGAGATCTTTGAGATCTTCTGTTCCAGAAGTTCTAAAGCCAGACCATCACCCTGTGGAGGATCACCTGTCAGCAATAATGAATGCAGACTCAACTCAAGTGTGGAAATGTGAAGACAGAACGGTGGTTGAGCGTCACAGTATGGGCAGACAGCAGACTCAGGTTGCTGATGTTCCATATTTGTAAGCTGCATATTTGGCTTAATGTTGTTTAAATCATGTGCTTTATTTTTTTATGAATATGACACTAGGAGAGTACAAGCAAGTAGGGAAAGATCCCAGGATATGGGAAGCAGCTCCATGCAACTGGAAAACAGTGTTTGCTGTAGAATGTGGTGTGTCTGTGGAACAGAACTGGTCACTGGGGAAAACTGTTACAACACATGGCAGAGTAAGGATAAAAAAACCCAAAAAACTCAGCCCCAAAACAAAACACAACCCCCCAAACTCTCCTTTGCATTAGGTGTGAAATGGTGATTGGAAGTTGCTCTCCCCTTGCACCTGAAGCAGGATCTAGTTCTGTCTGACACTCACCTGTGGCCCATGCTCTGGGTTTGGCTTGAAGAGTTTATCAAACACATCACAAAGATTTGTTAGGCTGTAAGAACCCTCTGTTAGAGCTGTAACCTGTGGCACAGATGGATCAACATCACACTTACAATTGCCACAAAATAATCCATTGATCTCCTCTCATCCCATTTGATCTACAGGTGATGTTGGCAAATGGGAAAACATTATAAATGTGCTTATTTTGCTTCATTGTGATTTATGTCCTTCTACACTAAAGGTCAGGTTATGTTTGTCCTGTGTGGCCTAAGGCATTTGTATATGACAATCTTATTTGCTAAAAGTATCTGCTACCACAGTATGTCACAGATTCCATCTGTCCTGTGTAATCAAGTCCTCCCATGGATATTTTCTGCTGGAAAGAATTCCTGTGTTAGACCAGAAGTGTACACTTAGTGTGCACCTTGGCAGTGTTCAGGAACAAGAATAGTTGTGGTGAGTGAATGGAATGATGTAACTTGTGCCATGTTTTATTCCTTCATGAACTGTAGAGGCACAGAGAAGCAGAATCTCTCCATTTGCCATCTCTGTTGCATGGGTGGCAAAAAGCCTGTTTTGTTCCCCTCAGAAGCACTAGAAGTGGCATCCAGTAATACAGTAATTACAGCTTTGCATTTTGATGCATTTCTTGATGGCTTTGCTTTGCCCTGGCCATGGGATTGGCTCTTTCACTAAATCATCTTGAAGCAATTCTGTATCCAGACTAAATCCTTAGACTACAATGTATATCAATCACACGGACAATTAAAATTGAGTATTGACATGCTTTTAAAATAGTCATACATCTCAATTTTGTTTATCTCAAAGTTTTAAAAACCTAATGACCTCATTGCAGCTCGACTATAATTACCATGTTTAAACTTCTATGCATTTTTTAGTTTAAACAGCCTTTGTGTTTTTTTTAAACCAAAAGAAAATTAATGAGAAGAGACAAAGAGACATCAAAGAGGTTTTCCCTCTGATTGCAGTGTTAGAAGTTTTGCCTGAAAATAGGTTACATTTCTTCTGTTTTCAGCTGAATCCTCATTAACTTTACATTTTAATGATGTCCAGAGCAAATTATACGATTATGGGAGATGCCTTAAAGGGAAGCTTAAAGGACACCTTTTTAATGTTTGTTTCTTTATTGGTGGCAGTATTTGCACCAGTATTATAAACAGCATTAGACTGCTAGAAGTAATTCCAAAACATATCAGAAATATCTTCAATTTCTGCCATATATGTAGTGTAAGTATCTTTATTTAATATTTAGCACAAATGCAGCATGTGGGGGGATATCTTCGTCTTTATAGGAGAAAAATGTAAAGTCCTTTGAAAGAGTTTACAAATTGCTGGTGCATCTTCTGCTTGGTTTAATTTATAATGATAAAGTAAAAGGGAGACATGATTTAGCAAAATCTCTGAATTGTTTTATTTTCTTGAACCTTCAGTGGAGAAGATGATTGAAACATTAAAAAGTGATAGTTTGTATTTTTACAGTGACATAAAGCATTATTGAGGGAACTTGGTGGAATTTCAATTTATTCCATCTAAGGGAACCCAGATAGCACCTGTTTTGTGTCCTAATGTAATTCTACTAAAAATTAAGATGCATAATGAACTTTCTAGATGAAGAATTGTGTTATATTGAATGTAGCAACAAAATCTTGGATTTGGTGCACCTGAAACAAGATTAACTGAAAGTGGCAGTAGCTGGGGTGGAATTTGAACATCCATAATTTCTGTAGCTCAGTGAAAAGTTAGGCCGAAAGATCTTGTGAGAAGTGGGGTCTTCTGTTCCCCTGTGCTGGCACTGGGTGTCTGTGCTCTGTGAACACAACCTTTGGGTTTCTTGCGCTGCCCTTGAATCAATAAATCTGTCAATTGTGGCAAGGGAATGGAAGAAGTAGGTGTCCCAAAGCACAGCTCTAAGGTGGGACTCCCAGGGCAGCTGGCATGGTGAAATGTTAGCATTTCAGAGCTGAAAGGTCAGTCCTTCGTGCCTCCCTTCCCTGACAGAAGGGGTCTCCTGATTGATCTCGGGTTGTGCCCAGAGATCTGCTTGGCCTGTGATTTTATGAAGCTCATGTCCTGCATATATAGTCAGTATTTCAGACTGGTGTTTCTAAAAGCTTCCTTTGCAGTTGCAACAATCTGTAATTTTGGCTGTTAGTAAATTGAAGCTCCTGCTGCTCCAGACCCTGAGTTGCTGTGCCTCGGCTGCCCTCTGTGCCAGTCCAGGGGCTGGGGTGCTGTCCAGCAGCAGGTCTGTGTGGAGCTGCACCTGCACACGGTGTCTGCTGCAGGACATTCAGGAGAGCTGAATTTGGGAACACGACTGTCCAAATAATCCTGAGAATTCCACTCTAAGGGTCCTACAATTTTATGATCTGCTCTTCCACTGCAATCTGTTCCTTGTCCAGCTTAAATCTTTTACCTTTGATGACTTCTAATGTAACTTCAGTTTGAAGGTGGTGTCACTAAAGTAGAAGGTTGAGTGCAATATCCTGCCTTTTCTCACCTTTATTTTATAATTAGCGGAGAATTTTTCAATCTTTAGTTGAGATGCATAATAAAACCACTGGTTAATAAGCTGTAGCTGACAGAAAGATGTGCATGTTATGCTCGTTTCCTTGGCATGCAGGACTTTGTATAGACTCATATTAGCCCTGAAAACACGGACTGTTGTTCCTGGTAACTTGTTCCCCAAGTATTTGCAGTGAGGCTGTTTCCAGCCAGTTATGTGTTAATGATAGTGCAGGGCTGAGCATTCCAATCATTCATACGCCTGTCCTCCCTTTCTCGTAGGGTTCTCTTGGCTCAGGGTTTTTGCCTTATTCCTTTTGCTTTGTTGTGGTCAATTCAGTCAGTATAATAGCAGAGACACTGGCGCTTTTTTTGCCTTTTTTGCTTTAATAAAGAGTTATGTTAGAGATATACTATAACAGGGATGAGAGCTATTTATGTCCTAAGCTATTGATTTTTAATTAATGTTGCCTGGGCTCATACATGTTGGCAGAATTGCTAACAGCTTGTGGCATTTTTTAATTCACATCTTCTTTTTTGGTATTTTGACAGTGTCATTCATATCTCATGAAAAAGTACCTCGTCAGGTTAAATGTGTTAAAACACCGAGCAAAAAAAAAAAAAAAAAAAAGAGAATGGAACATAGGGCTGCCTAGAAACCTTGATCCATTGCCAAAGTATTTAAACAATTTAGTGTTTTGGTTTTCTAGCTCCAAGCTGCTTCTCAAATCCCTTGCTAATTAATCCAGTTAATTCTTTGTAGACTAACTGTATGCAGGGCTTTTTCTTGGGCCTCTATCGCTGAGAACCCTGTTTTGTTTGAAGCAAACCTAAGCTCTGTTATAAAGGTTGTAGTAATAAAGTGAGTACTTGCAGATGTAAATACAGTGTTTTGAACCCTTTTAAAAGGAGTTGTGTTTGTGTGGGTAACTTCTAATTTAATCTTTCATGTTTAAAAATTCAACATATATGCTCGTGTAAAAAGATGGAGAGAACTTTGTCATGACTTTGATCACCTAAGAAAAGGCTGTGGAAAATCTATGGGAGCATTATGGGGTGGAGTGCTGGTGTTGTGGTGCTGCAGTTAGTGATGAGTGTTTGGTTTTCAGCGAGGAAGCGAGGAAATGTTCATTTCTGTACTTCAAAATGTGTGTTTGGGTACAGGGCAAAGAAGAGTTTATCAGGAGGAGAGTTCTTAGAACCAACCTGTTGATAGTTGGGATTCTTTTGGTGAGAGCACAAGAGAGATGTGGATTCAGACCTGGAAAAAGCAGCTGGGGAGCAGAGAGCTTAGAAACCCAGTCTGACATGGAATGAGCTAAAGGAGAATGAAGCATGGACTGCTCAGGATGTGCTCCTGTGCAAGAGAAGCTGTTGCAGCTCTGAGCTGCCCTGCAGTTTGGGAGAGGTGCTGACACTGCTCCCACCCCGCTCCCCTGTGCTGGGCACGCCTGGGGAGCTATTGATTTTTGTCTGTGTGTTCCTGCACTGCAGCCGTGCAGGGGATGTGCCTGCCCGGGATTCTGACAAGTTGCTTCTGAGGGCTTACTTGAGAGAGAGCTTGCCCTGCTTTCTCAGGGGCATTCTGATAGCTGGGTATGTGCTGTCACGTATCTTGCAAGTATCAAATATCTGAAAACATTCTTTTGTGTTTTGCGGTTAAAATTCCTTTTGATACCCTTGCCTTTTCCCCAGTAGCAGAAATGTTTTAAATTGTTTTAGTGAGATGATAGATTTCCTGTCTAGCTGCACTGAAGATCAGCAAGCTTCTCTTTATATAAAATAAATTTTTCTCGAAGCTCACAGCACTACTTTAAATGTGCTAAACTTGCTTTCTCAGAGACCTGCTTGTGGTTGCAGCGTCACTCGGGGCACACAGTGAGCTTTGTCAGCAGCAGCTCCCAGCCCTGCAGGAGCTGGGGCTGTCCTGCACGTGGTGGGATCCCCAGTCCTCTGGGGGTGCCTGGTGCTGGTGGGCTGAACTTTACTCCAACAGAGAGGAGTCCTGGGGAGCCCCGGAATACTCAGGGATTTGACTTTTCTCTTATCACATCAGCTGCATGAGATGGATTTTGCCACGTTAGGACCTGTTTCCCCTCATCCCCACTAAGTTTTGATGCTGTTCAAGAAGTTCAGCTTCTGTCATCAGCACATCTGAGCCCAGAGGAACTTTTTGCAAGGGAGTGTGTTGGATCCTTTTCCAAGCTTTCCTCTCACGTAGTGTCAGTTCTAGGCTTCCACGGGCCCTCAGTGATGCTGCAGCCCTGGGTGAGGCTCAGTGTGAGCAGTCTGTGACATTCTTTAGCTGGGTGCCAGCTCCCAGCAGGCTGAGACTGTCAGTGCTTTGCACATTCTGAGTTCCATAGCTGGGGGTCAGAGATCAGCACTCGTGGTGCCTGTGGAACGAGGAGGGGTTCTCTGTGTACTCGGGGCAATTCCACAGTTGCTCAAGACAAGGGTGGCTGTTTTTCCTTCCTCAGTACAACTTGGAGAACTTATGGTTGACTACAGCACTTTGTTCCATGTGCTTTGTCAGTCAGTTCAGATTAAACCTGAAGTGTGATGGTCCATATAGCAAGGAATGTATTTCTGCAGTACTCTATGTATTTGATAATCTGAAGTTATGGTGTGTGGATTTTGGAAAGAAATTTAAAAAAAAAAGTTAATCAGTTGTAAAATATTCTCTAATACATGGAAAATACAGGTTATTACCAAATTTAAACAGCCAGACTATCATTAAAACTAAAAGCAAAAATGGTGAAAATAAAGTAGCTTGGAAAATGTTTATAAAACTCAAAAGTATTTTCTAGTAGTGAAAAGCTGGAGGTGTTTTGGAAAATACTGTTTGTTTTCATTAGCAATTCCTTTAGGTTTTGCAATGCAGTTGATTGATTGCCCTGGCCACGATGTGGTTTTACACCAGTTCCTTTTATTGCTCAAAAGCAATATGACAATAAGGTGCTATTCCTGGTTTTCTTCAAAACAACAACCAAATTAAAAATTATCTGGTTGACACAGGAAAGCAGAAAATATGACATTATGTAAAAATTTCTCATAAAATTAATTATGGATTTTTTTTAATGAAGGTCCTGATTATGCCAATGTTAGGTATTAATTCAGTTGGCTATAAACTCTAACATTATCAGATAGAACTTCTTCTTGCTGCTGTACAAAGTGAGCTTGAAGACATTGTTTTGGGCTGCAAGTGCTTGAACGTTGAGCAGGAGCAGCAACCCTGGGCAGCAGGTAGGCAAACAGGAGCAATCTGACATACATGGCTTGTAAATATTAAAGAGGTGAGTGTTTGTTGTAAAACTGTCAAAGCTCTCGTTGCTTTGGTCTTATCTTGTGCAACTTGAGAATTTGCATTCTGTAAATCTGAGTCAAATTGGCAGATTCAGACAATCGCTGCTTGTGGCTGGTATTGTTAAACTCCAGATGATGCACTGCTTTGGGTTAATTCATTAATCAGGGTTAGTTTTTGCTGCATG
This sequence comes from Pachyramphus minor, assembly GCA_013397135.1. Lineage (NCBI taxonomy): Eukaryota > Metazoa > Chordata > Aves > Passeriformes > Tyrannidae > Pachyramphus > Pachyramphus minor. The sequence goes on along the minus strand of VYXB01007997.1, from coordinate 327,698 downwards.
TTACCTAGATGCGAAGAAGGTCTTTTTATTTTTGTTCCTTTCTTGCCTCTGAGACTTTAGAAAAATGTTAGCTTGTGAAAGATTACCCGTGTGCCCTGTGTGGTACTGGCACCTCCAGAGTGTCACATTTAAGTCAGAGCATGAAATATTAGTTAACTGTTTCTTTCATATTTCCAGGACAAGGAGGGCTTGCCAGCTGCTGTGTGAGTGAAGAGACTGTCACCAGGCAACTCTGCTGTCTCAGAATATAAATACAAAGAGGCAGGAGAGAAACAAATTCAGTATGCATGGCCTGAGCACTTGAAACGTATCTCTATTACATTTATAGAGTGGTGAAAAGGTTGTGAGAAAAAAGCATACTGATCAAACATAAATAAAGAAAAAAATTATTAAAACCAAAAAAAGGCTAATTAAAGTAGGTGTTCCCGTTCAACTTCTACATTTAAACTCTTTTGTATAATTATTACAGGCAGCCTGTAAAACGTTTCAAGACACTTCGTATTTCATTTTGTAAGCCAGGCTTTGTGCATTTCTTGACCACTGAAATACAGTTTTACCTAATTATATTTTTTGCAAGTTTTAGCTGCTGTATGATTTGCTGACTGGAATTATAGGGGGGGAAAAAAAAGAATTAAAAGCATAATCCATTCAAAATTTGCTGCTTGCAGGACTCCTGGAGTTTGGCTTAGATAGCCAGGAACACTGCATTTCTGGGTTGGTGGGAGAACAGATGGTTATGAAGAGAAATATCCCCCTAAGTGCAGAGTAAAGCAAACTCAAAAGATTCATCAACCGTGCTTTAATGTGGGCCTGAGGTGCCACCAGAGTCATTAACCACTGCAGGGAAAGGGTCTGAGCACCTCAAGTGAAGGTGGGAGAAACATGTCACGAACAGGACTCGAAATCAGTGCTGGTTTTGTGTTCTGGTTTTGATCTCTGTTGTTTTAGTTTAGTTCTATCCTGTACACCCCCTTCTGATAGTTCCAGCTTTAGTTCTCTCAGTTCTCAGCAGTTTAAAAATTAATCTGGACTGGAAATTTTCTGCTCTTCTGAGTTTGCTGGTCACTGAAACCATCTTGTGCTTTCAAATGTCTCCTTACTCTTACAGTTTAGGATGTTAGTAAAGAGAAATGAATCTGTACCATTATACAGCTGATTTTTTAAAAATTGGAGTCTTGGTATGGGTGAAACAAAAGAGGTTAAAGATTGAACAGAGTGGTATTTCCCCAGTTGCATTTCATATATTGAACACTGTGCTTGCAACACAACTGTTTCACAACCTCCCTTGAAAGAATTGGTAAAGTTTTGATTAAACCTGGCCCCATTCCATAGGAGGATTCAGGGGAGGAAATAATCGCAGTTAGGATGGAAGCTGGTGCCCTGTGAAAGGGTCTGACTAAATGCTGTGTGTGTGCCAGGCTGGGCAGTTCCACAGCTTGATGTGACACCAAAGAACTGCTGAGGGCTTGGGACGAGGAAAGCAGTGCAGCCTCTTCTGGGGAAGGGCAGTGAATGGTTTTCCTGGCCTCTCCCCCAAGAAGTGAGTGTTGTTTCTGCTTTGCCCTTACTGTACTTTATTTTTTTAGCAGGATTGTGGAGTGAACGTAACCAAGACCCCTGTAGATGGAAAGCTGGCTTGGCTGCTAGAAACTGTGAAAGTCTCATATCTAAGGCTTGCTCTGAATGGGTCATAGGGGGACCAGAAACCCTGATGTGGGGGATCAGAAAACCAGNAGGCTGGGCAGTTCCACAGCTTGACGTGACACCAAAGAACTGTTGAGGGCTTGGGACAAGGAAAGCAGTGCAACCTCTTCTTCTGGGGAAGGGCAGTGAATGGTTTTCCTGGCCTCTCCCCCAAGAAGTGAGTGTTGTTTCTGCTTTGCCCTTACTGTACTTTATTTTTTTAGCAGGATTGTGGAGTGAATGTAACCAAGACCCCTGTAGGTGGAAAGTTGGCTTGGCTGCTAGAAACTGTGAAAGTCTCATATCTAAGGCTTGCTCTGAATGGGTCATAGGGGGACCAGAAACCCTGATGTGGGGGATCAGAAAACCAGCTCAGGTGCACAGACACAACTCTGTGACTCGTGCCATTCTTGTGCTGTTGGAGCTGTTACCTCTCTGTGCAGGTTAAGTAAAAAACCGTGAGCAAGTTGTAGCTTAACCTGCTTTGTTTTGGAAGGATTTTAAAAAAATACATAGAGGATGTTGCTGAACACTGTCTTGGATAAAGTTTTGCTCCTCACTGCCCCTCTAGTTCTCAAGGTGTTAATAATATAAAAACAATTATGGAAATCATAGTGATTTGCTTAATCTGTTCTGGTTTTCTCCCTTTCTTCCTGTTTCCTGTGATGTATATTTTATGTTGCCTTTGCTCTCAGTCTTTCCTGCTTGTACATCACTGTACTGAACTCTGAGTTACAAACTTTGTGTTTAATTTGTAGATGAAGCAGTTGGGAAGAGCATTTCCATGCCAGCAGTGAGGTGTGTGGCGCTTGCAGGGCAGACTTGCAGGAGCTGTGTGGGGAGAGAGGGCAGAGCTGGAGCGCGTTGTCTGTGCCCTGGGCCGGTGGCCCTGCGTGCACAGCAGCTGGAGCAGTGCTGGCTGTGTGACTGGGGAGCTGGGAGTGACAGGCTGTGCCACTGCTCCCTGGGCCCAGGCTGGCCCTGCTGGGCTCTGGGTTTGCAGGGTGACCTGCAGTGAGGGGCTGCACTGCACAGAGTCCTCGTGTGGGTTGGTGTTGGAGCACTGACCCTGCGGTGCTCCGTGGGCCTGGGGCCCCACACTCACACACAGTGCTGCTGGAGGGCTTTGTGGGAGGGGGGCAAGACACTCTGGTACAATGTTCCTTACATCTTGCTCGTTTTCTGGCTTGTACACGTCCAAAATAAGCAGCACTATAAGAAGAAAAGATTGAAGTCTTAAAGCTGTGTATTAAAGTGGAATTTTTTATTCCATACATATTTTCTGCCAGGTCTTGCTCTCAGGTTTTGTGTCTGCCATCCTGGGTGTGTAGGTTTTTTCTCTCCCACATTTTCTCCACCCACCCCCTGCCTTTTCCCCTCCTCCCCTGCTTCCCCCTCTCTGGGTTGGCTTCTGCTTGCTAGGCTGCAGCAGTTTAGGGACAAGCAGGAGTGTTGGGCTGTGCTGAGTGCAGGACACCCAGGAGGTGGCAGAGGTTTGGAAAGGAGTCTGCATTGCTTTTTTGTTGTCCTGCACAAGTATGAGAATGTGTAATGGGTGTGGAAATTAAAGTTACTCTGAATTCAGTTCAGTTCATTTTAGAGGAACTGCAGCTATAAGGACCTTAAAGAAGTGGATGAGGTAAATCATTTAATTAGGGAGGAAAAATGAGGTAATCTTCACTCTATTTTTCAGTTTGGGATTGGTATATCTGAATGATGTGTAGCCAGCATGGATTAAGTTGGCTGATTTTGTCAAAAGAAGCAGGTCAGTTTGTGTTGGGTTTGCATGGGTTTTAACTCTGGGAAGTATTTTCTGCTAATTTTTTGAAAACTCCCCTGGTTCTATAATTTCCATGCAATTCAAATACAGACCAGTTTGAGTTGGGCTATTTTTAGAAGTAACCAAGCATGCCTCTTTTAAAGGCAAAACTCACTTTATGGTGTAAGAAAAGTCGAGAGTAAAAGAGCAGCATAGTTACACTAATATGCCATTGTAGCATGTTCCCATCCTGTCATCTGGAAAATTAAATCAGGTTCCAGCATGGATTAACATCCAGACTTGTGAGGAGGGGAAGGTAGTGTCTTAAATGCCATGAAATTGAACAATGGGATTATACAGTTCACAGCTAATTTCAATATTCTGCTGTATTTGGCTTTTTGTTGAACAAGATTGTGTAGGAAGAGGCAGGAATAGCTTTTAGAACTTGGAAACATTCACGTTTTTAATGAAATACTGACAATAATGGCTTGAATGTGACTGAGCAATCAATACAGTGCTCTACATAATGCACACAGAGTGATGTGGAATCTCTGCTGCTGGAGGGAAAGCTGAGTGTGTTGGCAGTGAGAACTGTGCTCACCTCGTGTGGGATCAGGGCTTTGTGCTCCCCATTTGGAGAGAATCTCTAAATGCACGGCCAGGACTCAGATGCTGCTGAGAACGGTGCAGCAAAGCCTTACTCTGCTGTCCTTGTCAAAACAAACCCACCTGCACTTGCCCCTTGTTCGTGTGAGAAGTGATTCAGTCGCTTCCCTCGGAAGCTCCTCTTAAAATAATTGCAAAAGAAACTGCTGCAAGAATAGCCACATAATCCATTCCATAGGTGCTTTTCCAAACAGCTTTCCAAGGGACAGGGTGTCCGTGGTGAGGAACAAGGGCTGGGGCAGCTCCAGCTCTGCGGCCAACTGAGATTTCATGGCAGCAGCTGCTTTGTGTGGAGCTGGATCCGCTGGGAACAGGGCTTCCAATGACGTGTGTCAGGTTGGGAAGTGAATCTCAGGAAATTTGTGTGACATGCCGTTGGTTTAAAAGCTTTTGTAAACCTGAGTGCAAGCAATAGGAATAAACCCAACATTTGTCTTGGTGCCAGCAGTTTATATTTAAGTTTGTGACAGATGTATTTCATTGCACTTACACCCATGTAAGAATGGGAGATTCCAGGTGGGTGCTGTATTTTAGCTTTATTTTGGAATGGTATTGTTTGTATGCTTTCTGCTTTACACTCATAACTTACTACTTCCAGTGCTGTATTTCAGCATGTGGTTAATATTAATAGATGGCTGTTTGTCAGCAGTTGCTTTAGGCACAGACTGTGTGGATCTTGTCATCTTTGTGAGCTGAAACTACCAAATCAGGTGTCACGAAAGATAACCAGGAGATATTAGGTTACCATCAACAGGCAAGTTCAACCTGTGACACAACCTGAGTTCTTGCTCTGGGGTTTGGCAGAAGTTTAGCTTGAGAAGCAGCTCCATAATTCCTGTGACTTTTTGCTTTCTGGGGTTCACTTGCCCTGTGTCTGGCCCTGGTTTGCAGGGTCTCCCTGCCCTCAGCTGAGCTTGCAGAGCTCTGTAACCTTATCCGTGACTGCTCAGAGCTTTGCTGGAGTTGGGCAAGAGGCTGGGCAGCATTTCAGTCTGGCTCTTCCCTTGTTCTGGTGTCAGCAAATAGATTCCACTCTCCTGAACTTGAAAAACGTATTTTACATGTGTTTACTTTGCATCATTTCACTCGAAAGCCTGTTAAGTACCTGGAATAACAGCGTTCCCTATGTTTTGAGTTGCAAAGGGTTTCCTTGCTGTCTGGAGCTACAATAGAGCTGCATCTCACTGTTTGCATGTGCTGTGCAAAACAAATTACTGCGAGTTAAAGTGTTTGAAGTTCTCAAGTTACTTTAGTTTTACAGGCAGAGTTGACAGTTCTGTTCGTGTCTTTACCAAGTATTTTCACACGGGTGCTGAAGCAGTTTGTACTGATCCTAATGGTGCTGATTAAAGCTGAATCCGGAGTGCTTGGCTGGGCTACCTGCCTGTATCCCTGCTATTTATGACTATTTCTCCTGTTCAGAATGATTCAGGTATCGTGTCCATTGTGATTATTGGGTGCCCTGTGCTTGTGCTTTCAGGGCAGAGCATGACCTTACTGAGTAATAGCAATGTTGGTTTGTAGATCTTTATATTCCATCAAGTCAGGTGTCTTGAGGGCCACTATTTAAATGTGTGTGTTTCTGTCAGTCCTCTTGGTGTACTGAGGGTGCTCCAGCTTCCTGGAACTTCATGTCATGGCCACATAGAATTTAAATCTAGTTTAACCGTGTGCCCACAGTAAAATGTGTAGGTCAGTGCAACTGAGAACACCTTTCACATGCACGTTGGGTTACCAGTGAAGGATGGGTGAGGAAAGCTACAGCAAGATGTGATGAAGTTTCTTTTCCCCTTGTGTGGTGTTTTCCAAATAGAGGTACTACAAGTTTAGCAAACAGGCCATGGAGTGATGGAGCTGCCACAAGGTTACATAGAAAACACGGGGCTGGGAGGCTGGCAGGCATATCCCAAGGGTGGGGCTCTTACTGCGGGTTCCAGTCTGTCTGGGTCACCCACCCCGAGGCTGTGTGCAAACCACATCCCTGGCACAGGGGCGTGGGACACCCCGGGCAGTGCCCCTGGCTGTGAGACAACAAAGGCCCTGACAGGGCTGTGTTTGCCCAGGGTAACCTGTACCTGCTGTGCTCACACCTGACGCTGCACAGACCCCTGTCTCTGACAGGCATCTGGGAAGGGGCTTTCCGGGCTCCCAGAAATATGGTCAAGGAGGGTCCTGCAGCCTATCCTTGTGCCTTGTGCCAGGGAGCTCCTGGAACACAGAAGAGCCTTCAAGATGCTGAGAAAACAGGGAAAATACATGTTTACACACACACACAGAGTTACTTTCTATGACTAATCTGTTTTGTTGGATCTTTCAAGAATGAGAATGTGGCTTGCCATCTATGGAGGAATGTGTTTAGAGCAAACACACTATGGATTTATGTCAAATTTAGTTCCTCATTTCTCTAAAACAATGGTAAATGATAAAATATGTGTGTCAGTACATGTGTATATACATTTGTATTACGTTTGAGAGCAATGGATCAATAGAAGGGGGGGAATGTTGGTATCACATTCCAGACACCATTGCAGATTTCTTCAGCAATACAGATTTATTTCTTTGATTGACTCATTTGGTCTTTTTTCCTGTGAAATCCTGAAATCTTACCCTTAAAAAATTAGTTTAAAAACTATTTTAAACTATGCAACTTGATAGTTGCATAGTTTAGTTTCCCCTCACCACTGCTACTGTGCTTGCTGTGCTGAGGTGTGAAGCTGTGCTGTCCCTTAATTGCTACTTGTGTGTAGAGGGTGCTTGTGCCAGCACAGCTGGGCACATCTGTTTGTGTGCTTGGGCACTTCACTCACCTGTGTAGAGACTGATGGATTTTCCAGCTCAGGGTTTAAAAGGTGAGCCCTGGCTTGTCACACGTGTAGGTAAAGTTGGATGTACATGTAACTGCACGTGTGCTGTGGTGAAACTTAGCACTGAGCGCCTGATTCTCTGCAAAACGTTAAACTGGGAAGTGTACAAAGGTCCAGGCTGTTGGATTTCTCCTGCAGGAGGAATACACCTCGATGAGGAGTTGGCACCTGCTGGCAGCAGAACCAGCGCTCTGGGAACGGATCCCTCGGTGAATCTGCCCCAGGAGCCGGGGCTGGGGAGCCCGGGACAGTGGTGGATGGTGGCACTGGGGAGAGTGTCCCTGCTCCCCGGGAGGGCTGTGGGGGATAACCTCGGCTGTTCCCTCTGCTTTACACTCTGGTTTGAACTCCTGCCTGATTGTTTGGTTTGGCTTTTTGTAATTAAAAAAAAATGGTTGTGGAATGGAATGTGGCCTTCTCCGCTGTATCCCTTTGAAAAATGCCTGGCTTTGAAGAGGTCTGTTTTAAATAGGTTGTCGTATAAATAATTTCAGTCATGATATTCTGTTGTTTTATGAACATCTCTAATTAAATTTAAGATAACTTCTCAGGGAATACTACCATGTTATTTATTCTGACAACCAGAGGAATAAGGACATTGCATCAGTCTGGAATGCTTGCTAATCTGAAGTGTTTCTCACTTGTTTTCCTGATGAGAGAGGTTCCAGGGCTGCCTTAATTGCCTCTTTCGAATTCTGGATATATATTTTTGTTTTCTGGGGAGCACACCTTAACATAAAGTAATTTTGAGAGATTTGTAATCAGCTGAAAACTGTCTATGGAGATAAAGCAGTGCAGTGTCTGGAGCTGGCAGAACTAGTGTGACTTTAACCAAAATGCAGTGCACTGGGTAACCATTTCCTGGTGACAAGCCCAGCTGGCAAATCACAGCCACAAAGATACTGCACAAGGTAACAGCCTGAAGTTCAGTCCAGCACCAGGGCTCCCCTTACACAATAAGGTATAGATAAATATATATATTTACATATACATGTGTGTATGTACACACAGACATTTCTGATTTCACGTGTTTTGTGTGTGTTTTATGTACAGTTTTTGTCTTTCTGGAGGAGGGTAAAGGGAGAGCCTTGAAAAGTCCTTCCCTTCTCTTATCAACACAGCAGCCTCAGCTGCCCTCCTTGGATCCCCTGCCAGGGTTGCTATCATCTTCTGATCAAATATTAATGTGTGATTCTCTGCTTGCTCACTAATCCAAAGCCAATTAATATTATCTGTCAATTATTTACAGATCCTGAGGTGCGGAGGCAATTCCCAGAGGGCTACAGTGACCAGGTTTGGAATGCGTAATTAATTTTTTACATGACAAAATTTATTTCAGGGTTGTTCAACATATTATTGCTGCTCTTTTTACTGAAAGAGATAAATGCATTCTTAGAAAGGAAAAGAAGCTGTAATTAGGAGCAGAAGGATAAAAACATTTTCACACTGAAGGCAGCAAATGGAGGAATTGGGCTCTCATAAGGGTGGTTTACAGCCCCGGTTTTACAGGCGAGCATGAGAGCGGGCAGGAAAATTGATTAATAAATTTCCCTTTTTGCCTTTAGGTGCCAGAGCCGCAGTTCATTTGGCAGAGCTCTCTGCATTGTCTGAGGGTTTATGGCTGTGTTTAACTGGGCACCTGGCACTCCAGCACATTGTTGAAATTCCTGCCTGCTCAGGCACTCTCTAGTCCCTTCAGAGAGATGGTGTAAACCCCAGTGTGCGGGTGGAACACGCAGGGATTTATCACTTAGTTGGAACACAGGTTGGATTAGGGATTTTGCATCAGATCTGTAGCTGACTCGGGAATGAGCAGCTTCAAGCTACGTTGTATTTTCCTGCACTTTGCTGTGTGTCAGGAGTGGACTGGGCCGGGGTCAGAGCTTGGGGAGAGGGATTATTCCAGGGATGTCTTAAGACCACTGGAGTTCCTGTGGGTGCTGGTGGTCAGCACTGGGGTGTCAGTGCCAGCTGAAGTCCTGCACCTCAATTCCTGGGAAGTGCTGAATTTATGGCACTGTGTAACTATTTAATATAACAGTAACTTCTGCCTCAAGGAGTCCCTGATTTTGGGAGGTAACAGCTTAGGCTCAGCACGGCTACTTTGTCTGGGGTCCTTTCCCTGTCGCTATTGTATTCATGCAACATGAAATGCTGTGTCATTTAGACTGAAGCATTTCACAAACTGTGAGCTATGGTGGCTCCCCACATTGGGCTGTAATCACTCTGTGCAGTGGGGCCTTGACCAGGCCTTCTGGGTGGGTTTGTAGCAGTAATATTTTTTCCAAAGCATCTATTGAACTGTAGTTCATTGTTAGGACTTCCTGTGCACTTGGGTGTAGCATGGAACTCACCCTTGTGGAGCACTGCACCCCTGTTGCCACTGTGGGTCTGTGATTTGTTAATAAACGTGCCTGTGTTTGTATTTACCTGAGGACTAACTTGTTTTCAGCACACCGTGCAGTGGTCAGCGAGTTGGGTGTGAGCTGGGACAGTCAGCTGTGGCCATGGGTAAAGTATTACAGGAGAGCCTTGTAATACAATTGACTTTATAGAATTCTTAACAGCCCCCTTTCTTCTGCTGCAAATCATTAGACTTGTGTAATATTGCTATGAATATGCAAGACTGAATCAAACTCAGAGGAGCCACAGGCTCATAAAAATTCTTAAGATGTTCACCCAGTCCCAGTCAGAATTTCCGATGGCTGATGTCAGACCCCCCCAAACACAGAGCTGTGTTTGTGTGGCTGTGGGGGTGGGTTCTCATATTGTCACGTATTTTGCACATGCAAACTTACAGGGAAAGCAAAAGAGAGGAGGCTGAACGTCTCAGCCTGAAGTAGATTTCAAAAACCTTTTTTCCTGTTGATGCACAGAAGGAGTATTTTCTGGTCCTGGTAGCTGGACATGGCCAGAGCTGACAGATCTGGATTTGAAAAATCACTTGTAAATTCAAGTAAACCAGAGAGGAAGAGCTACATCCGTGTTTTTACTGATGAATTTAGAGCTCTGAGAAATATATAGGTTGCAAATCAGCCCAGTTAGGTTTATTTCTTAAAACTTCTGGTTTATTGGTTTTTTGGAAGAAAAAAAATTGTCCAAGTGCCAAGTCACTGCAGACCAAGATCCACAGAACAAACCCCTTGATTTCTCCCTGTGTTTCTATATGCAAAGGAGAGAGATGATCTGCATGTTAGTGCAGGCAAAAATTGTTTCTAGCAATCAAACATTTATGATTTAATCCAGAAGGAATATTTGAGTTAAATCAACACAAGGTAAAGCACTTATTAGTAAGAGGAAAAAAAAAAAAAGGAAAAACACCTCAAGTTTTTTTTATTCATCTAAACTCTCAGTGCTTGTTTTTACATACACTGTATTTCCCATGTACCAGCACATCTGATCAGAGACCCTTGCTGCTGCTAGATGTTTTATTCTGTGTGTTCTTTGTACCTTACAGTAAAAGAATCTGTCACAAATTATTGTGCCTCACTGCTTTAGAAACTGAGAAAAAAGGGAGGTTAGATTGACATCTGTGACTGAATAATGATGACCAGCCTTTTGGCTCCCCTTGAGCCACAAAGCCAGCATTGCCTTTAGAGAGGAAAAAGGAGTAAGAAGAAAGGGGAGGGATAAAAGAGAGTTACAAATCTGTGGTCCCGGAGATGTATTACTGTTGGGCCAGTTGTCTGCGTGGTATGATAATCCATTTTGATCTTCTGTCTTAATTGTCTGCTAAAGACAAATGGGCAGTAAAAGTTCATCAGTTTCATCTTTTGCTTCTCATTTAGAGACAGAATAAATGATCCATGGCTACAGAAGAAACCTTTCTTTCTGACACGGAAGTAATGCAGACCCAACACGTTTTATTAAAATATTTCTCCCTCATTATTTCAGTCCTCTCAGCTCTGATAGATCTTACTGTTTCATGAAAAATGTAATCTGAAATGTAAATAAGGGGTTTGATACAAAGTCAGGAAGTAATGAGCAGGCCAGCCACATTGCAGGAATTTTGATTGTAATTACTGACAAAGTGAATTCTGCGTGTCCTGATTTTTTCCCCTCAAGTTGTCTTTGACACGTTCAGACCACAATGACATCGACGGTTTAAATCTGTTAAATAACTGTGTAAGGGAATATTTTATAGAAAATGTCATAGACAAGGTAACTGAGGAGCCTTACTGAGGGGAGAAAATGCTAATGATTGCTCCAGGCCACTTGAAATAGGTAAAACGGGGCTCCTTTGAATGGCAGGAGGGGGCTGGAGTCATCTGGACAGACATTTTTAAAATAAGAGTGTTTTAACTTATTGGGCTGTTGTATAATGGCTTTCAAGACCAAAATGTGTGTTTATGTGTTTGTGGTTGTACCTAGCATGAAATCAGTAATTGTTGGTATTATAAGCAACAGTTTTTCAGAGCTGGCCTTGTAGCATGACATCAGAATTTAAACCAGATGAGAACTTAGTTTTTCTTCCTAAAATGCAGTAACTGTAGGAAAAGTATCCTTGCAAAAAACAGAGAAATACTTCTGTGTCACTGTATTTTCTGGTTTGGGTTCCTGACAAAACTTTAGTAATGAAGTTCATTTTTTAGGTGCAATCCTGTGCTGTTGGAATATTACAAACACCAAACCATGGCCAGGCTGCTTTACTCTCATCACCACGTGAATTTTGACTGTCCACTGTTTGGAAGATTAGTGCCAAGATTAACAGCTCTCCTGGGCCAATTAATTGAAATACAGGGAAGTTTTTGCAGCAAAGATGCAAACTTCTGTCAGAAACAATGTCACAGCAAAGAGTTGTTGTGCAAATATATAAAAATAGAAAACAGTAACACCATCAGTGAGAACCATAGGAGGAATTGCACAATCTTGTCAAATGCAGTATATTTTTTAATATTTTTGGGGTTTTTTTGAGTAGTGCATCATTTGGGCCCTGACTGTTTTAATCTTTATAGCTCATCTGGAAAGGAAATCAGAAATGCTGTGGTGATGGTTCCTGTTTGTGAGCAGCTCTCAGTGGTATGATGGCTTGTCTGTAATTTGATGAACTATTGTATGCTCAGTTAATTACTCCAGGAATGACTGAGGTATGTGTGCTTGCAAGCTGGTACTTATGCAGATTACTACTTCTATTCTGCTGGTAATTTTTCTTTCCACTGGCACTGAAACAGAGTTTATAACGAAACCAACAATCTTTATACATTTATAGATAAGCTGTAAAACTTTTATGGCAGTCTTTATATAGAAACTAATGGTCTTTCTTGTACCAAGTCTGTGAGCATTGTACAAACATTGCACACAGGGAAAAATAAAAAGCACTTTCTTTGTGTCATTGAGAGTTGTGTGATTGGAGAGTAGCTACACAGAGCTGGCCACAAATGGAGCATAAACCCCCCGTCTTGAGAAGTCTGTGTGCTCTGAGGGGACTGAGTTGCTTGAACAGGGATGATTATAATCCAATTGGATATTTCTGCGTTGCACACAGTATTCTCAGCATAAACTCCTTGCCTTACAGGCTGCATACACTGTGTGATAAAACCTGCCTTAAGAGCAGTTTAAAATAATGGCTGTCCTTTCAGGAGCAAGTGGAGAAGTTGGGTTGGAAAGGTTGAGTAATTAGTCATTTAGAAAATCTAGAGAAGTGGTCCTGGTGTTGTGAAAGCCACTTTGCATTAAACCAAGGCAGTGTAAATAGTAAATGTATGAGGTGTTTGATACTCACTTGTCTTTGCTGCTCTCAGGGTGTACGGAGCCCTCACACTGTGCTTGGGCAGGGAGGCTTTGTCACTGCAGCCCAGACGAACCAGGATGGATCTGGCAGGACTGGTGTGGCCACTGCCCTGAGCAGTGGCTGCTGTCACCAGGAGGGTAAGCCAGCAGCAGGAACAGACACCTTTGGGTGCCCAGGGACAGGTGAGGAGCTGCCCCTGTCCCTCCAGGGCAGGTGGGACACGGCTGTGCCGCTGGAGCTCTCTGGAGGCAACGGACCCCATGAGGACAGAATGGTGGACAGGATCAAACCATGGGCTTTGACTGCAGAGCTCAGGGGTGCCTGAGTTCAGAGTGCTTTGTAGACCAGATGTATTTTCTCTAATATAGGAAAGTAAAGAAAAACCCTCATTTATTCCTTATTTGCCCTTTCTTAAGCATCCTTGTCATATGGTACAATTTGCTTTTTCATTACCTTTTCTTTAGACCAAGTAGGTGAGAGGTCAGTTTTTCTTATGTATTTCTATTTGTGCCTTTCTACACCTCTCTAGTATAATTTAATTAGAATAAAAAAAATGCAGAACCTCTTCCAGTGTGATGTGTGTGTGTCTGTAGCAGGGTGTGTGTCCTGTTCCAGGTGCAGTGCAGGGTGTCTGTGCTCCGTGGAGTTGCAAACCTTGAGAACCACAGGGCAAAGCATCTTAAGGGAGCCTTTGACGTGGTCTGTTCCTCCAAGTTGCAGTTTAGAACTGAATAATTGTAAGAATGACAGGTTGGTGAAGTATTGCCATGGCGAGGGAGCTGAGCCAGAACCTGTACTTGACTGCCCACCAGAAGAGCTGGCTTTAGTGGTCAGGAGTTCACACAGCACTGGAGCATTTGAGATTTCTGTCCTGTTTCCTGTGTTTATTTTTCTACTGTTTGGTGATTGGCTGCAGAACTCAGTGCAGTGGATTTGTGCAGAGCAAAATCAGTCTCTGTAAGTACCCCTGACAAAAGTTAGTCCTGAGAGTACCTGAGCTAGTGTTGGACTCTGTGTGAAAACCATGTCAAAAACCAGTGTCCAGCACTCAGAAAAATTCTGAGAAGAAATAGAGCAATAATTAGGCTCAAGTGTGAGGAAATGGGCACTTTCCAAACAATTTCAGTTTTCTTTCATGTAAAATTGGGATCGATACTGGGAGTTCGATAAACATAATTTGATTTTACCACAAATGACTCAGTGAGTGCAAATAGTGCTGGATACAATCACATGGCTTTTGTTATACAAGAGGTCAGACTGGATGATCATAATGGTCCCTTCTGGTCTTAAAAACCTGTGAATATATGAATAATTTAGAACCTGTCCTGCCAACCCTCGTTCATTGAGGTGGTCATATTAAAATCCTGTGGGACTGCTCGTGTGAGTAAAGGTTGTGGGATCAGGCCTAAAGTGAGTAATCATTATCACTTATGTTTAAATTTATTGACAAAAGTATAAAATATTCACTGCAAGTGAAGCTGGGTTTCTTTAAAATGGGAGATGCTTTGGCAGTAATATTCTACTTGGGTTTGTTAAACCAGGCAGTAGCAAAAGAGTTTTGGAAGTTCTCTGGTTTCATAAAGGGATAGTGCAAAGCATTTACACTGCACGATGCTTTAATTGAGTTTTCCAAATTATTTTGCATCCATTATTCTTTGTTCTTTTTTACATTTATTTTTCAAAGGAATGGTTGGAAAATAGCCTGAAAGAGGATTTGTTGGTGATTGATAGATGGCACTAATTGGTGTTCACATGCTCAAACTTTCACATGTGTTTGGACAGCAGCACGAAGCTGGTGGCATCTTAGAGACTGGAAATTACCCTACAATGTTAAACCAGGGAAGTCCCAAGTTCTTTGCTTTATATTTGGAAAACTCCAGCTTCCCAGTTCAGTCATCTTTGGACATATCAGCTCTTTTTTCTTGCTAAAAAGCACTTTCCAGTGCTAATGACTGCGTTTCCAGCCTTCAGGTTTTTGACCACATTTTTCTCTAGCATATTCTTATATTTGGAAATCTGAAAGTTGTGAAAATACTGACAAATTTGACAAGCTGTATCCTCTTATAACCTTCGGTTGTCTGAGGTGATCTCTGACTTTGCTCTCTGCACAGTTTGACATTGGAGGAGTTCTCCTTGCCCTGGGGGCAGGAGTGTCCTGGTGCTGTTGGTGCTTTCCATCTCCCTGCCTCAGAGGATTTGCAGGTGGTGTCTGGGGAGGCACAGCCTGAGGAGCAGGGTGAGGGAAGGTTCAAAGTCGGGCAGCTGTTACCCCCTTTGGGACGTTGTTTAGCTCTGTTGCAGTTCCTGCCTGCGAGAGGCAGGTCCTACCTGGGCAAGGGAGTTGAGGAACTTCCTCAGCAGGGAGGAGGATCCCGGTCCCAGCACCTGGCTGTGTGGGAGAAGGCAGATCTGAGGAACCTGCCTCTGGAAGTGGATGGCTCGGTGCCAGCCCACCGGGTGCCAGGGACACTTTCCTTAGCAGGCCGAGTTCTGGTTCAGTAACAATCCTCAAAGTGGTGGTGTGTTCTCTCCTAAGCCCCCCCGGCAGGAGGGACTGGTTTCCTCAGTGCTTCTCAGGAGTTCTGCATTTGCTCAGGTGTTGGTTGGGAGTCCCAGTGTGCAGCTCGTTCCTGCTCAGGGTGTCTCTAATGGGGGATTTATGGCACGGAATGACTAAGTGAGCTCAGCATACACTCTAATATTCTCTTTGGTAACCAGGGCAGGAAGAAACTGAACTCTGATATTACTCTCTAACACTTCTTAATGCTTTGAATTTCTAGAAAAGAGCTTATCAGTGAAATTACTTAATTTTACAGTGAGAGATGGTGGAATTTCTGCACTGTGTGAGTGGCAGAACAGGGATTCCAAAGGGCCCCTGAGCACAGAGGGTGCTGTGAAATCCTTACCTTGCCCTCCTAACCACAGAGTTCTGCTCTGACTTTCACCTGTTTTCAATGTTGCAAGTTTCTGCAATGTTTCTTTGAGCAAGGGACACGAGCTGATTTTTAATGATATTTACTATTTGTTGAACTACATTGTTTATTTGTTTCTTTTGGGTTTTGTTTTTTGGTTTGTTTTTTTTTTCTGGTTGTGTATTTATAACATCCCAGGGATTAATTTTCCCTTTAATTTAGTTTCCCATCTGTTGTGCCTGGATGCAACAGAAGTGTATATGAGAATTTGCACCCAGCTAGAAGGGATTGCAATCTTTAAAAGCCAAAATTATTTGTGGGGTTTTTTTCGTACTCCCTGAAAACTGGATCTCCTGTTGGGGCTGAACCACAGTGCAGATTTATAGAGGTGTAACGTAGTCATAGGGGCAGGATTTGATTTCAGGCTTTAATTTAGGTTTAGAGCTCTAACCCTTCTCTTTTAACATATAATATTTGTGTGACTGAATTCCTGCGGTTTGCATTATCTGATTGTAGCAAAGATCAAATCTTGTTGTGTATATGACTACAAATCTAATTGGAGCAGCACTGTCCTAATAGTCTGCTGTGATCATAAAGTTTGTATTTGCTAACAGAGCTCATTTTCTAGCAGGCTCTGCTTTGGAGTATTTACTTCCATGTGCTTTGGAGAGGCTGGACAGGGGCTGGGCTGCAGTGATTAGCAAAGACCTTGCCCAGGGATGTAAACAGGGCATTTCTTCCCTGCACGTCTGGTTAACTCTCAGTGCAGACCTTTGCTGGTGCTTCTTCAATAATTTGTTTAAACTATGCAGTACAGATTCCTTATTTTAGCACTAAGACTTACAAAGGCTTCTTTTAGCAGCCTTTAATTTTGTACTTATGTATGTGACATAGCCTGTGGCTGTGATCTCTGCTGTGAATCTGCAGTTGTTTTGGGATGAAAGCAGAAGGCAGCTGGAAACTCAGTAGCTACATCTAGCTGTCTACCTAGAGAAGGCCTTGATTTCAAGTTTATCTAAACAAGCTCGACTAATCCCAACTATCTGGGGGGATCCACTGTCAAAACAAGCAGCATGGCCCTAAGGCAAACACAGCCATACAGAAATGAAGGCTGGGACTCCCAATACTCGGATGGCTGCAGACTGGAGGCTTTTTTCCTGAAAAGAGAGTAGGAGAGGTACAATTTGCATAATGCCTTTTCATTGGGAACTTTTGGAAGGCTGACAGAGGTCCAGCTTATAGCGCTGTAGCCACAATACAGAGTCTATAGGAGAATCCTTGAATGACCTGACCATATTGAAAGAAAAAATGAAAGCATCCAAGTATAGCCAAGTGAGTGTGGAAAAGAGGGCTGGTGCATTGTCTAACATCTGCTCTACTTCTCGTTAGTTTTGTTCTTTGGTATTCTATGTGGACTTTGGAGAAACCTAAGACAGCCTAACATGAATCCTATAATCTTCCTTCTGAATATTTATGTAGTGTGCCAGCCTCTAAGCTGTCCTTTGCATCTTCCTACTTCCCCCTCATTTTCATGCTCTCAAATGAGGCCAACATTTCAAAAGCTAAATAAATGTTTGTGAATGTTTATAAAAGATTTGCATAAATTTGTCCTTGTTTGACAAAGATCACTTTTTTCTTATGCCAGTTCTGAAATATTTTAAAGGTTTCAGTGCTTGTCTTGACAACAAAGTCCTGCCTCGGAGAACAATGATTGCTGATTAAGTGGGTATGTGCTCGGGGCTGAATAGAGCACTGGGCTGAAAGGGCCAGTCATCTTAAGCCAGAATTATAATATTTAACAAATGTTAACCCAAGGATATATTTAAAGCTTTGTTTTTGAGGCAGTGTACCTGTGCAGTTGACTTTGGGGGTGTGCAGGATGTGATTATCTTTTCACAGCTAATAGTTCTCACCTAATTTCTGCTAAATGTGGAAGTGAAAATACTCCTCATTTTTAGTCACTAAATGTTTAAGATATGTTTAATTGAATCAGTGTTACAGCTCTCTGAGACTGACAGTTCTTAGCTTTACCTGTTTATGCACATAATTGGACCTGATTTTTTTATGCCCATTTGTATAATTTTTCAGTTCTTTGTGTTGTAAGACAATTATTCCTACAACAGTAGCTGTAGATTAGGGGTTTTTTAGCATGTTAACGAAAATCTATTTCTTCTCTTAGAATAAAACTAAATCTCTTATTTTACCGAAGGCATTTTAAAGACATTTATTGAGGAGATCTCTCTGAAAAACTGCTTGAATATTTAGCTCAGCTTTACTTTTGGTGCTTTTTTTTTTTTCCTACTGGAGAAAAGTAATAGTTGTTCCTGTTCTTTTGTTCCATTAGTTGAGAGGTTGAAGTTGTCATTAAGGCAAAAACTAGAGCTCCTTCTCTGACACAGTTTTTATCACATCTGCTAGGCCTGTGTCCCAGGAGGAGCCGAGCAGAGCCCGGAATTCAGCCTGGGCCCATTATCTGCTGTTTCTCTGTGCTGGAAAAGGAGTGAGACCTCGGGGAGGCTTGGAGCCTCCTCCCGTGTAATGTCCAAATCACATTTGAAGGACTGGTGGCAGGAAAGCTTTGGCCTTGGGGTGTGAATTCTAAGAAACAGAGTCACAATTAGGTTTAAAAAATTCAGGGATTTTGAGCTTTGTCTTGAAATATGTTTTTAGTAATGCAAGGAGAAAAGTTGCCCATCTGTGCACAGATTTTGTACGTTTAAAATATTTAAATGCTAGCAGGCCTCAATATGCTTAGGAAATGTTATTTATCTCCTGCTCTTCCTGTTTCCAGCACTGGGGATATGTGTGTTGGGGTTTTGTGTTTGTTTTTAAACCCCAGCATTTTCCTGAGAACACTCAGTTGCCTTCAGTGAAATGATGTTATTTTGTACTGGCCCCGTTCCCCTGATGACCCTCAGACCTTGGGAGAAAAACCCTCCCCTAATTCAAGCTTTAGAATTGCTCAGGAAGAGCTGATGGATTTCTGGAACACGAAGCAAATGGATGATCTAGTGCTATAAAGTTGTATTGGGATACCAGTAGAATTAGAAAAGTAGAGATTAAACTAAGTTCAGGTAATTTAAAGTAATTCTATTAAGATAATTATGCCCTGATTCTTTTTTCTGGGGGGGAAATAGAACATTCTTTTAAAGAACTGATTAAAATTAATTCTTAAAACATTTTGACCATTACAAAATTCAGTAATGCTCAGTAGTGCTCTGAGATTTAAAAGGATTTTATTGCAAAATCAAAAATCAATGCAGTATGAAATTTGACATAAATATTTTAAACAAGCATGATTTTAAAGAAAGAATCCATGTTGTATCAGTTTTTTAAAAACTAGGGAAAGCTTTAAAACTTAGAGATATCTTTGTTTTCTCTCCTCCAGCATGTTGCAGAATCTCAGTGGTTTGGTGTGGCTCTGTGACACCAGCCTCTGTGCAGGGCACTGACTTTGGAATTTGGAAATAGGATTTTGTAGGCTCCTGGAACTGAAATGCTCCTCCTGATTTCAACTACAAATTACACAGCATTTCTTATTTGATGAGAATGCTCTGTGATAGTAACTTTGGGAAATTCTGAGGAGAGGTAATATAAACTGGCACTAAGAATAAATGCAAATCCAAGTTTAAATTTCCAGAACACGAGCTGGAATGATCCCTGTTTGTCACTCCGAGCTGTAGAGGTTAAATTTTCTGTGCCAGCATTGATTTCCTCTGTTTATATTCTGTAAGTAAAATTTTGAGGGGTTGCTTTGTGAAATGTTTAAAGTTATCCCGTTGTTACTGAGGTGGTTATTGTTGTGCAGAAAGCTGTTCCCTTTCCTAGGAAAATGTCTGGGAATTGTTGACCAGCCCTGCACAGCCAACAGAACTGATGCTGTTCTACATGGTTCTGCAACTTTTCTTTCACCACCCTGCGGGCTTTAAACAGAAGTGTTGTCAGGTTTAAGTTGGTTACTTGGGCTCACTGACAACATTTTTGAGTTCTTAAATCTGTTATTCCCTTTCAGTGGATGATTTAATTAATCGTTAGCTTAAAATGGTTCAAAGAGATTAATTAAATCTAAGAGCAGTTTACAATTCTGTGGGTAAGACAGATTAACGTACAACCCAAATTTAACTGGGCAGTATTTTGCTTCAGTTAATGTCTTAATGCTACATTAACATTTTGGTAGGGTTTAAATTTGATGTTTTTCTGAGGAGGAATAAGATCCCCTGTAGTTGCTCGCTGGTCAAGTCAGTTCCCTGTTCTTACATTCCCTGATCCCATCAGGCTGCTTGTCCCTCTGTCCTTGTTCTGCAGGTTCTCCTCCATTCTCCATCCTTCTGTTGGCACATTGGAACTCCCTTGGTGTCCCTCTGTGGAAGAGGGAGGGTTCCATGCTTGTTTCCCAGATTCAGATGCTCTTTCAAGCTGGGTACGATGAAAACTGCATTTCCACCCTCTCTGTTTAGTGTTTCACTTCCAGTACCCTCAGCTCTGCTTCACCTCTGCTTTAAGGCCAAGGGAATAAAAGAGCACCCACCTTTTCCATCACAGAGTCATCTCCTCTCTCCATGGAAAACTCCAACTCTTTGCTGTGCTCCACTCTCCTGTAACACACAGTTGTGGGGTTTTGGGGTTGCTTCCTTCCCCCTCCCTCCATGACCCACAGCTCAAGGCCCAGTCTCTACTCTGGGTAGTCTTCTCCATTTCATCCCGATTTTCCTCAGGCTTCCCAACAGGCTTCCAAATACAGGTTCCCAACCTGTTGGTTTGTGTGGTGTGTTCTTTCCTTGCTCTGACTCACATCCATGTTTGAGTGTCTTGCCTTAATCATTCCTTGTTTTTCACAGATCTCTGACTGTATTTTAATTTGTGTCCAGCTTCCTCTTATGCTTCTCATTCCCTTTGCCTGTCTGTTGTCTCCTTCTAGGAGGAGATGCTTTGCAGCAGCCCCGTCTCCAGCCCAGCCACCTGCACATCACTCATCAGGGCAGTTTATTTAGGTGTAGCTGCACTGGGGATATCTGTTCCCGATGTTCATTTGAACAGCAGAAATAAAGAGTTATATTTAAGAGGATCTGAAGTTGTTCTGCTGATTTGGAAGTGGGAGCATACGGTGAAAGGTTTAAAAATAAGAAGGATTTAAGCTACAGCTTGCATATTAAATACAGCAGTGCATATGCCCGTTTTCCAGCATTGTTGAGCTTTCCTAGGATTTCATGTCAATAGATGGGGTGGGACACAAGCCCAGTGTGTATTGTGTGTGTTCCCACACACTTCCCCAGCCTCTCCTGTGTGTGGGAGCTCCTTGCCAGGGCTGCTCCAGGGCCCTGGTGACACAAAGGGCTGAGCAGGGCATC
Source organism: Pachyramphus minor (assembly GCA_013397135.1). Taxonomy (NCBI): domain Eukaryota; kingdom Metazoa; phylum Chordata; class Aves; order Passeriformes; family Tyrannidae; genus Pachyramphus; species Pachyramphus minor. The sequence goes on along the minus strand of VYXB01007997.1, from coordinate 306,735 downwards.
CCTGCCTCATTTATTTGGGAAACTTTGCTGCAGAACCCACACTTAATCAGTGGGCTGGCTGCTGGCTGCCATAAGTTATGCACTACCTGTATGGATTGGGAAGGATTTCAGGAAAGCCACGTGGGGTTTGTGATGTCAGCTCTGTGAACAGAGCAGGAACCCTGGGCCGGGTGGTGCATGTCCTGCAGCCCCGAGCTGATCCCCCTGGACACGGTGCCTGCCCTGCTCTTGACTGCAGGCACTGCCTCTCCAGAGGCACTTTGTGCCCCTTGAAGTGGGAAGAAGCAAACTGCAGGGGAAAGGTGGGGGCGAATCCAAACGTGGGGATGGATCCAGAAGAGTGGTGGGTGGTGCCCTGGGCACAGCTCCTGGGGTTCACACCCATCAGCTGCTTGGCCTGGGCTGTTGGGGGCTTCTCTTCTCCTTCCTGGGGGGTTTCATTTACAGGCATTTATGTTTCTTTAAGAAAATAGGCATGAGGGAATAAAAGAAGGAAACAGGCTATTGATACTTCCTCTGTGTTCCGTGCTGGGTAAAAAAAAAATCATAAAAAAGATGATGAGGTGGTGACATGGAGCAGTTCTGGGTTTGGGCTTGTGATGGGTTTTGTTGCAAATCATAAAGGAATGGGGATTTTTCTAGATCATAAGTAACCACCCACCTAAAGAGGTCGGGTGGGAAGTTGTGTATGATGTAGGTATTGCTTATCTTTCAAACTGAGGAGTATTTAAAGAATTAAAAAGAAGAAAAAGCAGCATTATATTTAGAGTAACGAGCTTGCAACTTGAGCAAAAATGGGATAGTTCTCCAGTAATTGTACGTCTTACACCCAAAACATCAGCAGTTTTGCTAATTAAAAACTAATTCTGCATATGAGTTTTGTATTTTTTTAAAGAGTTACAATTTTAAAATAAGCCTGTGGTTAACCTGTGCCAGTCTCAATTCTTTTAGTTGTGAATCCAGGCAGGTAAGTATTGGTGTGTAATGAATGGCAAATTATGTCCAAAGACATTACAAAAGCCAGATAATAATGTCATGTAAAATATTCCTTTAAAAGAGAAGGCAGTGTAGAGTGGTACAGATCCAGTATACTCAATATATTGTCTCTTAAGGGAAAATTTCATTTGCTGTGTTTAGTAAAATGTGAATATCAAGAAACGAGTGCAAAGTAAGTTTTAAATCTTGCACTTCTCCAATACCACAATGCTGATGAGATGCTGAATGTTTTATTGTGGGGATGGTTTTATTTGCAGTTACAGGAATTATGTAGATCACCAAAATAATGGAGAGAATGTATTCTGCCATTTCGAGGTGACTGATGGCTTGTTACCTTTTAATGCTGTTTTATTTCAGAATTTGATGGCTCTACATGATTTGTTTCTAAAAAAATAGATACACAGTCATTATTTTGAGGACAATAAAAACATAGGCACTTTGCTCTCCTGCAATTATAATTTGGATTCTCACAGAGTTCTGTTGAGGGTTTTTGGTCTGTGTTTTAGCACTTGGTGCAGTAGGATTTCAGCTGTGCTGAAGGACATCTGTGCAGTAGCTAAAATGTGTCAAGGTGCAGGTTTTGTGGGTGAGCAGTTGGAGTTGTTGAGCTTGTGGAAGTCAGTGAGATTCTGCAGCAGGGGAGCCCAATCTCATTAGTGAGACCTTGGCTATCTAGGCAATACTTTGGATTGGGATCCAGATTTCCACAGAGTTTCCTCTGAATCTACATAACTCCTGTCCAGGTTTGCTGTGCAATTCAGAGCAGGGGACGCCTTTGCTCTGCACAGCTTTCTTCAATAGACCCTTTCTTGTTCTTTAAAAACAGGAGGTTCTTAAATAATCTATCAATAAACTGTCAAGAAGTCAAAGTTTTCATATCTGTTTCTGCCTGAAATCTTCAGAACTTGCCACATTTTAGTTGTCAAGAAACCTCCAAAGAAGAGAGTGAGGAGTTGAGCCTGAAACCAGGGCTAAGGCTGGGCTGTGCTGGTGTGAATTATGCAGGAGGAACATGTTCCTGCAAGGGAGTCAATATGTTTTGTGCTTCACTGAAGGGGTGATTAGATTGATGGAGTTTATTTGGGAACGATGGCGTTTGGGTTAGAAATAAATGAAGCGAGAAGCATCTATTTAGTCATTGATGATAATTTATTGCTGTTGGTCAGAAAAGGGTTGAATTTATTAGGGGGGTTGTTGTTTGTTCAGGGCTGTCCTGTTTAGCTGAAAGCAGAAATAGAATTTACACTTCAGGGCCTGAAATATTTAAGTGTGAAGGAGAATGAGCAATGAATTGGCTGCAGGAAAGATCTGCAAACTGGGAGACCTTTAATGAGGGGTTGTGGATTGCAGAATTCAAATTTTGGATATTACAGAATGATCTAATGGATTGCTTTTGTCTATGAACACAACTGTTTTGGCACTAACATTTCTGGATTTGCCTCTTTAGTGATTGTCTCTGTTTAGTGTTGTAAAGTTGAAAATTATTAATTCATCTGCTGATCATGTTTTCACTTTTCATATTCATCCTTTGCTCTCCTGCAAAGGCTGTGCTTAAAGGTTTCCCTGTTTGTGATGCTGCTTTGCAACTTGTAGGAAATGGTTTGTAGGTTTAAAAATCCTTATTGATTTTAATATACATTATTTTAGTCAGTGTTTCAGCACTCAGATTTTCTTTTTAATAGCAGTAGGCAACGTTAAACATTCCTGCTATGAGACCTATTGGCGTCTTCTTTTGTTATTTATCTTGCTGATGTTAGGAAGTGTTCTCTAATCCCCAGGCCTCTGTTCCTAGGTAACAGTCAAAAGCTGTGCCAGCAGAAGTGGTCCTGCCAGGCCAGGCCCATGTGGTTTGGTGTTATTCACTCCGATCCATATGGTCAGGGCAGGGACTGTCCCCAGAGAGGTGTTAACACTCAACAACCCAACCTCCTCCTCCTCTTTGGAGAATTGCTGGATGGCTCCTGCTGCCTGCCCATGTGTGAATCTTGATTAATTTTTCATTTTTAATGAAGTTTGATCATGTTTATTATTTCACATGATTGACTGCCTGATACTCCTTCCATGTAATTGATAAAGCCCATATTTCTTCATCTGTCTCTTATTTCTTCAGGGCAAAGTTGTGAAATTGTGTGATGTGGTTAATATTAGATTTATTGGTCCCAATAGATGTATAAATTATCTCTTTTTTTCTCTCCACAGGAAGTTCTACAGACTTTGACCAAGTTTTGTTTCCCCTTCTATGTGGACAGGTATTGTTAGCTTTTCAAACTTTACAAGAAAATAAGCTTGTCAATAAAACCCCTGTAGAAAATAAAACCCATACCATTCATAATGCTCTGTCTGTGTGACTGGGACTTAAAGCACCCGAGTGCAAATTACAGTCCTAGAATCACTTTTTCCTGGGGTTTTTATGGGCACCATCAAAAAAAAAGAAAAAAGAAGTTTGAAAAGTTGGAGTTGTTCAGTGGCAGCACTACGAGGGTGTTTGGTTTTGCTTCTGCTGAGAATGCTTAGGTAGCAATTGTCAAATATGCATATTAATATCAAAGCTTTTTGTGCTTATGTGTTTCATTTCTTCCTTGCCCAAAGTTGGGTGGAACAGTGAATTAAATGCTTTGCATTTAAAGGCCTCATGCTCTTGCTGGAATGCTGGTGCTCTGGGGGCAAAATTGTACAGTGAATGTCAGATGACCTGAGAATGTTTAATTGTTGTAATTTAGGAAACTCTAGAACTTCAGTAGCTTTCCTTTTACTGTGAGTTATTTTTGGTGGTTCTGTGAAAAGAACAAGAACTGAAATTTTGCAAGGATGCACCAGTGCTGCCATCATTGTGAGCATCACTTAATTGGGCAGAATGCCTTTTCTTTGTCAGCTGAGACACTGAATGGTTTGGGTTGAGCAAATTGACCTGAACTGTGATTAAACTGCTGGAAATGTTTGTCTCATTTTAGAATTTGGAATCACTCTTTTGCTGCTCATCCCTTTCCTTTCCTAAGGGGAGGGAGCAGGGAAATACTCATATATATTTTTCTCATGTATATGTTTCTCCTAGAAATATTTATGCTTCCTGTGTGTAGATTTATTGTACCTACGGGTTTTGTTTGTTCTGTTGTTTTTTGTTTTCCTCAGCAATATAACATTTTGAAAGATAAGAACACTGAAAACCCATATGGGGTGCAAATGAGAACATAATGAAAAGTGATTCCCATTTCTGGATCCACTTGTTTGTCTGAGTATCACAGACTGTCACTGAAGGACTGTAAGCCAACTCCTTGAACATAAAGGAGAGATTGTAACCCATAACATACTTAATAATTTCAAATTCAGGGTGGACTGGCAGTGCTGCAGATGGTAGAAGCCCCCCCCAGCTGAGGTTGTGGCAGCTCTTTGTGCTGTAACAATGCACAGCCTTGGCCCTGAAGGTTTTGGCACTCGGGACATGACACCTCATTGCTCTCGTGTTGGTTCCCTGTGCGTCTGCTGAGGCCAGTGGGCAGAAACCCCAGGGACTTGTTGCCCATTCCTTTGGGCTCTGGCCCAGGGGTTTTCTGCTCCTTTGGTGGCAGGATCAAGGCAGAGGCTCTTCCCCAGCTGCAGGAGGGAGAGCTGCCCCTCAGTCCCATTTCCTGTCAGGACTGTGTTGGTCACATCCAGCTGGAGAGGGGGATGTAAAGACATCCCTCTTCCTCTCTGCCCTTCCTCCAGCCCTACCTGCTGCCTGCCCAGTTAGAGAGGAGGTTTGAGGTGCTTCCAGCCCACAAACTTCTGCCCGTTAGGAAACAGAGCTGTGAACCCCAAGGGTTGATATTCAGACCTTAGAGGAGCACTGTATGTTGGGAAGTTCATCCTTCCCTGAGAAGAACTGGCGCTGAAACTTGAGCAGGACCTGTCAGATAGGTTTGGTTTCTGCACATCACAGAATTGCAAGACTCTTTAGGTTTGCTCTGGAGGAACTCACCACCTTGTCACAGTTGTTTAATAAACAAGCTTCTCCCCACTGCTAATGAAACATGTTTTTCCCCCGTTCCATAATTCTAATTGTCAGCTCAAATGCTATTTCTCACACACGCTCTGCTCTCAGCCTTGTTAAAATTAAGCATATAATCCCCTTTTAAAACACCCTACTAAAATCACCATAGTAACATTACATCCAAGCTTTACAGATAAAGCACACCACCAGTGAGGGATTTTTGGGTATCCCCAGCAGCTCAGTGTGGTTTATGGAAGTGGTTGCTCTGCTGACATTTAGATTTCAGGAGGATGATTGTGCTTCCACTGGCTAATTCTCAGACTACTGAGATGCTTTAAGCATCTGTCTTTCTGTCCATCTTCATCACTGCATGTTTTTCCTTCCCTGTTTGGAATCCACTGAAGGATTTTTCTAAGCTGGACAATGACATCTTTTCCATGTGGATCCAACTTTTATTTCAGAAGGTCTGTTTTTCTTTTGTTTCCTCTGGGCACTGAGTGTATAATCTCACACAGAAATTGTTTAGTGCATTGCATATGACATCACAGAAGAGAATATTCTGAGGCCTGTGGCTTAGATAAATGGCCTTGAATTTAATGGGATATTTGTTGCAGTTGGTAGAAGTGACTTGTAAAAGCTGCACATGTCAGTGCAAGTCAGGTTGCTCATTTCTCAGTAAACCTAAAAAACCCCAGAACATAACCTGAAATAAATGTTAATTTCATGTTGTTAGAAATATTTTGGGTCATATGAGAGAGTGTGGGGTTGGTTTGTACCGTGTGCACTTGGTGGAAGGTGGTTGATAGTCAGAGTCGTTTTCATTTAAAGATGAATTTAGCATTTTTAGTATCCTCCCACACTTAAAAAATGGAAAAAATCCCCAAACCACAAACCCCCCCACTCGTCCCTCATCAAACAAGGAGCATGTTTAACGTTCTAGAGGGTGCATACTCTCCAAGTTAATGTCTCAAAAAAACTCTGCTGAAAGAGGAAGTGTTACAGGTTCAATGACTTGCTACTTGACACAGAGTTAGCTCATTTTCCCCTGTTGCTCTCTGTTCCAGCCATGCAGTTAACCAAGTGGGGCAGAACTTCACATTTGTGCTCACAGACATTGACAGCAAGCAGAGGTTTGGATTCTGTCGCTTGTCTTCTGGGGCCAAGAGCTGCTTCTGTATCTTAAGGTAGGTCTGTGCTTTGGCTGCTGGCTGACTCCAGGAGCAGTGTTTGGCTTTGCTGTTACATTGCAATTATCATTTCCAGCTGTTCAAAATTGTTTTCCTATCTGGGCCTCAAAGTCACTGCTCTTCTGCACAAGTGGTGCAAAATCTCTTGCACTTGGAGTTGCTCTGTAGATAACGGTGTTTGTTTGCAGTCAGCGTTCTGGAGCTGACAACGTGGAAGGGTCTCTGTGCAGTAATTTGATATGACATAGCATGATGGCAGCTCTTATCTTTAGCTGTCACAACTGATCTTGTGAAGACATTTTGTGGACATTTGTATATGCAAGTTTTATTAACAAAGCATCTGCTGGTAACTGTGAGAATGTCACTGATGCTCTCCACAGCCTCAGAGTTTGGGTGTGTGAGCTCTGCTCTGTCCCACTGAGGGGTTTGTGAAGTTTGGCTTAATAAAGACTGTCAGTGGGAGCTGGGAGCAATGCATTTCACAGAAAATGGGCAAACAGGCTCTATCAGAGAAGATTTTGATGACCTCCCACAGCCATGTAGGAATACAGTCCATAACTTTTTATTTACATTTGCTGCAAGAAATGATTCTTGCATTTCCTCCTTTCTCTGGTAGACACCTCAGCTGGGAATACTCTGGCATTCCAGCAGTGTGGACATGTCCTGCAGACAGGAAGGTGCTCCCCAGCTCCTCCTGTAGCTGCTCCCCTGTGGAGCCAGGCGCTGATTGCCTGAGTCTCATGTGGGCAGTGTCTGCTTACAGAAGGCAGCTTTTCCTGACCAATGTCAAATGAAAGGAGAAACAAGAGTTTTAAAAAGGCAATCTGAATGAGGGGTGGTCTGAGTCCCTCCTTGCTCCCCCCTGGATCAGAGTTCTGTGCTGTCAGCCCCCTTATGCCAAGTGAGTGCCAAGAAGAAATGGAATTGTTCTGTTGTAGTTAAGTGTCTTCTGCCTCAACTCAGAACCAAAGACACCAACACAGTGGATGAACTGGGACTCCTCACCTCACTGCTGTTGCCTCCTTCTCCTGTGAACTGATGAGAAAAAGAAAGTTCATCATTAATGCAAGTTTATGCAAGTTTTAGAGGATAATGAAGAGTGTAAATCAGCATTACATGAACTCACTTCCTGTATTCCCAGGACTGCAGCTCCCATTATAGATGTGAATCTTCTCAATGCCCTTTATGGATTAAAGGATGGTGCATGGTAAATGGAAGGGGGAAAACCTGCTGAAGAATGTGAGAATGATAGGAAAAGGCAATTGGGGATGAAAGGAATGTTGGTTTATTTTTTTTTAAGTTACAGGTCGGATGGTAGCAAGCTTAAAGAATTCCTTGCTATGAGGAATTCTTTTCACTCAGACAGTGCTTTAACAAGTTTCTGCAGAGCTCTGGAAGCAAAATTGAGAGCTGACAATGCTGGAAGACCACAAGGCAAGGTCTGGATTGGGCTCTGTAGTGACCCAGAGCTTTTTCCTGTGGATGCTGAGTACAGTGAGTTCAGGAGCAGTGAAGTTATCCTGGGGCCAGCAGGGAGGCAATTCCATTTGGCAGGGAGCTCTTTGGGCTGTTTTAACCAATACTGCTCAGAAACCTGCTTTCGAGGTACTTCCATACTTGTGTTCCTGCTGTAGTTGCCTCACACAGACCGATGGAATCATAGAATCAGCTGGGTTGGAAAGGACCTCTGACATCATCAAGTCCAACCCTTGATCCAACACCACTGGTGTTGTTTACTGGATATGTTACTGGACTATGGCACTAAGTGGCTCATCCAGTCTCTTCTTGAACACCTCCAGGGATGGAGAATACACTCCCTCCCTGGGCAGCCCATTCCAGTGCCTGAGCACCCTCTCTGTAAAGAATTTCTTCCTACTATCTAATCTAAACCTCCCCTGGCAGAGCTTGAGACTGTGCCCTCTTGCCTCTGCTGGCTTTGAGCGCTGGTTTTGCCGGTGCTGCCGTGGTTCGCTGGAGTGCAGAGGCGCTGTGTCCGCTGTACAATGTGCCTCCTCCTCCTCCTCGCCTTCCTTTCCGTGCCTCGCTGAGGCCGCGGGGCCCGAGCTCGGGGGACCCTGAGCGGCTGCGCTGCCGCGCAGGCACCGCCAGAGGGCGCGGGGGGCGCAGGTACGGCTGGGACACGGGTGGGACACAGGTGAGACACAGACCCCCTGAGAGAGCACAGGTAAGACACAGGTGGGACAGGTGAGCCCTCGCCGGGTTTGGGATGTGACCCCAGGTGAGTCCCAGACCCCCCAAGGGACTGGGGTGTGACTCCAGGTGAGATACAGACCCACCCCGGGGACCTGGGGGGTGACCCCAGGTGAGTGACAGACCTCCTGGAGGTTGGAGATGTGAGCCCCAGGTGAGTCACACACCCAGAGGCTCTCGTGGCACACACCAGAACCTCCCGGGGAACTTGGAGTTCCAGACTCCCTTTTCCAACATGTTACAAAACTTAAAATGTGCTTTTAAAGTATTCTCTCACAGTAAGGTGAGAGCTGATGTCCAGTCATTAAATTCCGAGCTCTAATTTGGGAATTAGAAAAAAATTCACTGCCAGGGATTTTTTTCTTTCTAAGATTTCATTTAAGGATTTCAGGATTTTGGCCCCCAGTGGAATAAATCCTAATGGATATTTAAGAGGCTGAATTTTATTGTTTCTGGAGGTTTGCTTTAATCTAACTTTGCATGAGATTTCAGATGGGCTTTGTAGAGAGGGCAGCATGGATAGTTCTGGACTTAGTGAAGAGCTCTGGTCTTTTATTTCAAAAGGAAACAAAACCAAACCCAACTTTGCATTGCTTTGCTTTGGTTCACAAACTTTCTGGGCCAAGTTTGACAAGGTCCCACAGCCACATGCAACTGTGATTTCAGTTTTCCTGAATTTGAAGGTTTCAGTGGGTATTCAGGGTTTGTACCAGACTGGAAATCATTCTCCTCAAGTGAAATGCAGAAACATTTGTGTGGAAATCCCTCTCGGCCAAAATAGCTGAGCTCTGCACCACTCTTTTTCTAAGATAAAAAGAAATGAATCCATAATAGTTTGTGACAGATGGCAGAAAATGTAACTAACTGAATGTGATTCTGTATGGAGTTATTTGAGGTTTTTGGTGTGATTTGTTGTGAGTTCCTCTCCTCCCCCCTTTCCTTCCCTTTGATTGCAGTCTTTGTCCATTTATTCTTGGGACAGAATAAGATTTCTGAGCAGGGGCCTCTCTTGTGGTGCAAAGTGAGAATTGTTTTTAATTGAGCAGAAACATGTGGAAGGATCAGGAATATCTCAAGGGATTACAGAAAAATTCCAAATTTGTACTACTTACAGCTTGTGTTTAGAGCGGGGTCTGCTGGGAATAAATGTTAGTTAGTGTGACCTGTGACCTTAAAAACTGTTGACATGGATTTCAGCCAGAAACTGGCCACAGAACTCCTTTGTTAGGCTCATTCATAGCTCCTTGAAAACTCCAGTCAGTGAAAGTTGCCAGCTCAAATCTAAGGAAAGCAGGGCCCTTTTTTTTCCTTTTTTTTTTTTTTTTCTTTTTTTTTCCCATGCTTTGGAAACAGTGGCCGCCCCTTAACCAGCAAGACTTCTTTAATAGGGCTGCAGGGCCGAGCCCTGATTGGAACTGACAGCTTCCTGGCCCAGCAGTGCCAACTGCCAGGGCACTGAGCCATGGCACAGCCGCCCAGGGGTGCCCTGCCCGCCCCCAGCATGGGCTCCTTGGGCTGGGGGCTGGTCTCTAATAGTGGCCCCTTGTCACTGGTTCGGGCACAGGCCACAGGGCAGTGGTTACACTTGGGGCAGAGAACACCTTTCAGTTTTAGAGTTTTGACATTCTTGGAAAATGGTTTGAAAAAACTCGCCAGCACACTGGGAAGGGGTTAGCTTTACAAAACCCCCTCCTCAGGCACTCCTTCCTGGGGCAGTTTTCCCCTTCCCTGGGTTCTGTGTGCCTCAGCTGGTTCCCTGGTGGCACTCCCTGTCTGGCTGCTCGAAGGCTCACCTGCCCTGAGCGGGGCTTTTGAAGTGGGAGGCACCATCCCAGCAGTAATTCGTTCATGCACCATCACACTCTGTGCTGTTTCTCAGCTGTGAGCTGAGGTCCCGCAGCTTCAATGTCCTTTGAACAACCTGTGCTGTTCAAACACCCAAATATTGGAGTTTTGATTCAGGTGTTTCTTAAAGGCTTCATTTCCCACAAGTGTGCACGGTGTAAGGCTGACATGTCTGGTGGAAAGTCGTCTGTGGGATTGTTTTAAAGAAGGAAATAGTAGATGCAAAGGTGAAGGAACCTCATTTCTCCCAAGGACAGTGCAACATTAGCCAGTCCTGACTGCTGTTTGCCAGGGATGGAGAGGACAAGGGGGGAGGAATGGGAAGCTGCTTCCCCCTTGCAGCTACCCTCTTCCACTGAAGGAATGAGATTCTTGCCTTTTTCTTCATCTTTATCCTCCTCTTTGAATCCTTGTGCTGGTCTTTGTAGCCTCAGCCTGGGCTTCCTACTGAACTGAGTTTCACTGTGGATTCCACCCACTTTTCCAGGGCTGACTTTGCTGCCTTCCTGCATATACCAGGAACATTTGGTTCATGGTAGTGAGTCAGGCTGGAGTAATTCAGCTCAACAAAAGCTTCAGCCTATAGAAATTCTGTGATAACCCATGGAAATTATTCAATACCTAAATTAGAAAGGTTGATGTACTTTGTTGTTGTTCTCAAATGTTCTGTGGCTGCTGTTTGAGAGGAGGATTTGCAGATGAGTAAGGAAGGACATCCCATTCTCAGTGGCTCTGGAGGAAAGTTTGGAACATTAACAGGCACAGATTTGTCATACATGCTTTGAACTAGTGTTAATGGGAGTGTTCTTCTGTGCAGTGTACTGGCATTGATGACAAAGGATTGAATGCATTTAGTAGCAATCTGATATATGGGGAGGCTGAGCCTCAGAATTCTTCTTGTTAACTAAAAATTCTTACCTGGTTTGCAGTGGCTTCATGCTTTGTTGTTTTTCCTTTGCATGTATAAAGTAAATTGGTAGGAATACTGTTTTGTGCCTGCTAAGAAAGTAGTTATGCTGCTTTTATTTTAGAGTGAATTGGAAGGTGGAGAAGGGAACCAGCACAGAGAAGGACGAGGAGCCAGTTGTGCACCCCACTACCATTAGTGACATGTGCCATGGGTGTGCACCCAAAGCACTTTTGCTCTGGCAAACTGAGTGCAATGAATTTTGGCGCTTTTCCTTGGTAAGGTTCCACTTAGTTCAGTGCAGCCTGTGTGACATTAGTGCTTTTATGCACTGATGGAATTAGAATTTAGAGTTACTGTTTAAGAGAAGTTTACTTATAATTCATTTCTGTTAAAGGAGAGGAAGAGAACTGATAATGAAACTGGGCAGAGGAAGAATTTGTTTTGCCAGCCTAAAGTTGTCATTACAAGTTTAGGCTGTAAGCAGTGACTGTAAGAACCCCTGGGCAGAGACAGCCATAAAAAACAACCCAAACAAAAAAATCCCTCCACCTTTCTCTCTCTATCTCTCTCTAACTTGATTTCTTCCCTTCTCCTTTTCACTGTTAGATTTCTGTGTAGACACAGAAAATATTAGTATCTAATTAAGTAAGAAAGAAGTCCAGTCTTTATTTTCTGAGGATTTACTATAGTTGTATGTTGAGTAAAATGGTAATAAGTGAAATCAATGTTTTGCTTCCATACGTATCTATGGGATACTTTGAAGCCTTCCAAGAGATGTTTGGTAATGGCTGGAACACTTTTTGGACAGTCAGTTTGGTCCTTGAGGTGTATCGACCCTGGAATCCCTGTTCTGCTTAAAATGCTCTGGAGATGAAAGCAAATGGCAAACTGCTTCTGTTAGACATTGGCAAAGGCCATGAAACCCATGTATAAATCATGAGGAACTGGATCTCTGATTCAGCACTGCAACAAAATGGTACCTAATAAAAATGTTGCTGTTGAGACTCTGTCTGCAGCCATCATAGATTTTTTATTATTGCCATTTTTTAGCAGAGGCTTCAGCAGCTGCTCTGACTCTCAGTGAGAGCTGCAGACACAGAGATCCCTCGGTGCTACCACACAAAGGTAGGAGGAGGAGAGGGCAGGCAGGACCTGGGGCTGGAGCCTGACCTTCCCCAGGACCTGGAGTTTCCTCCAAGCTGTCAGTGCAGCAGAGCACTGTGCTGGGTGACAGGGAGCTGAGGTGGCTCAGGAAATGGGAGAACGCCCTGAGTGCGTGTGCGGGGCCGCAGGGCTGGGGGTGCTGCAGGCATTCTGCCCTAACTTGACATGTTTATAAAACAGTTTACATCTCAGAAGTTGAGGCTTTTTACCCCTGCTGATTTGCCTAAACAGACACTGGCTTTTCTTTTCAGTTGCTTGTCAGAATATATATGGAAAAGTGATGAACCTAGTGAAGAGGGAGCTTGACATCAATTAAATTTAGCTATCTGCTTTGTGTTTCTTCTTCCTGATACACTGTCTCCAGTACAGTTTTCCCAAACTTCCTGTGGTTTTTCTTTATTGTCTTTATGAGTTTTACAAGATAGAGATGAGCTATTACAAGCTACAGTTCCAGGAAAAGAAGAATAGAATTTTGTATTACGTCTGCTCATTTTTTGCCTTCAGTTTTCGTCTCTGCCATTAACCTTTCCGTGGACTCTAGAAACTTCCTTCAGAGAGCCTGGAAGGCTTAAGACCTTCCCTTGCTCAAGTATTTTTAAATAAGAAAGTAATGATTTAATTAAGATAGTAATGCCTCATGGCTGCAGGAGGGGATGTGAAGTCTTTGCTGCAGATGATGAACCAGAAGTTCCCCTTTCTTTCTATCATTTTTTCTGTCCATTAGAAAGAGAAATGACTTCTGTCCATCCAGCGAGTTTGAGGTTTTGTCTGCAGGTGTGGCTGGCTGCACTCAAATGCTGAAGGCAGAAGAACTTAGTTGGGTAATATTAGGGAGATATTTTTTCCCACTGAGCTTCCTAGCTAAGCTGAACCTGCTCATGGGTAACTGCAGCAATGAGCTGTACAAAAGAAAAGGTATCTCCTGGGAAGTATTGATATTCAAAATCAATATTAGAAGTCAAACTCTCAATAGCCAAATTTAAGTCCCTTCTGCTGGTGAATCAGAGGTTAGACAGAATCTGAGTAAGAATTCTTGATTTGGCTACTGTTCAGCTGTTCTTTAATTGTTCCCATACAGTGCCTGGCATTGGAGGAAAGATGTTGATTTTGAGTTTCTCTGTGAGTGTGCATATACACATCATTATTCTTGGTTGGAAGTTGTAGTGTTATCCCTCAGCACTGGTGCTTATTTGTTTCCACGTTGATTTTGGTACCAGAGCTGAGCTGTGTCCTTGCATTAATTTTGTAGTGGGCTGAAGTTATCCCACTTCTGAGTTAGCAGCAGCCAGAAAGTACAGGGAGTTGTTTACAGAGAGCCCCATCGATTCTCCCTTTCTGTGGGAGCATTCAAGCAGCAAGACCTGCACAGTCTGTTTGGCACAGTAGCTGCTCTCAGCTGGCCCCGAGCCCTCCTGCTGTTAGTGAGGGCAGAGGATGTGCCAGAGCCGGGCTGTGCCGAGCAGAGCCTGCCTGCAAATCTGCTTGTAGTTAGCCTGGGGCCTTTTGGCAGCACACTACAGCCCATTGATTTAGTTGCAATCCTTTTTCCTTAATATTTTCCATCTGGCCAACAATGACCTATAACGACAGACACAAAACAGAGTTTGAATTATGAGCAGTGGAATAGTAAAAATGCTTCCCAGTCTCGCTCTGGAACCTGCACTGATGGGTCACTGCCACTGCACAGCCTGGGGCAGCCTGTTCCAAAACACTGCTGCAACAAGGAAAAGCATTGGAGCTCCTGGGTTCACACTCTGTGATAGAGAAATGTGCATTTGAAACTGGGAACGTGTTCCCTTCTTGCCTTTCCTTGCTTTGTGTTGGTCCTGAGCCGGACCTGCAGCGCTGGCAGTGCCACCTTCCTCTTGCACACACTGCCAGGGACAAATCACCCCAGGCTGTGGAGGACAGGGGAAGGAACCTGGAGGTGAAAACACTTGAAGACGTGCAGCGACAGGTTTGGGGAACTCCCCTTGTCAGGGGTGTTCTCAGCTCTCAGACCTGCAGGAGTGCATTATTGCTCTGCAGAGTGAGCTGTGTCCGGAGCTGGGCTGCCGACTGTCCCACTGCTGGACAAGCAGGGTTTCTGCTCTGATTACAGTTATCCCCAACACTGGTAGATACGCTGTCTTTAAAGTTTGTATCCTTAAGAAAATCTGTGAACTTACTTGTGCAGTTCCATGGGTTCCAACAGTCCCAGCCCTGCCATTTTTTTCTATGGGCAGTTTGCCACCTTCTCCTGGGAGTACTTGGGATTGTAAAAGGATTCATGGGTTTTTTCCCAAAAGTGATAGTAAATTATGCAGAGACCCTTAGAGATCTTGTTGGTCATAATATTTACAGAAAAATAAGAAATCAGTGGAAGTAGGAGAAGGCTCCAGACTGGATTCACATTCACTGACTACAGATCCAAGAGGCCTGAGACTCAGGGCACCTAAAAACAAACACCCCCCCTCCTTTCTTCTCCTCCTCCCTCTACATTACCAATCCAGGGCAATACTAATTTCACTGACTTTTCGTGAATTTAGAGAATAGTGAACGTGTGTCAAAGGAAGTTTATTGCAGATTTTGCAGAAGCTTTAATCTTGACTGCAAGTCAAAAGACTTCTGTAAAATATCAGTGAGAAGGATCACAACAAAAAATGTCAAATGTTAGTAATACCAGTGTATTGCTACTGGTGGAATTGGGCAAAGCTGAGAGTGCTGCATTCAGTCCAAGCTACTTCCCTGGGCTTGCCTTCTGACCAGAAACCGATTTTACTTAATTAATTAGGGCTTCGTGTCGCGCCTTCTTTCGTTGCTGAACAACTGTAACACAAGTAATTAAATCATGTCACTTTTTATTACCTTTGGCCCTGGCTGACTGGCTTGGAAACTTCATTTTCCAGCTAATACAAACTGAATTAGCGCATCACCTTGGGGAAAACCCCTCCCTGGCACCAAGGGAAGGGAGGAAGTAGTTAAAGTACTAAGTGGATAGATCTTCTCTCCCCAAACGGATCACTTTGGGGCTGCTGTCTGAAGGCTTACAAATGCATCTGTCAGGGGGAGCCATCCTGTCCCTGCTGACAGATGTGAACAACATTCCCAAGGAGATTACACAGCAGCTTCCTCCGTGCGAGGAGCGCGGCAGAGCCCTCGGGTTACGGGAGGTAATTGGAGACGCTGGGGCTGCTCGGGAGCTGGGACTGCGGGAGAGCTGCCTGAGAAACGCCTGCCTGTTGTTCCGATCGAGGCACTGCGGGCAGGGCAGGAGGGCTCGGTGTGGCCTCCTGGGGACAGAGTTACCTGGGCTGGCTTCGTCTGGGACCCCAGTGTGGGAGCAGGCTGGGGGAGGACAGAGCTTGGTCACTGCATTTACCCTCAGCAGCTCAGCTCAGTGTGGTTTGGGATTTATTGGTGTTTGAGTGTGCAGAAAAGAAAATTATTGTGGGCAATTTCCTATTTTAATCATTTGCTTAAACTGATGGTTGGACAATAAGCCTTGTAAATCAAAACTGTGCGCTCTAGACAGTTAATGGGCCATGGGGACTTTTCTTTAATTCCTGTGTCACATTTTCAGGAATTCTGTTTGAGGCTCGTCCATGGTGTTTCTGCAGGGGAAGAGTCAAGTGCTGTCACTCCATGTGCTTATTTTTACACCTGAGTGGAATTTCTCACTTGGCACTTTCAGCTCTGGTTGGGTTTGAGTTTAACTTTTATGCCTTGCTACCAACATTGCCTGTTATTATTATTGGGAGGCGTGTGTGCCACCTCTGAGCATGTGAACGTTCCTTTGCTATGGTGAAGTTCCCTCCCAGGGAGGGAGCTGTAAAACCCTTGGTTCACTGGGGTTTGTTTCTTGCCCATAGGAAACACAAGTGGTGTGGAGAACGTTCCAGAAGAGGGGTACATGCAATTGATTTGTCCTCCATCTTTCTCACTGAACCATTCTCATCCCCTGCCCCGATGTTCTCTGTAGCTCATTTTCCAAAATGCAAAGAATCACTGCTGTGTCCCACAACTCACTCACAGGTATCACTAACATACACCTGATGCTCAGCTCCAACTTTTAAATAAGCAGCAAATCCCTTTAGCAGCCAAACCCAGCTCCCTGCCAGCCTTGCAGTGGGGCTCTTGAACACACAGCTTGGGAACATTTTCCTTCCCTTCAGGAGCTTCTGTGTTACAGGTGGTGACACAAACTCCCAGTGCAGGGGTTTGGAGCTCCCTGCAGCAGTGCTGGAGCACAAGGCCTGGGTGCTGATAGGGAGCACTTCTGATTTATCACAAAAACTTCATAATTCTACTGAAATTTCAGCTGCATCTTAGTACTAGAGGGCATAGCTTGACAAGCACATATGATTGGAGTCAGTAATGAAAAGGAGCTGTTTCTCTGGTCAAGGAAAAAGGGTTAATTTGCATCAGGATGAAAAGGTTGTTCAGGATCTACTATTTCAACCTGTGATAGACTTAACAGCAGGCTTTGATCCCCAAATGAAATGTGATGGATTTCAACTGATGCCAGATGTCTCAAACCTAGTGGGATCTCTGATTGTCTGCCACATCTAGAATTCTCTCTTCCAGCACTTTCATGTGTGCTTTTAAACGTGGTTTGAGAAGGGAGATTCCTTGACAAGCTAAGCCTTTGGAATCCTCTCTCTGTACTGTCACTTCAGTGGGGATCTTTAGGCTCTCATGCTGTCTAGTGCATCCTGCTTTTTCAAACCAACTCTGATGTGCCAAACTGCTCTAACTCCTTCATAACCAATTTTTTTAAGTCCAGGCAATTTAGTGCCAATATCAGTTTAAGGCTGTTCTGAACCCTCTTCTTACTTGTTATTTTAGAGCATTTTACCCTGGCCAAGGAAAACCATTGGTCAGTGTATTCCTGTTGGTGTTAAGGGGAACACAGTTGTTGACTCTTTTACTCCAAGGATATCTTGTTGCATTTCATAAATCTTATTATAAACTGCCAGGCCCTTCAGTATGTCCAACAACAACCAGGGCCTAAGGATACTTCTGAAATAAATTAAACACAAAGTAGTCTATCATAAAACTAAATAAACTTCTGAAATGTCAGAGTGATTGGTAATTCACAAGAAGAAAGCTTGGCTATTGAGGGCACTTACAACTGTGCACACTGTAAATGGTGTTGTGCTTGTGAACATACAGGTCCTTTGTACGCAGCAGAGGGTGTTGGTGCCTGGGCCTGTGAGCCAGAGGTGTGGGGTTCCTGCTCTCCAGACTGAAGTGTAACGCTGCAGGCTCTTAAAACAGATCGGGTTTGTGTAAAAGGTTTGTCAGTGAAAGCCCAAGGGAAAACTGTTTATTTTTCAGAGTGTAAAGTTTGTTTGCCCGTCTCCGAGGTCACGGTGTGACCGGTGGGTGCTGCAGGGTCCTGCACACTGGATTGCCAAAGCTCCCCTCCATTCCTTTCATTTGCAGAAATTCCACAGTGCAGCTGCACTGAACCCTTTTTTCTGCCGAGGTTTTGGAGTGCCCACAAAGGACCCGGGAAGGGGTGACAACTTTGTCCTGCTCAGCCCCAGCTCCCTTTGCCATGTCCCAATTAGGTGTCAGCCCCCGAACAAAAGCCCTGGGAACGGGCGCCTCGAGCTGCCCGGGCACTTTTAGCTTGACTAAAACGTAGGATGGTTACATCATAACTGTCTTTGTTGCAGATTTCTGGCCCTGTGTTGTGCTGGGGGTATTCAGTTCCCTCCTGAACTGCAGCTCCTGCCTCTCCGGGCCCACAGCGCTGGTTGGGGAGGGCTGGGCTCAGAGGGGCATTTAGGGAACTTGGGGGCTTTGTGCAAGGGACACTTGCTGTAACTGCATGGACCTGGTCACAGTGCATAAGGAAGCAGGACTGGAATGTTTGAATTGACTTTTATTATTAATACACAGTGGCAAGTCACCTGAGTATTATGTATTGAGATGTGCCGTGAGATGAGATGTGATCCACTTCTGTGGGGTTTAATACTTCTCAAATGTGTACATGAGTCACATGGCAAAGCTACAGAACTTTTAGCTGAGTCATGGGAGGATAATAAACACAGAGAAGTTTATGACAAAATTGGAGAAGATGCAAAAAGAAAAGAAATGCTGTGGGAGCGAGGAGAGGCAAGGGTGCAGCTGGCTCTGTGGTGGCAGGGGCACTCACGGGGGGAGCTGTAAAGCAGAGGCACAACTGAAATAAATAAAAAGCTAATGTTCAGAGGAGGCTGTGGAAGGTAAGGCTGGATCTCATCACCATGCACAGGTGTTGCTATGGAGATTTGGGGTGTCTGTGTGTGTGGTTCAGTGGGAGTGTGAGAATGTATCAACAGACGAGTCCAGAAGAGACAATAATGACGCTCTGAGGTCCGTGAGGTGCAGGGGAGGACGTGGAACAGAGAGATGCCCGAACTGGGAATTTAGCCGCCGTGAGATCCCAAAGGAGCCTAGAGATGCCTTGATTCTTTCAAATGCATTTTGTGAAAATGCTGGAAACACTGCATGGGGGAAGGAAAGGAAGGTGGGGGAAAAAATGTAGTGGTGTACTACTGCAAGGAAAATAATAGCATATGGAGAGTCATCCCTGAGCAGAGAAAAGGGATTAGTTTTAAAATATGCAGGTAAGTAATTTAACTGCTAAAAATTAAGGTGGAATTTAAAAATAATTCAAAAGGGAAATTCATATTCGTAATGAAGGGAAGAAAAAAGTGCTTTGATGATGTGTTTTTGCTATTTAAAATCACGTCTGCATAGAACCCCTGAAGAGCATCGTGACTGGCAAACATAACTTGGTTCATCATCAGAACCTGAACTCACCATTATTAACTTAAAATAGACCATGATTCCATGATTAGGGATAATGCTGTCTGGGAGGAGAATCGTGAGCTGGCAGGTGCAGGAGGATGGAAAGAAGCAATACTGGTTTTAAGGAGGAGTTGCAGAGTTTTAGCTGTAAATGCCAGAAGTCTTGGATGACTGCTCACCAAGACTGGGGTGATGTTTGGGGTATTTTCCATCCTTGTGCTCTCTCAGACATGGGGTGGGGGGTTGTCCCCAGAGGTGCCTCCTGAGTTTTGCAGTGCTGGTGTGTGGAGGGGCACGGGGTGAGGGGCAGTGCCACCCTGGTGCAGGGCACTGGTTGGAGCAATGGGACCTGCTGGGCTCTGCAGGTGCTCCTGGGGCCTGCTGGGCTCTGCAGGGCCACCCCAACAGCCCCTGCTCACCCCTGTGGGGAGGGAACTGGTGGGAGTCAGGGCCTGAGCTTGGGGTGCTGCAGGGACACATACACAACTCGTGCTGGCACAGGAAGGATTTGGCCTGAATCTCCCATTCCTTACACTTTTGTCAATCAGGAGGGTTTCAGTGTGGAGATGAATGCTATCATTTATATAATAACCAAGGTCACTGTTGACAGAACTAAGTATTCTAGGCCACTGCAGAGTATTGTACTGAGCAAAAGGTCAAGATTTGGGAAGTCCCCAAATCCAATCCTGGCTAATACAGACAGATTTTGTAAGCCTGTCACCACAGAGAAGTGTGCCCATCTGTAAAATGGAAATGACTGTTCTGTTTTGCAAGGGAGATGGCAGTTGGTTATGCTGTTATCAAAATATATATAGTATGTGTTATAAATAAATACATGTTAAAATTCCACTTCTGATCTGTGTGAATGGAAGGAGTAAAAGTTATGTGTGCTTGCAACTCAGTCTAGGAGGGGATGCTGCAGGAAATGTGTTGGTGTCAGACGAGTTAGTGAATCACACTGATTTCAAAGGACGGATGTACAGAAGTGCAGTTCTGCCTGTACACGGCCCAGGAGCTGCTCTGGTGCTCCAGGAACTGTGACAGCTGAGGTGGTGCTTGTCTTTGTAGGTTCAGAGGAGACCAAAGGTACCACAGGTCCATTTCCAGGAGTGTTTGCTCTGCTTTTCCACGGTGTCAGCACACCAGCAACACGGAACGTGGAGCCATCAATGTTAAAAGTCAGTTTTATAAGCAGCTGCTGTGATAATTAGCAAATCTTCATAAATCATTTGAAAAGGTCTCCCTTGCTACAGGGGTTTGCTGGTGCTGCCCTGGAACAGGGAGCGTTTTTGCTGATGAGGTTCTCAAAGTCTGGAGAGTTCTGTGGGAGTTGTTGTGGTGAGTTCAGTGTTCACAGGTTCCTGCACACTTGGGTTTCCTGCTCTTTCCTTTTAATGAGCGCTCAAAAAATATCAAAAGAAATTATAATGGTGGGACTTTCAGATCTCAAAGAGAGGACATGTATTATCAAACCCTCTCTTCATTGGTAATGCCTCAGAACTGGAGAAGGAACAGCTGTTTTTTTTCTGAGAAAGGCATCTTTTCAACTGGATGCCAGTGTTGATGGTTTCTTAAAGATTTCCCTCTGCTATTCTTAGAGTTGTTGCATGTTCTTGTGCATCTTCTGGCTTGGGCTAGAAGGAGATTAAAATGAGCATCACTTTTGGTGTGCCATGGAGGCCTTTCTGCTCTGCATCCATAGGCAGTGTTTGACCTGGCTCAAGTCAAAGTGTTTGTTGTGGTTAACGTTCCCTGGTACGACTCATCTGGAGGGGGCATTTCTTTTTAACCATTGAAAACCCCACCAGTTGATTGGAGGCAATGCTAATAATTGTTCTGGCTTTAAATGCCTTTGTGTTTAATGAGTAGGAAGCTCCAGGAAATCCACTTTTGTGCCTCATTGCATTGCATTGGCAACTCAGTGTCACTGAAGGGAGTTGTGTGGGGTTTGGCTGGGCTGCAGTGACCCTGTGTGTGCACATGTGTGTGTGTGCACATGTGTGTGTGTTTGTACACGTGTGTGTGTGTGCACATGGCCATGTCAGTGCAGCTGCTTCCCTTCAGAGGGGCTGAGGAGTCCCTACTTCGAGTGCAGCCCTTTCAGGAGGGCAGAGGAGTGACCTGCCACGTGCTGCTGTGGCAGAGAGTTCTTTCCTTTCCTATGTTCAAATGGACAAATTTGTTGAAAATTTCAAAGCTCTGTTGAGTGCAGGGCCTATTCCTCTGGGCAGCAGCTGATCCTGGGCGATGACATCTTCTGGTCAGTGTGGCTTAGGAAGTGCTGAGGGGCTCGTGGGCCTTCCCTGTCCCTCTGCCCTCCCCAGCCCCTTCGAGGGCTCCACTTCTCCCTGCAGGTCTGCCCTGGGGAGGGTGAGCCCCATACCTGCAAACAGCCAGCCCCCAGCCATGGCTGGGCTGGGCTTCGTGCTGATTCCTTCTTTTCCTACCTCTGCTGTTGTCTCAGCCTGGCCCCACAGTTGTTGGTTTTCTGTTTAAGCCCCACATTTTGGAAACCTTTGTGTTTCCAGGCGGCAGCACAGCGCTGTTGTCTGAACGCTTTGCCAGCCCCTAATTGCTGTGACACATGTAACTAATGGTGTTTTGTGCTTTCAAGGGGTGCACTAAAAAGGTGATGACATATGAGGCAGTGAATGAGGCTCTGTGCAGCCTGGGCAGGCGAGTTTGTGCAGATCTGGTGCAGCACTGGGAGAGCTTTCCTGTGCCCGGCCGTGCTTCCCGTCAGCCAGGGCTGGTTTAGCCTGGGCTGGTTTAACCTGGCCTGGTTTACCTGCGCTGTCTCCCCAGGGCTGTCTCCCCAGGGCTGTCCCAGCTGTGTCACACCCCCAGGTTCCAAGGGACAGCCAGCTCGGTGCTGAGCCCGTCCCTCAGGCTGGAGAAGCCCCGTTTGCCGAGGCTTTGGTTGGATTCCCAGGACTTGTGGCACTGGTGTCACCATCCATGTGTACACGTGTGAGGAAACTGGGAATGAGGGTGAAGCTCAAAACGAATAAATTCAGGTTGCCCTTTTATTTTTGTTTACTCTTCACTCCAGTGTGATTTATGCTCATTGGAGTCTTTGAACTTGAGGCCTGTGAGCAGAGCCCGGTCTGGGGCTGGTTTGGAGCTGCAGGAGGGGCTGTGTCCTGTGCTTGGAGCTCTGGGCAATCTCAGTGCAGAGCTCCCCTTCCTTTGCTTAACCTCTGACCTGTGAAAACAAGAGTTAATCAAAACTTCTGAGGTAGCTAAGAGGAAGGGGAAGTGTTTGGTTACAAATTAAATATGAGCAAGTCATAAGCCATAAATCTTCAGTAGTGCTACCAGTTGTGCTACTTAACTTCATGACGTACAGAAAGTTTTGGGTTATAAACTCAACCTCTGTTGCTTTGGAGGGGTGTTTAAAGGCTGCCTTGAGGATTTGCTTTCTCTAAGAAAAATTCACATATTTCCTTTTTTTTTTCCTTTTGCAAAGCTCTAGAAACAGAGATAACTATATTGCTTGGGGTTTTTTAAATTTTTTTTTCAACTTTAACTGGTCACAGTTTGGTCTAGTAAAAGCAGAACTGTTTCACTATTAGGTAGTCAACACATGGAATAAGTGATGAAGTAAAAGTATTGAAGGTGGCAGGATAAATTAGCTTTCTAATGTATCCAAAACTTTTGGGCTCAGGGAGATCCTGAATTGTGCTGTAGCAATGGGGGGAGGTGAAAACTGAAGTGAGTCTGTCTACAGAATTTCCACAATTTTGTGGTGGGTTTGTTTTATCTTGTCGTGCCCCTCTCTTGAGCACAGCCTCACAGATCCCTGTGTTGTGGAGTGCTGAGTTCTGCTTCAAATACAGCTCACTTCCTCAGTTCCCAAACTGTGACACCTCTCTCCTCAAAACGGGACGTTATTCTCAAAATAGAAAAAGAAGCAGGTAATGCTGGGATGCCAAACAAGGAAAACAAGGAAGAGTTGATGTTACAAAAGGGCAGTGTGAGGTTCCTCAGAGGATAGTGGTGAGGAGCAAAGGGAGTGTGCCAGGATCACAGGCACCCGGCCCTGCCTTAGAGCTCAGCCCTGGCCCACTGGGTCCCTGCGCTGCCAGGACCTGCTCCACAGTCACCCTCGGCCCCAGGGAGGTGGGAGCCTGGTAACCTGCTTTGCCTTTCTGCTCCTACAGTGCATGATGCACATGCATCATAAACAGCAGTAGTTTCAAGGATTCTCATTTCAGCTCTGGAAGTGCAGTTCTGCAGCCTCCCCACTCACAGTAACTACTGGCAGTAACTTGTAAATGTAGTTTTCCAGGAGGTCCCCAAGTGATTAAGAAGAACTTTAATTGTGCCTCCCTGGGAGCAGCTGTGGTTTCCCACTGACAGGGAGCTTTCTGCCTCCTTGGTTTCCTGTCTTCTCAAACTCTTTTGAT
This sequence comes from Pachyramphus minor, assembly GCA_013397135.1. Classification (NCBI taxonomy): domain Eukaryota; kingdom Metazoa; phylum Chordata; class Aves; order Passeriformes; family Tyrannidae; genus Pachyramphus; species Pachyramphus minor. The sequence continues at coordinate 283,260 of VYXB01007997.1, read as the reverse complement.
AGATGCCTTGCACGGATTTGTTTACCAGGTTCTTAATCTCTACTTAGCAGATATGTTTGGAGAGGATTTCTTGTTACCCTTGTAATGGCTTTTAACTCTGCTGAAGTTTATTTAACTAGAGAGAAAGAAAGAAACTTATCTTCTACCTAATCCTTCTGGATTGTTTACACTATAATGCCAAACTTAAATGCTGTTTAAAGTGGTAATTGTCTGTCTCTCTGCTCTGTCCCAATACACACTTTGCAAAGATGTTTGGAGTGTATTAATTTAAACGATAATACTGTCATATAACATGAAAAGTTAAGTTGCTTATCAGTATATTTTGATAAGCTACTTACATTTTACAGTAGCATTTGCAGGCTTCAAACAAACGCTAATGATGGAGTGCCAGTCACTGTGTCTGTCTCATACACAGCTTCTCACCTCATTTGTCACCCAGAGCTGCCCAGGCAGAGCACGGGGCACTCCATTCCTTACAGCTGTCAGGATGGAGTCATATTTTATAAAAACTTTCAATCCTGTCTCACTATATCACAATAGAACCCATTTGCTCAGAAAACAGCTGTGGTTAAAGCAGCATCAGGCAGTGCCTCACACTGGCTTCGCATCCGCTGCAGCCGAGGGAAATCCCTCCCTGGTCTGGGACAAGGGGTTGGAATGAAGAGCTGTGCCATGAAAGCAGGGCACAGAACCCTTCCAAAGCAATGGAGATGTAATGCAAATGAAAAGGCTGTGATTTTTCTGCTTGTTTCTCTTTGAATCTTGTTTCTTCTTTTCTTTTGGAAGTTGAGTGCAAATGTGAAGGTGAAGTTTCCATTTGACAAAGTAAGGGCCAGGCTACACACCATGGTGGAATGAGATCTGACAACAGTTGAAACTGAGATACTGGTTATACAGTTCAAAAAATCCACTTGTATGAGGACTCAAACCCCAAATAACTGCCTACCTTGGCTTTGCAAGGACCCTCAGCAGCTGTACAGGAGACAAGTTATTTAACATTAAACATGTTCCAGCCACATGAGCATCAGTGCACAGAGATCTTCGGGGTTCAAACTTGTGTTGGACTGTGTGTGTGGGGTGAGGGGGGAGCCCCTGGTGCTGTGTGGCTGATTGGTGCCCAGGGGTGGGCAAGGGTGAACTCCGAAGCTCAGTCCCCCAAGGAGAGGGATCCCTCAGCCTCCTGGCAGGGTTCTCCTCCCAGTGCAAGTCTGCTGTGGCTTTCCTAACAGATAATTATGCAGCATCATGTTAGGATGCATCTGTAGCATAAGGGCTGGTGATCCTGGATTTATTAACTGAGATTTCACAAGTTAAATGTATGCTTTTCCTTTTTTTCTTTTTTCCAGTTACCTCCCATGGTTTGAAGTCTTTTACAAGCTGCTCAATGTCTTGGCAGATTATTCAGCAAAAGGACAGGTATTATTCTGAAATACTGACCCTCCTTTTCTCTGCCCAATATCAAATGGGGGCAAGAGGATGAAACAAGCTGTTTGAAGAGGTGCTTCTATCCGAGTTGACCATGTGAATTATTCATACCTATGGTACACTGATATAAAAGGTCATGTTCAGCTTGGGAAGTGCCTCTGAAAAGTAAATATGCATTTAAATGATTTTTGGGAAAAGATGAAGTGCAAGGGTGTGGCTGTGGATGCAGCACAAGTCCCTGGGTTCCTGCAGTCCCCCGTGCTGGACAGGCCCACTGCCCATGTGCCCTGTGCTCAGCACATCCTGCAGTTCCCAAATTCTGGCAGAGGGCTGGTCCAAGTTTACTTGTCGTGTGCAGTAAGTGTAGAACTAACCTTACTCATGCCAGGTTTGCCCACCTGGCACCATCTGGCCCTTCTGCCCTGGAGTTAACCTGGTTACACCAATGCCTCCTTAGTATTCCTTTTTTTTTGTCCTTATTTCAGGATAGTCAAAGGAGTGAGCTCCTAGAAACATTTCATAAACTCACCATCCCTGAGCCAGGAACCTCTGTTCATCTCGGAGTGGTAAGTGAAGGGGGAGATGGAGACTGAGGTGCTTGGTGTTCATTCCATGTCCTGACAGGGGAATGGCACCAGCGATTCTCCAGCCTGGAGCTTGTACACAGATGTTGTTTCCCTGTGAGGACACAGAGCTGTGAAATTCCCCTTTTCACATTTGAGGCCCTCTGTTTCTCTTCCTCTAACCTCAAATGCCTTTGAAATGCTGTTCTTTAATTGGGGGAAGGTTGTGTGTGTTCCCCATGGAGACCTCTCCCCATCTCCTGTGACCTGGGGGAGGTCACGGAGCAGCACTGGGACATTTATTGCCACCACTCCTGCACAGCCCCTGGGTCCTGCAAGGGAACAGGGCTGGGGAGGAAACAGTCACATACCTGTTACAGCAGCCTTTGCAGTATTCATTGCTTATCACATTTACTAGTTTATTCTCCTCTTCCCCCCTCCCTGAAAAAAGCTCATATGAAAAAGAATTTATTTCATTTTTAAATCTTGTGAGAAAATTAAGCAAAGCACACCAACAGAACAGATTTGGGATTTTATTGGTGGGATTGCACTTTGCATTTAGTCTTTTGGGGTTTTTGTCTTCAAACTAGCACACCTTGTGTCTGAGGCACAGTGACACTGTGCAGCAGCCTGGTGCTGCCACTGCCTGTGGGGTGTTCACAGGGACACTCGTGGGCTGTGCAGCCACAGCCCTCCCCCCCTCCATTCCCTCTGCTCCTGCCTCCACAGGCCTGTCTGGCAGCAGGAGCTCCCCCTCCTCCCCTGCCCTGGACAGGGAGCAGTTGTGTGGCCCTGCTGGTCCCCAGCTGGCCCTGGATGGGTCCCTGTCCCCTCAGGGCTCCCTCCCTATGAGCAGCACTTCTGTTCAGAGGGTGAGTGACAATGAGCCATCTCCCAGGGCCAGCATCGGTTGGGATATTCCAGTTTTTTCATACCAGTGGTTCCAAGGAATGCTGCTGGTCTCTCCTTGTCTCAGACATTTCATGGGCAGTGAAGCAAGAAAGGATATAAAAGAGCAGCCCAGGGACTGTGAGCTGTGGTGGGTTCCTGCATTTTGTGTTAGCTGTTTCTGAGCCTATTTGGGGGTCAGGGTGAGGTTTCTCCACGTGATACAACTCTGTGTGCTGTTCCTGCATTGCATCTTTGCAAACCAGTTACACATCAGAAGCAGAAATTGTGTTTATAGTGTCTATATTCAGTGTGGCTGCTGGACCCTCTTGCTGTTTCAGGTTATAGGCTGATCATGAGGCACTGAATTGCAATAATCAATATTTGCTCTTTTTGTAGCACTCTTACTTTACTGTGCCTGACACCAGAGAGCTTCCCAGTATACCTGAAAATGTGAGTATTTGAGAGGACCCTGCACCTCACTGCTTCTATTTAACATCACAGCAACATAGATAACAAATGTTACTGTTTGGTAGTCATGGATTGTATTCTGTGAAATCCTGAGCTTTGGGAGCTCTGCGTGTGTGATTAAAAGCTGAATTGCATGACAGACAAAGTTCTGATGGCCAGATTGAAATGGGTAGAAACAGCAGATCTGCTAATCCTACACTGAGACCCCTCGGAAAGGATGACCAGGGAAAACAGCCTGTTTGGCTCCTGAAAATGTCACACACACCTGGTCTCTTCAGAGCCACTTCTTTGGAGGCTTCAAGCCTCTCGAAGCCTGACGTGTCCCAGCAGGGCTCGGCTCTCCAGCCAGGGGAAGGGGCTGGGGACAGACAGTGCTGCCATTTGCTGCTCTCCAGCACTCTTTAATATGCTCTCCCTGTGTCTCAGCCAAATTCCTCTGCCTGACATCTCAGTTTCCTTCCTGGAGCATCTTGTGGTTGGTCTGAGCATCATATACCTCAGCTGAGGCATGAAAGGAAGAGAAGGCATCATCAAGACATTTCATCTCATTTGGGGATGATTTGTATAGCAGATAGCATTTGGGGCTTTTTGTTTCTGTTTCAAAACACTGCTGATGGCTTTTCTGTGTTGCAGACTCTTCATACTGACACGTATCCTGTCAGTGAATTTAATAGATGAGCTCTTTCTTCTGGAGTGCTTTATTTTTGTACAAATATAATACACTGGGTGTACTTCAAGAATCAGTTCCTGAATCTAAATCAGCCATCAAATCTTGTAGAGTGAGTCACTGGTGGGCCTTGGAGGTGCCTGGTGCTATGAGGTGTCCTGCTGTCCCTGCCAGGGGTGGGCTGGGCAGGCTCTGGGGGCAGCCAGGGCCCCTCTGGGAACAGGGGAGGAGCATTTCATTGAGGTGACAGACCCGTGAGCCAACACGTGTGTCTGTACCTCTCCCCGGGTCCAGAGGGCTGGGGCCCATGGTAAGAAAGCAAAATCCTGCAAAGCAACTGCACTGGTCTAACTGGAGCTGCAGTTGACTCTCTGCTATTTCTCAGGCATTTTGCTTGTTTATATTTTTCTAATGTTGTATAATTTCTTAAGAGCTTTTATCTGGGTGTTAATGCCACTTTCATGTGGAATTAAAACATGATAATACAAGGACATTAAAGGAGCATAAATCTTCATGTATTTTAATCAATGGGCCTGATTTATTCAAAATTCTACATCTTATCAGTAATTACATTTTGAACCCCATATTTAGCAAAAGTTTTAGTAGTGCCAAACTTTGAAGTTGGATGTGATGATGTATGGGGAGCTGCACAGAGCTCTGTTTGGAATGTTAACAAGCCTCTTGAATTATCTGACTTTGTGTCAGATCCCTGTGTTTGATGAGTTTAATGTGAGGGACATGTAAATGCATTGTGGCTTCAGAAATAAGGGGGGGGTCTCTGCAGGAAATGCAGTGCCAGACTTGATTTCCTGGGAGTAGCTGTTGTGCTTCAGAAGGATCAGGTAAACCAACAAGCTGAAATGGTGACATTTTCTTGGTAAGCATACTCTGGGGTGTTTCTGGGTCACTGAGACCCTTTTCCTCGTTAGATGATGGTGGAAGAGAAGTCTGTGATTTTTCATCTCAAAACTCAGTGTGCATTTGTTGATATTAGATAGCAAATGATCAAATGGATGATGGATCTGGGAATGAACTTCCAAAGGAGCATGAGGGAGTTTTGTAGCACTTTTGGTGAATTTTGAGGAGTGGGGATACCTGTTCTTGTGTCTGTTCTGAAACCCCCACTTTTTATTGCCCCAGGAAAGGTTTAAGTCCTAGGAAACAAAATACCCAACCATTATCCTGCAAATTGGAACGCTTTCATTTGTATTTATTTAACTCATTCATGGTTTTGTCACTTACGAGACATGTCTTTCAAAATACAAGTGTAAGGCCCAATTTCAGCTTCAGAGCTGACAGCTTTCTTATAAATACGGCTCCGAGGGAACACGTGAGCCTGCTCAGTACCAATACATTTCCATGCAGCCCACATGCTTCCCAGGTGTCCTTGGCAGATCTCTGAGAGCAGACAAGACTAGAACCTCACGAATCTTTCCATCTGAAGGTACATTTGTGTGTCATTTCGCCACAATGCACTCGATGGAAGAACAAGAGCAAGTCAAGTCCCACGTCTGTTTTCCTCTCACAGTGGGTGCTGTAGCCTCACAGACACATCCATGTGGAGCAGAGATGCTCCCCAGGCAGGATGCAGGGATTGTGTGCTCCTGCTGCCGTGCCCCTGATTTGGGTGGCAGCAAAAGTTCAGGGCTCCTTAAAAATTGCCTTAATTCCCACAGTGTGCAGGAACTGTGTCGTCACGCGCTGTGTTTTGGCGTCGGGGAAGGCTGGGTGAGAGGGGGAAGAGGAGCCGTAGAGAAGACAGCTTATGTTTAGACAAAAATATCATGTTAATCAGCACAGATGGGATGAGAAATACAGAAAAAGTACATGATAGTTTAATAGGTTTTTGGCAAAACGTGTTGGCTTTTTTTTTTTCTCCTTTGACTGTACCTGTCTGTGGCTCCAGCTTTGCTGTAACAAAGACCTGAGTGATTGTTTTATTTTACATATTTGAAGCCAACCATAATGAACCCAGTTTTTATCTCCCTACATCCTGGTCCCAAAGTCTCCCAAATACAATGCTTAATTTTCCTTCAGTTCTTTGTGTTTGGATGGCAAGCTGGGGAACATATTTTTGCACAGTATGAAGCATCTTGGCAGACTTCTCAGGCCAAGTATCTTGGATCTGTCAAAAGTGCTAATAGGCTTTGTTGAGCTTCTTTAAGTTTCTAAATCATATTTGCTTTTTGCTTTTCTGCACTTTTTTATTTAAGGATGATTAAGATTGCACTTGAATTCATGACTAATCTAATTTTGCTCTCACATGTGCTTTTTGTATAAGGCTGTCTTTATCATATAGCAACCCTTTCATGTCTGTAAGAAGCTATTTGGAAACAAATTCCCTAATTCAGCATTTTGGAGTGTATTACCTTTTCCTCCACAGTGCCCCTTTTCTGTAATATCTGTGTTTTAAGAAGTGAAAATGCCCTCTCCACACACAAATCCTGTTTTCTTTACCTTGCCCTGGGAAGCAGCTCGTTCTAGGAGAGCAGAACAGACAGTGATCCAGTTGCCTCCGTGGTGGCTTTCTGGTTTTGATAGTCAAGATCTCAGGATCGTGTTCTGCTGTTTGTCAGGGGACACCTGGGGGGTTTAGTCCCTGCAGCACAAGCACAGGGCAGCTGCACTGGCCGTGGTGAGGGGATGCTCTGAGCACGACGGGACAGTGAAGGGTGAGACTGTAGCACAAGGAGTGAACTCTGTTTGGCTTTTGGGTTTCTGGGTTATTTTTGTTAAGGACACTTGCTTCTGTATTATGGTGAACCAAAAATTCTTCTCTCTCTTCCCAGAGGAATCTGACAGAGTACTTTGTAGCAGTGGATGTGAACAACATGCTGCACCTCTACGCCAGTATGTTGTACGAGCGCCGCATCCTCATTTGCTGCAGCAAGCTGAGCACTGTAAGTAAAATGCACAAGAGTTTCTTCTAGTCACAGTATTTTTGATTTCTTTTTTTTTACAGTCACATATTGGAAATTATCTGATTTATCTCCAGGTCCCCCTTTCAGTCTCACTTAGGCAACCTCAGCTCGGTTCTGTGCCTGTATGTGAGGGGTTTACAGAACTTCTCTTGGCCTCTGATGTTCAAATGAGAAGGGAATTTTTGGGGTTGTTTGGTACGTGAAGGTACAAAGGCTTATGCCATAGTGAAGTCCTTTTTTCATAATTTACTTGACAGGAAAAAAAATAGATAAATGACAGTGTCAAATGGATGTTGCAGTGACCTTCTCTGGAGGGACCAGGGGAGTGGGAAGTACATCGACAATCCACAGTTTTGCAGTTGTGTTTGATAAGGTTTAGTCTTAATGCTACTTAGGCTCCATCAAGTGTCTGAGAGATGAAAGCTGCTGAATATTCTGGAGTGCTCTCTTCTAAAAATGGCTGGAGATCAAAACAAGCACGGGCCTGCTCAGTTCAAAGTTTTGAGCTCTGCATTTCAAGTTTAGCAGTCAATAAGATTGTGATTTTCCTCATAAGAGCAAATGCTCCGTGGTCATTGTGTTTGCTCTGTAAATGGTTATTGATTGCTTTCCTTTGTGAGTGACGAAGATGGTTTAACTAATTTTGCTTTCCAGTGCTGTGGACTGAGCACTTGAGTGGTCCTGGCTAAAGCAGAGCTGCCATTTCCATTTCGTGTGGCATTAGCCAGGCTCTGACTGCATGGCCATGACCTGCCTTGTATTTGAGATTAAAACTGCTCCATGGAATTGCAGGTGCTTGAGAAGGCTGAAATGGTGTCCATAAGCCCACCTAGGGTGGTCTGTCAGCACAGGGCAGAGAAGTGAGAGAGAGTAAGGCCTCCTACCTAATCCCAAATACCTACTGCAGTATCATTTTGAAGGATAAGTTAAAGGAGGAGGATTAGAATAACCTCTGGGACCTGTTAATAGTTATTAATAATGTTTACAACCAAACCCACATTTAACTGAAAGCATTTAAGTATTATGAAGTTTAATACTCTAGAAAACTTGCAAATCTTAACCTCTCTATCTACCAAGTGTTCTATGTGCTTGCTACTAAAATAAGGAACATCCATCCAGGCAATGGAATAAAATGAAGGAGAGGTGTTTATTTCAGCAACCTGCAGAAAGAAAAGAACAGCAAATGATCAGAGAAGAGGGAAGAAGAGAAGGGCTGCCCAAAGCATTTCAGAGGTTGTGTGGTTGGTTGGTTTAATCTCTCCCTTTGTGACAGAGCCTGGGAAGAGGAATTACTTACCTGTCACTTTGCCTTCCTTAATGAGCCAGTTCACAAGTGGGGCTGGGTTTTTTTCCCCATCTTTCTGCTATTTCTCTTCCTTTTGCCTCTGTCCAAGATAAAAGCATGTCTGGTTCTGGGGAGGGAGGGGTATTCATACTGTGTGTTCTTAGCTTACAACTTTATATCTCAGCTGCTCCAAGCCTGGAGTGACAGTGTAAGACAGGTTTGAAGGCTGGGCCGGAGCCAGCGATTCCCTGCTCGGCGGCTTCCAGCAGTAGGAACAAGCTGCATTATTTTATTTCAAACTGTGCTCAGCGGAAGCCAAGACCTTGTAACTGGAAAGGAACCAAACCCAGAATCCTCCGAGTGCAGCAGGGTGGGTGGGGCTGGGGGGGCCTCCTTTGTTTGGAGTTCTCCCTTCTCCAGCTCGTTTGTTTTAACTTTGGGAGACACACTTTGCACTTAGGGTTGAATTTAGTGTCAGGTAAGAGAGGGAGAATTAAACCATCCTGGGTGGAAAGGCTTTCATGGTGGGGTGAATTCTGTGCCACAATACACCATCTCAAATTCAGATTTTAATTTTCAATATCCTTACATGCTTGAGTTGAATGAGATTTAGAATGAGGCTGTGTTTATTAGCTATTTTATAAATTGTGTACTGAACCTATAAAAGAATTATTGGTGTTTTCTTGGATTTTATTCTGTTGTCCTACAAGAAGAAATGCAAATAATTTCTCCAAATGTTAAAACAGTTATTGCTGTTAAATTTCCTTATGTATTCTGTGAACTAACTCCTCAGGGAAAGCCAGATATGAACCAAAATGCATAAACCCCCAGTGCTTGGCAGCAGCCCACCTGCTGGTGGGAGCATGCTGCTGCAAAATGAGGCTGGAGCTCTCCTTGCATCCCGAATTCCCTTTTCCATCAGAGCCTGCAGCCCTGCCACCCCAGGGGGTGTTCAGTGGCTGGGAGTGGGGCAGCACCAGGTTATGTCCCATTATGGACTTAGACTTGGCCATTTCAGTGGTGTTCCTGTCCGGCTCCACCACACTGAGGGGGATTTCTTTGCCCCATTCCCTGTTATTTTTGGAGTGTTAGTGCAAAGCAAAGGCTCCCCTGGATGCTCTGTTGTTCCTGGGAGCTGAGGTTCCTGTGCCACTTCCCCCACATCACAGGAAGCTCTGATACGTCCTCTTACTCCCTGGTGGGGGTCTGAGGTACCTCAGGGCTCCCAGGGTAAGGAAATGGAACAACATGTGATGGATTTGATTCACCACAATTTACTGTGATGCCCCAGAGCTCAGAGCTTGCCCAGCTCTGGTGCCCCAGCTCTGTTCCTGTCCCTGTAGGTCTGGACCTTCATACACCCCCTGTGTGACAGCCCTACTTTCACTGCTTGACTCTTCTGTAGCCCAGATTTCTGCTTTGTTCTTAGCCCCACATAATGCAAAAGGAAAAGGCCTTCCAGACATGCCAAAGGTGGTTTTTTGCCCAGTGTTTGTGTTGCACCTCAGGAGGCACGACCTGCCCTATACAGTGTGTGTCAGGAGCAGGGACATGCTCTGGGAAGTGGCCTGTGGTGACAAAATGCCATTGATTTCATTTGCTCAAATATGGTTTTCAGAGTATTAAATATCAAACTGCAAGAAGTGCCCAGTGCCTGGTGTCTCCCTTCCCCAGAGATCCCCTTACCCCTCCAGCAGCAGCTGCTCTGAGCGAGGCAGTGGAACTAATGTGATTCCAGAGTGCTGGATTCCCATGGTTGTGGCAGTTGGGCATTTCTCAGGCTGCCTAATTGTGAGGTCCCTGTTCCCTGGATGGCAGTCCCTCCCTAGGTGAGGTGTCCAGCAGATTCTGAGCCCTTCCCAGGTCAGAGCTGAAGCTGTAGCTTCTAAATTGAGTGTCCCAACATCCTAATATTTGCATCCCATATGGACCACTAAATAACGTGCACCTGCAAATAAAGAGCTTGGTTTGAGAGAGACTCAACAGGCACTTTCTGTGCCCTGTCTGCTCCCAAAGGCACAGTTTCCATAGGATGGTGGTTCAAATCTAGTTTAAATTCTTGCATGTTCTCACTTCTGGAAACTTGTTATCAGCACTGGGATGCTTTGGAGCTTCGTGGACTCTTTTGTTATGACACTTCCTTTTCAGAAATTTTTCTTTGGAGTGGAAAGTCTCCCTTGAAGAAACTACAGCTCTTTGAGCTACATTTTTATGAAAAGACTTGAAACATGTCACAATGAGGACAAGAACTTGTGAATGCATAAACAGAGGCTACTGGGGAAGAGTAAATATGATCAGTTTGTGTTATAATTTCAGTGCATTTTTGTGGTGTCTAATGGATGATAACTTCCAGGATTGGGGATTGGCCTCTACTATTGCTTTAGTTGCCTTTATGTTTTCATTTCCATGTTTCTGTTGCTTTCCAGAACGCTGGGTGTTCTTTGCAGGTTTTGTTTGTTGAATGAATCACGTTCTCAGCTGCTCCCAAAGTCAGGTGGATGAGAACCACCACAAAGCCGTGGTGCTTCACCCTGAGCCCCTTGTTTTTATCAGCAGTGCTGCACTTTCTAATGAAGCATGTTGACATGAAAACAGAATGGATTCTTTGCTTTCTTGTTTCTAACTTTGCCATGTGAGGCTTGGGGCCTGGGCTGTTTCTGATGCAGTTTTGGTGGTGTTTTTCAGTTAACTGCCTGCATCCATGGCTCTGCAGCCATGCTCTACCCGATGTTCTGGCAGCACGTTTACATCCCTGTTCTGCCCCCGCATCTGCTGGACTACTGTTGGTAAGGCCATGTTTGTGTCTGTGTCAGAGATAAGTGTACATATCCCTGGGATTCTCAGCAGTGTTCACATTTCTCTGTGCTGGTCCTGAAAATACGGTGTATTAAGGAGGCACCAACCCAGTAAGTACAAATATTCATGTCAGTGTGTTGCAAGAGTCTGATAGGAGGAGTGGTTACTGTGGAATGCTGCAACTTGGATATTGTGTCATTAAAGTCTGTTTTCAGCATGTCTATGTCAAATATTCCAATTTGAATTCAGACTCCAACAGGATATACTTTTCTCATTTTCCTGCTTTTCTGAACTTCTATTGGTGGTGGGAAAAAAAGTATTTAAAAAAAAAACCCAACAACTATTAAAAATCCCTGTTTTCCTGTGGTGATCTTTCATTATGAATGTGTGTTTAGAATGTGATATTTACCTTACTGAGGGGAGTGAGTGACCTTACCTCAGGCTTCAGACTGGTCATCCATCCACCTGGGGACAAAGGCCTGTGGAAAGGGGCTGAGCCCAGAGCCCTGGGAGGGGGCAGAGAGCAAACACTGGACCCAAACAGGGAAAGCCACAAGTCACTGGGCCCCACTGAATGGCTTCTTTCATGGCCAGGGAAGGAGGGAGCCAGAGCCTGGGAAGAGAGGGTTTCCAAGGTGTGTGACTGTGGGGCAGGGTGTAATCACATGCTCACAAATACAACTGATTTCCTCACCCAGCCAGGAACTTTAATTGCAGAGGGAGCTACACACTGTCATTGTTTGAACAAGTCAATTTAGCAACAATTTATGTGCCATAAATATATTTCTCAAAATAGAGTCCATCTCTTTTGTAACCATGTGAACTTGCAGATGTCATTTTTGCCTGGGAGGACTGAGCAGTCAGCTCCCTGATCTCCGCTTTAAGGCAATATTTCTGCTTACTGGTGTCTGCCTCTTAAGGGAAATGACCTGAGATTCTTCAAAATAGAAGAGTTTAATTTAATGGTTATCTCCTTTGCAAATATGACATAAGAATTTTAGAGAGCTGAGGTGGGAACAAAATTGAAAGCAATGAGAATTCTTCAGTTGTTATGAATGCAGAATATCATGTTGATTCAGTTGGCTGTGCCCTTTTACTGACTGTGCTGTGATGCTTTTGAATCTTCTCCTGCTCTTTGGAGACTCACAGAAGGGTGGATAGACTGTGTCACTCATGATCTTTGAACGTTTTTGAAAAACAGTGTATTCCACTGGTGATGGAATATACCTTTGTGATGGAATAAGCCTTTTGCTTCCCATTTCCCTCTTGAAAGGATTTTCTTAAGCTTAATATTTGTGTTGCCCTGCGTTGCTCCCTGACATCCCCACCCTCAGAACTGGAACTGCCAGAAGGTTCTGTCTCCAAAATGCTCCAAAATACCCTGGCTCTGTGCTGGGGCTGCTGAGTCAGTGGTGGTGCAGCACCCCTGGGTCTGGAACGACTTCATCCTCTGATCCCTGTCATGTAGATTAGCTGAGGACAGGGTGTGGGAGGGGAAGCAAGAGGAAAAGTGCTGTCCTTTATTTTGTTTTTGATTAGGCACCATTCTTTGCTATGTTTTCAGCCAGGGGAAAGATTCTGGGGGGAGGAGACCAGAAATCGGTGGTGGTGCTGCTGAGATTTCACACCTGAATGCACAACTTCTTCCTTCAACTACAGAGCCACAAGTCCTGCTCAGTGAGGTGCTGCCACCAAGCATCAGTAGCCAGGCACATGCAGCTACTGAAACTGGGTGGATCTTGTCCATCTCTTTCACTGGGAATTTAAACGCTTCTTGATGTGAAAGACACAGTCTATCAATTGTCCTCACTTCTTTTCCCAGTTTGTTTTTCATGTGCCATAAACCCACTCCCTCTGTGTCTGTTTTCTCCCTTTCTGCTCTCGGTGTCTGTGTCTAAAATGAGCCTGTGAGCAAAGCCCATCTTTGCTGAGCTGTGACACAGCTGAGTGTGTTCCCTGGGTCCCAGAGCTCTGTCACCAGAAGCAATAGTATATTTGTAGGGGGATTAAACAGCTTTTTCTGTCCCAGGCTGCTTAGCAGCCAACACTGCTGTATTCTGAGCACACCCTGGCACAGCTGCTGAGCAAACCCTTCTGTTGGGGCACTTTTCCCTTTCTCCAGGAGTTTTTAACTCCCTTTCTCCTCTTTTCTAAATCTGCATATCATCAATATGCTCCTCTAGGTAGGTGCAGGGAGCTGGAGGGTGAGTCCTCCCACTGCTGGAAGCAGAGATTGCAGCCTGGGGGGCTCTGGTGGCACTGCCATGCCTGGCACACCTGGGCACTCCCTGCAGGCTCTGGGAGCTGCTCTCCTGGCCTGTGCCTCTGTGTCCTCTGCATCCTTCCAGTTTGTGCATCCATCACCCAATAGATTTTGGATTGAATTCTGGTGCCTTTCAGTGAGGGATCTGAGGAGAACGCAGGAGACTGCCCTGGAGAGGGAGGTACCACTGGTGGGAGAGAGCCACCCGTTAGGTCAGTGCTTGTATATCAAGACATGAACTTAGTAAATGGAATCTCACCCATTTTCCTGGAACAAGGAAGCAAAATGTGTAGCTGTAAATGTGTAGCTGTAAATAGGAACCTTTTGGACATCCCTGGGCTTTTACTTACTTTTCCTGGTGAATTGCAGTATTTTTTAAGGCTGGGCTTTTTCACTTAAGGAGAAATGTCCCTCTCTTTCACCTGCTTCTCTTCCAATTAGCAGTTGCCCACCTCTTGGGAGCATAATTAAGAGGTCTCTCGTTTGCCTAAGGAAACGAATTAAAGAAATTGTAAAAATGCAACTGTAATAAATGGGCACTCTACAGCCATTATGTCCCCAAAATCCATATTCCTGCTTAGGCAGTGCCAGCTTAATGATTGGATATTTACCTGTGTAACTCATGTGACTGTAAATAAGGCTGCCTGCCTTGGGAAGCAGCAGCTCGGAGCGGTAACGACCCCTCTCTTTGTTCCACAGGGCTCTCGCAGGCACTTTGTTTGAGCAGTAGAGACGGGGCAGGAATTGATACTTCTTCATTTGGCACTTAATGGCTGTTGGCTGCCAGCAAACAACTTGGAGTCATTAGGAGCTGTGGCTGTGAGGAGGCCCAGGACTGATGAAGTGTCGGGTGGTGGGGCAGGCCTGGCCTGAAGGGCAGCCTTTAATCTGCCAGGGCTCCCTGAAGGATTAAAGGTTGTGCCGGGTGGTTCTCCCTTTATACAAGGGATGTGTCTCGCTGAACCTCCCTTGAAAGTCTTGGAAGTACCATCTAACCTGATAAAATATTAAAAGCTGTGTGAGTGTTTCCTGTATCAGGACATGAATCTCAGTGAGGAAGAACTGTTTCAGTGTGCCCTGAGTGGGGAAGGGGGACACACACTGTGTTCCCCTGCACAGGATGGTAACAGAGCATTTAAATAATGGCACATGATTAACTCACAGTAAAGAGAAATGGTGATAAAAGCAATTTATGAAGTCTGACATGAACCTTCAACATTTACCTCCAGGTGTGTTTCCTTTTCAGTCACATTGATGACGGATGACAGAAGAATAGAATTTCTCTGGCAGATTTTATTGGAAATATCTATGCTCTTTACCAGATTATATTTTATTGAGGCTATTTTTGCAGCCCCTGTAACTGTTTTATGTGCTGTATTGCCTTTACATGTAATGTCTGTCACTCCAAAATTTGCATCCAAAGCTGATCCATGTATCTTAAGCCAGATCTTGTCTGTAACTCATTAAAATCTTCCTGGAGGTGCATAGTTTTAAGGTTTAGACACTCTTATTGTTGTTTTGGTGATAACCTGGAGGATTGGTAAATGGGTGTGATGCAGTTGGAGGCCTTGCCCAGGTTCAGGTTTTGCTGTGCTGGTGACAGACGCTGCGTCGGAGACGAGCGGCCGGTTTGCTGGAATCCTGCACTCCTCCTGCTTCCTTTCATTCCAGCTGCCAAGCCTCCACTAGATGAGACATTTGCAGGCTTCAGACTTCCTGCCGAGGTTCCGCCGCTGTGTTGTGGGGATTGGGGCTGTCGAGTTCCTGGAGTTTCTAATTGGAAGCACATTGGTGTCGGTGCGCGGGAGGAGCGGCGGCAGAGCACACGGGGACGTGCTGCAGCCAAACCTGGGCTTCCTCCCTGGCTATAAAATTCCTGGGAATTTTCTCGCTCCTGGGCTGGGGCCACTGGAAATGAAGAGATGGTTTTTGCCATGAACCAAACATGCAAAGTGCCCAGTAGAAGCTCTGCTCAGCTGAGCGCTCCGTGTGTCCTGTTGTGTGGTGGAAATTCCTGTCCGAGGGCTTGGGTGCACATTGTGGTTCTCACCTGCAGAATTCCCAAGGAATCAGAAGCTTCAGGGTTAGTTTGTGCTGTGCCAGCCCCTCTGGGTTCTGTCACAAGGGGCTGCAGTTCCTGCAGGGGTGTGTTTCAGCGTTCCCCAGTGAACTGGAATTTATATGGGTTTAATTCTTCCCAAAGAAAAAGGTGGTCTCATATAGAATGTCTAATGCAGAGGCTGTTTCCACCTCAGTAGAGCATCCAACAGAGTGGCAGTTTGAGGGGGTGTGTTAATAAACAGCATAAATATTAATGTGCTTATCAGTAAATATGTATTTTTAAGGTATTTTTCAAGAAAAGGAGGAGCAGGGATTTTTGCTGCTCTGGTGTCTCAGGGGTTTTTTCAGCACTGCACTGCTCTTACTGAGCAGTAGGCACCAGCTTAGAGCAGCAATATGGGAGATATTTTAATCCAAGGCAGTACAGTGACATTTCTCTCATTTTTTCATCTGAAATTGAAAATGAGCTCTTTGAGCTTCTGTATCCAAAGCGAAGGGAGGCTCTATTTTAGAAGTTGTGTCTGACTGTGTTGCTGTTTCGCAGGCAGGATGTGCCATATTTGCAATTAGCAGCTCTGGCACCTCCCTGATGGCTCCAAGGCACTGTCCCTGCTGGGGGGGGGTGTGCTGCCATGGGGTTCATGTTACAAACCTGCACACAGAGACACAGCTCAGTCCCTGTGCTGGCACCAGCAAGGGAGACTCAACACATCCATCTCCCCTTAAATGTTGCCGTGCTGGTCACTACTGTGGGGCAAAATTTGGCCTGAGAGCCTCTTGGGGTGTTTCAGTGCTGTGTTCTGAGGGGGGCATTGGCTATCAGTGCATGTCCTGGGAACTCTGGAGCTTAGCAGAATCTTCTGAAGTAATTTTTATGTTTTCTTTCATAAATGTAAACATGTCAAGATTTATACTTACAAATGAATTGCTTAAAAATGTGTCTGGACTCATTCAGGGAATTCAGAACTTGTAGTACCAGGTGATGCACATACACTAAATTAACCACTTGACACTACAACAGGATGTGTTTTTGAAAGAATGCCCTTAGAGAACTCAGGGTGTGTTTTTAAAATTGCAATAACACCTTTTGTTTGTTTTATTTGACAGAATACTCCACTATTAGAGATATGTTTAGTAGCTGTCCTTAGGTACCTGCCTGAACTTAGGCCTTAGAAATTCTGCTGCCAAGAAAAATTAAAATCTTACGGGAGTGAGAGGATATTGCGTAGTAAAAACAGTCTTTTGGGTCAGGAATAACATTTTGTTCACATGTGGTTTGTTTATATATATGTGTGTGTATTAATTGTTAAGCAAAATCTAGTGCAGTATCACAGTGTTTTCCTGTAGCTAATTTTGTAAGTCATGTGTGTGATTTCAGTGTTGTGGGAATGTAAAGCCAGTTTTTTTTCCTCTCTGCAGTGCCCCCATGCCCTACCTCATTGGGATACACTTAAGTTTGATGGAGGTAAGTCTCTCTCACCGTTTCTGAAACTATATCTAGTGTAATGATTCAGAGCCAAATTCCACAGGCAATTATACATTCGTTCATATGTGTAAGGATGCACTAATGCTGTTAATCTGGGTGTGCTGAGGGGGTCAGTGAAGCACCCATGGAATGGTCAGTGTCCAGGAGCCCTGTTCACTCCTGTGCTCCCTGGGCACAATGTGCGCGGTGACGAGCTCGTGTCGGGGCCCCTCCCCGTCCTGGGGCTCCCTTCAGTGCCCTGGTCTGACTGCATCACGAAGGCAGAGTCGATATTAAACCACAATGTTGACAGTTACAGTTCTCTTTTAGGCTTTTGCAGACAGATTGTAATTTTTTTAATGTTCGAAGGATCTGAAATGAAGGAACTTGCTGTTAATGTTAACACAAAGCTGGCAGAGAACCAGCCCTCACAGAAAGCTTCTCCTATAAACAATTCCCAGTAATTCATGTGACTTTTTAAAAACTCTAAAAGTGGAAATAACACATTTGCTTTTGACTGGTGAAATAGTGGATGACTTTCCTCAAAAGTATCTGGGGGAGAACATAAACTGCTCATTCAGGTCCAGTGAAAATGCTCGTCCTGTTGATTGAGCCCCTGGCACAGGAAGTCTGAACAGGAGTGTGTGCTCCGGGTGGGAAGAGGCAATTCCTGCCTCCTGGGGGCTCTTAAATTAGCAGGGGTGGACTGGGGGGAGCTGCCCTCGTGCCCCTGTTTGAGATCCCCATGTTTGGAAGTTCAGCCCTGTGTTCAGGTACAGAACAGTTTGGAAAGCTGGGTTTACACCACGTAAAGGAATATGAATTAGTGGAATGATTGTTCTTGTATTGTGACATTTCTCTGGAGATGCTGACCAAGTATGCTTGCAGTAGGGCAGATGTGTGTAGTAATGATGCCCTGTCTCTGTGTGTGCTGTGGAACTTCCCCCTTTCTCAGCATTAACATGAAGTAATTTTAGAAGTCATTTTTTCCATAAGAAGATTGAATGTGCAGAATGTATTTTTTCTTTTCCTTGCCACCCTGGGTACAGATGATTTTTCATGCCCTTTATATTGCTAAATAAATGGAGTACAGAGTTGCAGTAGGACGTGGTAGTGAGTTACCAATTATTTTGAAGTCAACACGTACATTTGTTTGCACATCATATCCCTGTGTTCAAGGGGCTTCTGAGAAAGCCCCTCGGGTGCTGCACAGACAGGAGCGAGGTAATATCTAGGAGGAGATGTATTTCATATTGATGAGGAACCTTCCTGCCCCGTGTCTGTCCCAGGCCGTGGTTGGTGTGGTTATTGTGGCCCCGTGAAGGAAGGAGCAGCCCTGGAAGAGGATGGGGTAACATCTCCATAGAGACCTGTCAGCTCTCACAGGTGCCTGTGCTCACCACGAGCTGTGTGCTTGGCCTGGGAGTGGATGTAAGAATTCCACCTTGGAGTGGTTCTGTGTGATGTCTCACTGCTGCCTTGCTCCACAAACCCAGTGCCTCCTCCTTTGTCTCTGTGTTTCAGACTGCAGGGCTCTGTGGGCCTTCCAAACTCCATCTGTAAAAACTCAGAAAGAGGAGTTGTTCTTGGAGAAGCCAATTTTCATCCATTTTAGTAACTTGTGAAAAAATCTGTTTAGTACTAAATCCAGTCTGGCTGCAGAATAGCCAGAGATTCTGGAACACAGACACGTTTTGGCAAAGGACAGTTATTCCAAGTGCCTTATCAAATCAATGAAATAAATAAACCAAACTGTTTTCTCTGCTTTTACAGATAAATTGAATACAGATAGAACTGTATCCTGCAGTAGTTCTGCTTTTTCCATCAGCAAATAACACAAAACCCCACAGTGGCTGGTGGATCTGTCTGTTGACAAGTGCTGCAGAATTTCTGTGCCCTGGGCAAAGGAAAGGTGACGTTTGGCTCATGAGCTGGACAGTTCCTGGGTTACCTCTCTGCCTGTTTCTAATGCTCAGGGCTCACTGTCATTGTTCCTTCCCTCACATGTAGATATAATGTTCTGTGGTTTATTTGTTAGAACATCATCATAGTAGCAACAGCAATTTTTTTTCTCATGATATAGCAGTTTTGTATTTTTAAAAATATATTATCTTTTCCATATAATTTCATAAACTAGAACTACAAACTACTGCCATTATTCAGCTTTTTCTTTAAGTGCTGAAATTTCAGCAAATGGGACTTTAAAAGTGTTCTGAAGAAATGCACGTGTTGGGATAAGGGGTTGATTCCCCAGCCTCCCGTTCCAGCTGAGGCAGGTGGGCCCTTCACCTGTGCAGAGCCCAGGGGGGACTGCAGGACTGGCTGGGCTCAGGCCCTGCCCCAGCAGCAACCACTGCAGGATTGTCCTGGTGCTGTCAATGTTCCTGGCAGCCTGAGCTGGCCCAGGGAGAGCTGTGCTGCAAAGGGCACGGGGGGTTCAGGGTAGAGGAAAGAATCCTGTTCTCCCTTTAGTGTTGTTTCTGTGGGTTTCACTATCCCAGTGTTGGAATGGGGCCCTGGAAGAAGCAGAAATGTCCATGATTTTAAAGAAAATACCCCCTCTCAGCTCAGTGGGTTTTTCCCAAACTATTTCATACCCTGAAGTTAGTTTGCAGTTTCCCGTGTTCCACGGGGGCTCTGTAGAAGGAGCAGTTGTTTTAATGGAAAATGACAAATTTTTCTTATGATTAAAATATCAAGCATATCCATTGACTGTTAAATCTAATTTGCTGTGACTGAAATGTTCTCCAGTGAGATAAGATAATCTCCTGTTATAGGTCAGAGGGCTCCAACTGATTTATGGGGGAAAACCTTGGTAGAAAATATAGAGCTGTGTTTTGTGCTCTTATTTTTCAGCTTTTCTATCATCACCTAGTTAGTCATTCTTTATAAGATTTCCATTTAGCAATCCATAAAGTGACTTCAAAGAAGGCTAAAAGTTTATAAGCTGTTGGATAAGCAAGGCTGAAGCTATCACATGAATAATGGAACATGCTTACAGAACTAATTGAATTCATATTAGAGGAAGATAAGTACTTAGCAGTGATAAATAACGAGATAGGAAAATGAACCTATCAAAAGAACACACCCCTTTCATAATGTTATTTTCTCTCTCTGTACTGTAGGTTATTTTGGTCTTCAAATTATATTAAATTGACCTTTGTGTTGGAAGTGGTGTCAAACTTGGCTGCAGCCTGTTACATTTTGTCAGAGTAAATGATGGTTTCAGCAACTGTTTCTGTAGGAAGGTTATTAGTGGGAGGGTGCTGATGGAGGAGGAGTGCCCTTGACCTGGGGGACTCCCTGTTGGAATTTGGGCACATGTGGTTTGGATCGACTGTCAGGGATAGTTGTGTTGGGCTGGGAGATGTGGAGCTCTGGCAGCCAAACTGTGCCAGGACCCAGTCACCCTCTTCCTGCCCTAGCTGGGGCACAAGCCCAGCATTTACACTTAAGGATTAGAAAAGCGTTTCTTGCCCATTTTTGTTAATACTCCAGTCATTCAAGGACTTTTGCTGGGTCTTTAGAACTGCAATTCCTCCAGGGTTGTCCAGGATGAATGTGTGTGTGAAACTGCACTTCAGAATGATTTTCTGACCTTTTACCTAAGCAAAGAGGACAGCTCTGTGTGTCGTGAAAGCTGTGTGAGCAGGGTTTGGTTTTGTTTTAACCTGGTATCAGTAGAGATGTCCCTGTTAGGAAAGACAGGTTCCCTGAAGTTCCTGCTGTGCTCCATGTGGTGGGACACGCTGGCTGATCTCCCCTGCTGCTGATCCTCTCTCCTCTGTGCAGCCACACGAGTGGAAAGCTGGGCCCTCTGAGCACCACACACTTATTTGGGAGGGACTTTCTGGCATGTTTCCCTGCTCTGGCTCAGGGAGGCGTGAGGATGCTCTGTTTGGGATCCAGTCAGAGCCCAATTAGTGTGTGTGAGTCTGAGCTAACGAGCCCTGAGCATAGGTTCTGTCAGTCTGGGCTCAGCCCTGGCCCTGCCACAGGGTCCCCCCTCTTCAGAACACACCCTGAGAATTCACTGACCACTGGGGTCTGTCACTGGTGGTGTTAATTGTTAATTATATTTTTTGATTGGGGTGAGAAGTAGTAATTAGCTTTTTCCACTGATTTATACTTAGTAAATCAATGCCTTTCTACCTGTAAGTGAAGAAGTGCAGCTTTTCCATGGGGTTTAAATGAAGGGGCTATAGATATACTTAAATCCAGGCCTTAAAACCCCAAATGCAGTTTAGTCACTCACAAATACTACCAATATTGCTGTACCTGGTTTCAGGAGTATTGATAAAAATGCATTTCAAAATACAGCAGATTACTTATGGAGTTATCCTTTATCCAATTACTGGACAAATGGAAGTAACAACTGTGTTTTTATAAGAGCTTCTGGGGGTGTTGGAGGAGTAGTACTCAGGAAGGCCAAGGCCTGCAGCTCCAGGCAGAGGGCAGGTTTTGCCTGTGCAGCAGAGCTGGGGCAGCACTGGTGCTGTTTGTCACTCAGTTGGCAGCAGCTGCTGGTGATAAGGATCTGGGAATCACCTGTGCAGGCTCAGGGTGCCCGGGCGGAAGGTGGGAGATGGGCAGGGGGGTGGGAGCCCACCTGCTGTGCCCGGATCAAAGGGCCCCGGGGTCAGGGGGCACATCCCCTCACCCAGAGCTGTCTGCTGAATAGCCATTTCAGGTTGTAAATCTGAGCGGGATTTCATTAAGTCCTTCTGGCTGCTGTTGGGGCATGAAATAATAAAATTTTATATCCGCTGCCTTTCCTGCTTCTGGCAGCCAGATTGACACGCTGTTGTCTGCAGCATTGGGGTGTTTTCCTTAGGAAAAGAAATGGAAACTATTAACTGAGGACAGACAAGTCATTAAGTAAATGGATCTTAGACTTCTTGTGAATCATGCTTTTACAATAATTTCATAAGCATAAGCAAACTAGAATGTTAGTTTTGGTTAACAGTGTTGCCTTTCCAAAAGAATTGGTGGAAGGTGTGTTACCTCTCTACTGTTACAACATTCTTTAATATGTTAATCACTTTTGTGTTGAGGTTATGAAGCCTCATGATCAACTTGGTTTATGTTTTGGCATCAATTTAGCCATGAAGGTACACAAACCATTTTTTTGAGGGGAGGAGAGTGGTGGTGGTGTTTGTTGTGGTTGTTTTTGGGTTTTTTTTTAATTGAACTATTCAATAAAATTGTTCACCTGAAAGAAGTTTGACTGGGGACTTTTTGTGGTAGAAAATGCAAAACCTGCCAACTGCAGCCAGTGATGATAAAATAAAATTTAGTGCAAACTGGTGTTGGTATTATTGATGAATATTGCTTGTAGCATGTGGTGGGAGTGGGACAGAGGAGCACCCCTTAATACTTCTATTAGAATACAGTTTCTCTGGTTTTGTGAACTTTCGCATAAAACATTTAAATGACTTCAAGTGTTTGGCTGCTGGGAGCGGGACAGGCGCCCTGACTGCGCTTATTTACGGACCTGGTGTTTAAGGCCCCCTGGAGTTTGTTTGAAAAGTTAAGAGATTTTCACAGTAAAGGTGCCATTTCTGAAATTTAAAGTGCTCTTTTCACCAGGAGATAAGTTCTCTCTGATTAAGTCAGTAATTCTTACTAAGCCATGTTTATAGAGGCCATAAACAATGGGTTCAGTGTGCTTGTTAAACCAGCTTTCCATACCTCTCCACTCTTTTAAAAAGAGACATTTAAAATAAAAGGCAGGTGTAGATGTTAGTTTGATTTAGATGGATTTTAGATGATTAATTATGGCTACAAGTAATTGGGCAGGGATGGTTAAGAGAGGTTTGCAGGAGTGAGATGTGATGCACATTTTCACTGAATCTCTCCTTTTGACTCGGCACATCCCTAGTCTGTAGGAAACTGTAATGGTCATGTTTCCTCTTAATCTTTGCTCTTCCACATCTTTTTCAGCAAAATATGAACATACTGGACACAGTCCTGTCTGTTGAACAGGTATCACTTTACTTGTAAAGTTGTGTTTAGCTACCCAGGAAGTTGTGGAATATGGGCTGGGGCCCTGTGTGGCTTGTGGCTGTCCCTTCGAATTTCCAGAGAGTTGTGACAGCACACAAACTGTACTTGTGAAAAATGATCTACATGTTGTTGTGATTCATGGAGTCCAGTGGGATTTCATGTGAGAAATGCAGTTGAATGATGGGAATTTTTACTCAGATTCCAACCTGAGAGTACATACTGTTATTTCCCTGTCAGTTGGGCTGGTAGGTGCTACGCTCAGCAACAGAAGCGTGTGATTATTGGACAAAAGCCCTTATAACTGTCTGATAATACTTTATCAAAGATGATGGTGAAAGGAAAGGTGATAAAACCAGCTAAGGATTAAGATGAACTGGTCAGTCTGCATTTCTCTAGGCTGAGCCGCAATCAAAAAATGGTATGTTTTCAAATGCATTGCAAGACAGATGCTATTAATCAAGTTAGTCTCTGGTGTTTTATTAAATCTGAGGGTTTGTCTCAAGGGAAATCCACTGCCTTAGTACAAATCCTGAGGAGTGTCAAAGTAAGGCTGAGCTCTGTGGTGCAAAGGTGCAGCAGAGCAGAGTTCAGTATCAGCTGCCTTTCAGGTACAGTTATTTCTGAGCCCTGTGGGGCTGATCCACTGAGCAGCATTTCCAGTCCCTGCAGCATGAGCAGCACCCTCTGAGCTGTGCTCCCTGGCTGACCCCCACGTGTCACAAGCTTGTTCTGTGCTAGGAAAACCCCAAATTCAGCTGAAGGGAAGGTGCAGATTCATCACCAGAGTTACAAACCCCCCAGCACGTTCACCACGCGTGTGCTGCTTCTTGGGCAGGAATCAGGAGAAGGTTTGAATTCCTCCTGTCTTGTCCTGCCAGCACTCGAGTTTGACAAGCTTCTGGCTTTGGTTAAGTGCTTTGCAAGGCCTTTTTGTTGGAGGTTTTTAGACTCCTCTGAGTATAAGGGAGATTTTTAATTTTCTGAAACAGGAAGGAGCAAATCAGTTTGTCTGGTGCTTCCGGACTCCTAGAAGGAGCAAGGCTCCTGGATTGCTTTAGAGTTTATCAGATGCAGCCAACAGAGTGACCTTTGGTTCCTGAAAGGCAAAGTGCCTGGTTTGTCGTGCAGTACTGGTGCCTTTTATATGGAAAGCATTAAATGTAATATTCTTCTATTTAAACTGAAGAAATGTCTCATGAAGACCTAAACTTAAATGTCTACAAAGTGGTTTTTATGGTGGTTGTTTTTTTTAGCCCTAAGTACACAGCAGTTTGCTTTATAGACAGAGGACTGAGCCTTGAAAACTGAGGGTAATTATTTAGCTGCCTAAGGCTCAACTTTGCCATTGTTTTAGGACTTTAGTTCCTTTCTTTTAAGGGAAACAATTCCCCCCACCCCACAAAACCTTAATTAAAAATTAAGTATGTTTTTGTTCACTTTCTTCCTCAGTAACTTGCATTTGGTTGTGTGTGCAGGTATGTAGGTACTTAAATGTTTATTTACAGTGTTGCTGGGAAATTGCCTCAATTACCATATTCTATAATTCCACTTTTTCTGATTTTGAATTTTCAAAGCTTTATTTGAAGAGACCTTAAAACTGTGGGCTCAGTCAGTCAAAAAAAAGAGATCCAATTTTCCTGTTAATAGACAAAGTGCTAAGTATTTAAATGCTGCTCTGTTTGATATCAGTGATTCATTTACTGTTGTTTAAGCAGGGAAATCAAGTCTGACAGTGTTTAAATTTGCTTAGATCATCGATACCTTTAGACACTTAGTCACAGGTATTAATGATCCTTCTTTTGAGAAGTAGGTTCTGCTTTTCTCTTCTTTGTCCACAAACTGTAACAGATGATGTTAACCCTCAGAGTAGGTTAGAGACTTTTCTTTCCCTCAGTTCATGGGAACAGGAGAAAAAGTTCAGACTTGCTGACCAGGATATGGTGGAAATAATTAACCTCTGGTGGTATCCATTTTACTTAAACGCAGTTGTAAACTTGACTCTATTGGAGTTCCAAAACCTGGAATTTGGAAACCACTTCCCATCCCTGACTTACTGCAACTCTCGACTCCTAGAAAAGACATTCTTTATTGTTATTTAAATGAATTTTGAAATATGAAAAGATATGCTTGAAATCCTGGCTCAGCTGGAGGCTGCTAAACTTGCAAAAAGGATGCCAGAATTAAGGAAAACATTAGTAGAGGTGCTTGAAATAAATCTTTGCTTGAATATCCACAAACTCTCTGGTTTGAAACATTTCAGTGTGCATGTTAAGAACTCTTCTCTGCCAACTGAAGGTTAATTTTTCAGCATTTTAAAATGAATAAATAAAACAAATGATGACAAAGTCAGGAATGTTGGTTGTTTCTAAAATGCTTGAAGTTCTGTAATGCCCTGATGTTCTGCCATCACTTGTGTCGTTTTCGCATCGAATTTAACCAGCTCCTCATAGTTACATTGTCCTTCCCTTTTTAGAAAGTCCGAAGCATGGCCCTGGAAGATGTGGTGATTCTTAACGTGGACACCAACACGCTGGAAACGCCCTTTGATGACCTCCAGAGCCTCCCCAATGACGTGGTACGTGTGGAGAGATGGATCCAAACTGCTTCTCCTCGGTCCTTTCCTCAAGTGTTCAGGAATGTCTGTCTGAACATTTGCAGACGTGCTTTGAAGCCTCCTAATGAAAATTAGCCAGTGCTCACGGGAGCTAGGAATCCTGCATTGTTAGATAATTTTGTTTCCAAATGAAATTGGGTGGACTTGTTGCTGGGACTGCTTCCAGGTGAGCTTTTTATATCCTGGGATATGATGTGAAATGGATTCCTGCATAGTCGCTTCATGCACTGCTAGAATTCAGAACTTATTTTCTTTCTCATTTGCACTTTTTCTTGCTAAATTATTTACTTTCTTTTATAACTTGATAGAAATGTTGCATAAATACTTGATCTTTCCCTTTAATGGGACATTTCCCTTTGATGGGACAGAAAACCATCCCACTTGCTGCTGGAATTATCTCCACTAAGGAAGCTGAGGGGGAAGAGCAGTGTGTGAGAGTGTAAGAAGCTGTTTTTAGGGCAGAGGGTGAATGTTTGGGAGAACACGGCAGGGAAAATCTGGATCTCTTTTGCTCCATGAAAATATTGTGCTGACAGGCAGGTCTGAACCTTTTTATGTGCAGTTGGGAAAGAAAACGGGTATGCAGGGAGCTCAGTCTAAGCTGGTGTGTGTGAGGAGGAGCTGCAGTGATGGTGAATGCCAAGTGGCTCCTGCTGTGACCCCCCAGCATTCCCCTGGGACCTGCAGTGGGATCCATCCTGTGAGAACGGGATGCTCAGGAGGGAGGGAAAGGGCCATCTTGATTGGGAGCAATTTGGTTTTAACCAAGCATTCAGTCTATAAAAGTTGCTTCCATGAATTTTTCTGGCTTTATATAGTTTTTCATTTTGATTTCACTCCCAGCATCCAAATCTGCCAGCTGGTCACTGCTCATGCCATTATCCACAACCCGGGAATGACAGACCTGTAAATCTCATGGAATTATGTAAGAAATGGCTGGGTACAGTGAGCACGGGGCCTCAAACATGTATATGATTTGTCAACAATCAAGTATTATATTAGATTTTATGAGACTTCATTAAAGGAGCTGTTGTGGGTGCACTGTAGAACATCAGAAGAGACTCCTGCAATAAACACAGAACTTCAAGCTTTGGAATGTAATAAATTTTAAGAGACTTCCTTCCTTTCATTATTTACTTTTACTTCACTTTTATAACAGTAGAGAGTTGTGTTTTATTAGTTCAAATTTCTTGATTCAGTTTTCCACAGGTCTGTTTAAAAGCTCCATTTTATCTGGGAGGATGTTTAGAGCAGAGCAGAGGAAGTGCTGCCAGCAAATTCAATTAACTGGCAGGGCTCACCAGTAGCGTACGTGGGGTAGTTTTTTTCACAAGTGCTATATAAATACAGCTGGGATTAATATTTTTCACAACAAAGCTTTAACTCGAGTCGTGTTGCACTGTGTAATTAATGTTTGGGATGAGGGTTTCTGTCGGCTCTGGCTCTGCATCGTTTCAGGTACCTGGATGGGGCAGTTTTCCCCTCCAGGTCTCTCCCTTCACACTGTTCCAGAGTTGGCTTTGACCACTAGAGAGCAGCTGCTCTGCTGTGCAAGAATTGAATTTCTGTCAGTTCTTTCATGCATCATGTGTTTGGAACTGTAAGTGGATCAAGTTGTTCATCTCAGCAGGGAGACTCTAAAGCCAATCCATTATACTTTTTTTTTCTCCTTTTTTTTTTTTTTTCCCTTTTTGCTTCCCTGGGAGGATGGAGAGGTTTTGGGAGTGTGTCTCCCCTCTGGTCTTGGTCTAAGTAGATGCATTTATGATCTGAGAAACTAAAAATGTCTTGAGGAGTTTCCTGATCATAAATGCTCTTGTTATGTCAAACTACTCTGTCAGCTTTGCTACTTAATGTGAGCAGTGAGCAATTCATGCACTGCTGAATAGACAAAATTTACTTTGCTAAATTAAATCTATCTATATTCAGCAGTGGGGAAAAACATCTTCTGTGTGATGCATTCACCATCAGGTAATTAATCCAGTGGAAAATTTCTAAAGCTGTTTTCCCCCCCTCCTTGATCAGCTTTTTAAATCGAGTGAATGAAGTCCAGTGGTTATTTTAGAGCTTCAGGTAGTGCGCTGTGCTTGAGTTCCATGACAGTGATGTTGCTACCTAAACTATCGGTTCTTGGGAATCTAGAATCACCTATTCTTTAATTCCTAGGATCCAAGCAAACATAGGCTACCCAAGGGTCTTTCCACTTAGCGTTTGTGTCAGAGGAGCTGCAGAACACTGAGGCAGTTCCAGCAGTCAGATCAAGTTGTTTCTTTGCCCCACTTACCTCAGCAGTACCTGTTGGCTGTCAGGCTTCCTGAGCTGCCCAGGAAAATCAAGGTGTGTACTACTGTGTTACTGATTCACTCTCTGAAATGAGAAAAACTGTCCCTCCTTCACCTTCTGCTTCTGATGTATTGCTGAAAATCTGGCAGCATGAGAGCACCCTGGGAAGCAACTCTCCTTTTAAAATAGTCATTATTAAAAAAAAAAAAAGATTTATTAAGGACTGTGATTACAATAAGTGCATCTGCTGCTGACAAGTCTCCTACACCACCGTCTGTGTTGCAACGAATAGCAAAGAGGGGGTAGTAATTTATTTCTTTTTTATGCAACCCTTATGGATTTTTCATATATTTCCAAATAAGTGTCATCTTCTTGTCGTGGCTGTAGCCAGAGCTCCACATTCCAAGGGCTGAAGGCCACGCTCTGTCAGTGTGCAGTTGTTGCTGGGTGAAGCCCTGGCAGGGGGCAGGCAGTGTGTGCACCAGGGGAGCCACAGAGCTGGGGGCACTGCAGTGGCCTGGGGACATCAGTGCTGTGGCAGCAGCTCCTGCTGTCCCCTCCCTCCCCTCCCACCACAGGGAGGACGCTGCTCTTACTGCTTCTCACTCAGGGAAATGAACGGCTTCCAGGACAGCCACAAGTACCAAACCACAGCTCTATAGCCCAACCATCTTCCTAAAGGTGAATCTGTTTTTATTTCTTACGCTGTGTTTGCGGTAGAAGGTTTCTTGCTTTATTCATGTTGACAACTGAAAAACCTTGGACCTAATTAAAAGAATTTCCACTAGCACCTTTACTGAACCATTTCATTCTGCTGCATTGCACAGATTGCATTCTGAAACATGGTGAGAGTTGAAATCGGACCTTTAAACCTCAACTGCCAGAAGTATAAAAATCTTCTTTAAAAACACTCTCAGGGTAGACTGTGTGTATATGTGTCTGTTTGGCTAGAAATAATCCTCATTTTCAGTGGTCACAGTCTTCTTGGGTTTTTTAAGTATGACTGCCTCTTTTGGCAGGAAACAACCCTAATTCTGCTCATATCATCTTCTTTGAGTTATGTACTAATTTATTCCATAGAAAGTATGAGTTATTTTTTTTGTTACTTTTTTGTCTCTTTAAACATGCTGTTAACATTCTTTTTTTTTTGTTAAAAGACTGTGGCATACCTATTGCAGTAATCCTGCATATGTATAAAACAGACATGCTACAGCACTCAAGGAATTATCAAAATACCTGTCAATATTCTATCTCTGTACCAACCAGGGGAGCTGAAGCACAGAAAGGCTGTGACCAGCCCTCTGAACTTCTGGTTTGTTTAAAATGAAGCCTTCTCCTTCTATATAGACAGCAAGTTCTGTATCTTCACATTAATGTTTAAAGAAAACCCTTTATGACAGTGTTTGAGATGGTTTTAAAAGTTACTCAGAGCTCTGGACATTTTATTGCACTTTTAAGAACTACCTTTAAATGGTTTTAGATGAGTTAATATTGGAAATAAATGCATATTTCATCCCTAAAAGTTCAGACTCTTTCAAACCTGAAGTGTGCTGTTCAGGTTTGAAAATCTGGTAAAGCTCTTACATTTAGAGAATTACAGAGCTCCTTGAGGGACATTATCTCAGTGAATAGAAGTGGGTTTATTTTATGGGTATGAGACTAAATCTGGTATCATGTGTTGTGTTAATGTGGGTTTGTGAGCTCACTAATGCATCGATCATTGGCATAAGCCACAGCACTCTAATTTGTAAACAGTGCTGGACATGCTCTTGGTTATTTCTGTTACACTAAATAACTGTAATGAAATGCCTCCTACAGCAGAATCTGCAGAATATTTAAAAGGAAATGTCTTTGCAACTGTTTTGGTAAACACAAGTGCAAAGATATCATCTAGTTCTGAGAGAAAAACAAGCAGTGCCCAGCATGGACTCAATATTTCCCACCAATGGAGAGAGATGAGGAGTCACTGCCCTCCCCAGATCCAGGACATGCAGGAGCAACTGAGGGGTGTGCTTCCAGGAGGGATGGAACTGCAGCTTCCCGAGAGGGGCTGTGGGGGCCAGGAAGGACTCTGAGGGGGCCATGAGGTGCTGTGAGGGGCCACGAGGGGCTCTAAGGGGCCATGAGGGGTTATGACAGGCTGTGAGAGGCCATGAGGGGTTATGACAGGTTGTGAGGGGCCATGAGGGGTTATGACAGGCTGTGAGGGGCCCTGAGGGGCCATGAAGGGCCCTGAGGGGACATGAGGGGCCGTGAGATGCCGTGAGGCTCCATGAGGGGTTATGAGGGGCTCTGAGGGGACATGAAGGGCTCTGAGGGGCCATAAGATGCCATGAGGCTCCATGAGGGGTTATGAGGGGCTCTGAGGGGCCGTGAGATGCCATGAGGGTCCATGAGGGGTTGTGACAGGCTCTGAGGGGACATGAAGGGCTCTGAGGGGCCATAAGATGCCATGAGGCTCCATGAGGGGTTATGAGGGGCTCTGAGGGGCCGTGAGATGCCATGAGGGTCCATGAGGGGTTGTGACAGGCTCTGAGGGGACATGAAGGGCTCTGAGGGGCCATAAGATGCCATGAGGCTCCATGAGGGGTTATGACGGGCCCTGCCCTGAGGGGTGGCTGGGGCAAGCACAGCTCAGCCCTCCACAAACCACTTCAAAACCATCTGAAAACAGGCAAAACACCCCCTGGCAGGGCGAGGAAGAGTGTGAGGGGGAAGGAGTGTCCGGGAGCAGCTCTTGGGACCGGCATGGGCAGAGAGGAGGCGGGAGCAGGGCAGGAAGCTGAGCTGGGAAAAAGGCGGCAAGGGAAGGTGTCTAAGCTTCTGTCTTTGTTTCTCACTATTTGACTGCATATTAATTAGCAATAAATTAAATTAATTTTCCTAATTCGAACCTTTTGCTCGCTGAGTGCTGCTGAGGGGCAGTGGGAGAGAAGCTGTGGGGGAACCCCCCCAGCCTCAAATACAGCTCTCACGGGGTTATTTTCCATTAATTCTCTGATATCCAAGGGAATATAGCTTTAAAAAAATCCTTGCATTTGTGGCGAACAAATTTTTCAGACCTCCTGAATTTGATCTTGGCCTTGATGGTGATGGATGGCGCAGCTATGTAGAACTGTTTTTCTTATTAATCTGATGTTTGTCTTAATTTATCTGTAATTCTCTCATGGATTCTAATCAAGAATGACACAGAACTTTGTGGACTACCTTTAAAACAGTACTTATCAGCATGTTAACAGCGGATTTTAAGTAGGAGGAAAGGTTCAATGAAGCTTTTATTGTCCTATTGGTTTCTGAATAGAATCCAATTGTATCTTGGAGAGGCAAAACAGCTTGAAAAGTAATGCTTTTAGAACTGAAAAATTCAACTCTGAATTCACAATGTGCCCTTTTGTCATAACTGCTGCTGTGGTTAGCACGTTTTTCATTTAGCTGTGCCCCAATGTGTTACGCTTTGTTTGTGATAGGAGAGTGATCTAGACCTGCTGTGTGATTTCAGGTTTCTGCACTGAAGAACAGATTGAAGAAAGTCTCTACAACCACTGGAGATGGTGTGGCAAGAGCATTTCTAAAAGCACAAGCAGCTTTCTTCGGGAGCTACAGAAACGCCCTGAAAATTGAACCTGTAAGTAGGCAATTAGTAGGAATAAGATGTAAATCTGCATTAGTGGTAGAGGAAAGAACCTAACAATTTGGAGTGTAGCATAACCTGCTTTTACTAAGGTCAGCATGATGGCTCTTTGGCTGACTAGTACTGAAAACAGTGTTCAAGTCTCCAAAATGAAAGAGCTGCAATGAGCATGATCCTTCACACAGGGAGAAACCTGCTTGTGGAAAGGTATGGATGTTTGGTTTTTTCACTTTTTTTTGTACTTGATCATGTTTTTTATTGCTTCTAGTGAGGCACCTGTCCCTGGGTTACTGCAAGTACCTTCATGGACTTCAATGCAACCCAGTGCTGCCAAATTAATGTATATTTCCACATGTTTTGTGACACTCTGGTTTTGGTACCGTGTACTTTTATTTGCTGATAGACAGGGGTAGACAGGGACAAGGTAAATAGTGTGAAGAACATCCGTGTGTAACACGTGTGTAACATCATGAGATATGTCCCAGAAATATGGAGGATGAAATGCACTAACTGCAGCGATCCCCAGAATATTTCCAGAATATTCTATGTTCCTCTCTGAAGCCGGGGAAGCACACACATGAGCAAGTCCAATGCAGTGGTAAATCCCAGTTCATGGCCCAGTTTGAATGCTGTTGTTTAGACCTGTGGCTGCTTAACAAGATCTCTGTAGAGTACAAAATATCCTTTTGTCCTAATACCTCCTTTTCTCAGCCTCAAGCATTTGGAGGCCAAAAGCTGGACTACAAGCATAGTGTTTCTTGAGGATGTTTCAGTAACTGAAGTGTTTCCAGTACTACAGTTTGTCTTACTTGTTATTTTTAAAGCCAGAAGGGGAAAATAGCTCAGCCTGAATTTTAAACAGCCCAGTTATCACCACCAAATAAGCATCATTTGAACAATTCATATTCAGGGTTCAAAAATGGCTTCTGAGGTCAGCACGAGTCCTTGCACGTCTTACCGGGGGAATCAGTGTGTGTGGAAAAAATAAATTGTCTTGACTCGTGTGTGCCTGTCTGGGTGTAAGAACCGGGCTTTTACAGCGCCTCAGCTGAAATAGGGGAGGTGTTTGAAGTGGGGGCCGTGTCAGAGCAGAGGTGCAGCCCGCCAGGCGCTCTGGCTGTGCCCCTCCTTTATCCCTGCCCGGAGACTCCGGCTGCCCTCCATCCCGCAGCCTTCCTTGGGCTCCTCCCTGTGGTTGCCAGGCAACTCTGGGAATATTGGTGTACGCTTTGCCTGGATGTGTGTGTGAGATTTAACTAGTTAAGGGGTTTATGAAGGAAAATAAAAATTTAAATTGCTGTTCTGGAAATACCATCTGGTATTTTGAAGGCTGAGTGTTAAAGATGAGCATTTGAAATGAGCTGACAGTGGCACACCCCTAGAAAGTGCAACTTGGAGGGACAGCTAACCTGAGGAAGTAGAAGAAATGGTTTGGTTTGCGTATCATTCCATCCAAGAAAACCTGTAAACGTAGCTCCTCAAATCCAATTTAGTAATCGGGAAGTGGAAATTTTCAGGGATTTCTTTCCTAAGTCCTTTTGTAAATCAAAAATCTAGTTTCTGATTATACCTTCCAGTATTAGATTTAGATAAAGAAAATCTGCAGGTGTTTCATATTCATGTGTCACCTTCACATGGGGTAAATATGGGGCATAAGCAATACCAACCATGATGTGGTTCTTTGCATTTCATGACCTGTAACTCAAGGAATCTGTTCATTTAAAATCATCCAAAATTAGGAAATAAATTCAAAGAAGCAGCAGCTTTTCATCCTTTCATAAGACAGTTTAATTTCATAGGCCATCTCACTGGTGTGAGCTGACTTTTTGGAATAATGGTGTGAATTGATTTTTCATTATTCAGTGTAGGCCCAGAATGTGTCACAGAGCAGACTTTAAATTCACATTATTATACTTGAGCATAGTAAGAACTCTTGTTCTGTTCAGGGGCTTTTATTCCAGAGGTAGAAGGTTGTATAATGTACATAAACACCAGAACACTGACAAGAAGTTTCTGTTGCCATGAACTTTCTGAGGCCTTTGGTAACCAGAAATTGTGTGGAAAAACATATCTAGGTAGTACAATTTGGAAGTCTAATGCCAAGACTTACTTGACAAAATAACTGATTCAGTGCTGTTCCCTACAGTGTTCTCTGTAGTTGCATGAAGCTGGATGCTGAGTACAGAGGAGTATGTGTTAGGAGTGATGTGTGTACAGTCACCACACACCTCTGTTGCTGTTAAGGATGGCCAAACAAAGCAGCAGTGGGGTGTTTTCTGGGCTGTATTGAGGCAGATGATCTTCCTGGGGATGACTTAAATTTCTACCAGTGACACCAACATGAGCATTTTGCTCACTTGAATGACTTTTCCCGAAGTCCCATTTTCTTGCTGTTTTTGTCACCGTCTGAACCCCTAATTCCCGCGGTAGGTCACTCTCCGAAGGAGCTGTGTGAGGGTGTTTGCAGGACTGAGCCGGTGAGTGATGTTGGGAGGCCAGGCTCAGCTTTCCGGGCTCGGAGCCGTGCACTTTCTTCTGCTGACACCTAGTGGCTCCACACATTCCGTTCGGGTTCCTTCCCAGGGTTTGTGAGGAACAACTCCTCACACCTGTGAGTAAAGGTGAGCTCCGGGTGGGACTGACCCAGAGCAGGGGTGTGGGTCGGTGGTGCTGGTGCAGCCTCAGTCCTTAGGTGTGTCCCCCGAAGGGCAAACAGAAACTCTCAGGGCAGGGTCGGTGTCCTTTTCTGCTGCCACCCTTGTCCTGTGCTTCCATGGTGAAGTGCTTGCTAATTTGTGAATGGCTGCTCCTAATATGAAACTACTTCCTGAGACTCACAGATGTGTTATGGACTTCAGTGTTCACCCTGCGTTGGCTGAGCTACACGTAGCAATGTACATCTTTGTGCTGCCGTAGTGCTGCTGTCCTGTCAAAGCCTGATAATTTCTATTTGGATTTTAAATAGACACTGTACTACCAATTGTCATAATTGTGGCTTTGGTATGAATTTACTCTGAATATGATGCAATTTGAGCAATGGTGGGGGAAGATGCCATTACGAATAAGAGGAAATAATTCTTCTTTTTCAATATAACATTCAATTCAACCTAAGGAAATAATTAACACATTAATTATTTTATATCAATCTCTTGAATGGAACACAATCAATTCCTTCAGCAATTTCAGATCCATGAGATCAGAGTGGGACAGAAGTCAGGAAAGTAGATGGTATTTGGTGCAGAGTGAAAAAGCAAATGCCAGATGAGTCTAAAAGGGCATTTTGTTGGAATATGTGTGCAGTAACATAAAGAAAATGCATGCTACATACTAGTGCATAATTCATTTTGCAAAGGCTTTGTAGCATTCAGTGCTTTATCTACTATGAAGTATGATTGTTGCCATGGTGAATTATTTTTTTAAGTTATTCAGTGGAAGAGTAAATAGTTGTTTCCAACTCCCAGTAATTGCCACATCCCAGCCCCTTCCTCTCCATAACCATCTTCTGCATAGCTTTTTTTGCCCGCATGTATATTTTAAAGGCATACACTGTAGATTCTTCCCTGTCACCAGAGTTGTGTCAATAGGTCAGAGCTTTAGGGGTGTTTGTCTTCCTATAGAAGATATGAGGAAGGTGATCCCTAGTGCTTAAATAACTTATGCACAGACCTGTTAAAATTAACCCCGAGCTGTTGGGGAAACAGTGAGCAGAAGCTTATTAAATAGAACTGCTTGTTTTACTTGCAGTTTTGTTGTGTTCCTTTTAAAGTCAGTGCTGATGTAGGGCAATAGGAAATTTCTCCCACCTGTCTTTACTCTTTTCCTGTTCAGGTGGTGTGAGCTCTCACATCCATGAGACAGTGTAGGAGTGCCTCAGTGACAGTCATTTCTAAGTCTCATCCTGGTGACTTTACCAACAGATTGGAGTAGACAATGAGAGTGGCACTGACAGTGTGTAAAACCTGATGTTTCTGTGATAAAAATGGATATAAAATGAATTTCTGTATATTCTGGAACTGAAACATGAGGCTTTTTTCCTACTCTGATGATTCTGTGTTTTGTGGCATTTTGAAGACCCCAATTTTTGACAACCTCCCTTAGAAGCCACCTGTAACTATTGTTATGTTTTCCCATCCATGGGAAGGACTCTAGAAGCCATACTAACCTGAATTCACAGTCACTGACTGGAAAAGATTTAGTGGGGAAAGACAGTTTTGTTTGTTTTCTGTGTGGTGTTTGTTTTCATTTCAATCCTCTTGCTGTTTCCTCTCTGAGCCTTATTGTTGCTATAGACAAGTTTCTGCTTTTGCTGTTTTAAACCTTAAAAATGCTCTTTTTCTAACAAGCATTTACTGTTCTTCAAAATGCATTTATTATTCTACATCTAAGTCTGTTGAGATATACATATGTTAATGAAACTGAAAAGACACTCTCTTTAATCTCTTCTAGCAGTCTGGTATGTAGTAAATAGAATTGTTTTGTAATTTCCAAACTGTTATAAGATCCTGTGTTATCTAATTCTGTGTGCCACCCTGAGGGGAGGGGGGAACCCAAGGTTCTGAAGGAAAGGTAATGAAAAGTAATATTTGAGAAAGTAAACACAACCCTCTGCTGAATGGGGCGTTTCTGCTGTGAAAGGTGCAGCCAAACTTCCCTGCTCATCATACATGTTACAGTAAAAATCCAACAAACCCCCTAAAACTGGAACTCCCCCACCAAAATCCATCCTGGGAATGGTTTTGTGCTTGGGCCAGGGATGGGGAGCTCTGCACCTTGTTGTGCACTGGCAGCAGCAGCAGAAAGGTGCTGGCCCTTGGCACTGGTGTCAGAGCTGACACACAGCCCTGCTCTGAGAGCAGTGCTGGCATTCAGGGCCTGGGGCTCTCTCAGTTTGTGGCACCTGTGATGAGGTTGAGCAGAAGTGCCTTGGGTTTCCTCCTGTAACTTTGCAGCCCCTGCAGCAGTTGTGTGTTCAGCCATTAGCCTGGATCAGGTCACTCTGCATCTTCTGTGGTGGTGCTGCAGAATAAAAGGAGCTTTGTTCCAAAGCCTCTAAATCTCCCTATTACCAGGGCAGGCTGAGCAGTGAGGAGCAGTTTGTGGTACGTCAGCTTTGCTGGGCGAGGATTTGGATATTCAATTATTCGTCTGTGCCCATCACACCTGCTTTCGTGGTTTGTTTGCTATTTTATGCACTTGTTTTTGTTTCTCCTCAATTTGTTTCAAGCCTTTGGTTGTTTGTTTTAGCCTTGCCTGGGTTTTTATCGCGTTGTCTCCCGATCCTGTGGTTATAATTGAGAGAGCACAGCCTCAGTGAGCAGTGAAGCACCGTGCAAATGCCTCTGTGCAGGGGAACTTGAAGATATTTCCTGAACTAATAAAGCGCAGGGGACTTGGAGGGGAACAACAAGGCACATAAACAAACACCAAGCAGAAAATAACATCACCCTTGAATTCAGCTGCTGGGTAAGGCACTCAGTGACTGTGTGTTTTTTAAATGAGCTGTTGTATCTGGTATTAGGAAAAAAAAACCCAGACAGCACACACACACATAACCACTAAAAACCCCAGCCAAAAGACCTTTCAGGCAGGTGGGGAAGGAGTGAACTGTACGTTCTCTGCAGTATGAGCAGCTGTACAACGGAACAGAAAGGATCTCTCCCCTTGACAGAGGACGGTAGAAGGGATTGTGGTACTGGGATTTGTAAAGTACATTTGTGAAGAATGTGACAGGGCCAAAGGCAGCGTGAGCCACAGCTGCCAGGGCAGTGTGGTTCCCTGGCAGCCAGCACTGCAGCCCTGCTCCACCCAGAGCTGTGCTCCCTTGGAGTCACCTGTACTGAGGTGCTGCCCCAGGGCTCAGTGAAATCCCAGAGCGCTGCCTGTCCCCGGGATGGGACTGGGGACACTGGGGACGGGACCAGGGCCCTTCCCTGCGCGGGCTCTTCATGTCAGCAGGGAACTGGGCACTGGGCTGCACAACCAACCTGGCTTTGGGACAGGCAGAACCTCAGTGACAGGTAAATCCTGGCTCATGACCACAGCACCATATGGGCAACATTAGTCTGACACTGAGGACCCCTTTTTTCTTCTTCCTTCTATTTTGGGGGGCATGAAAATGTAAACTCAGCAGAGGGCTGATAAACGCGTTGTTCTTTAAAACACACGCTACTCCAGTCTGGTAGAACATCACATGAAAACATTCTGTCCTTTCTTATCTTTTTCTAATTTAATTCATTGCTTTCTGTGCCTTTCATTCAGTGAGTAGCAGCTCTGGCAATGACAGATATGCTATTGTGACTGAAATATGCATTTTGTAAGTCATAACTTTACTTGGTATTTAAATAAACTGTGTATGTACAGTGTGCAAGATTTATGCAGAGCACAGCTGGAGGTATTCTGCTCAGAATTCCTATGGTTTAAAATGTCTCTTTCAAGTTTGAAAATGTGTTGTGAAGTAGATACCATTATGATAATTGGAAGTTCAGCTTCTCTGTCTTGCTCTATTATTTTTCTTGAATACAATTAACACATCACACACACTTCACCTGGTCTCTCCTCATTTACCTCTGACACTTCCTTGATATTTATTTAGACACATGAGGTGTCTTTGCTTTGAATTCAATAGTTGGTACGTTCACTAGATTTATTTTTTTTAATAAACATTTTTCTCATTTAGAGATACACAATTAGTGTGCAGTGTTAGAGAAAAGTATACATACTGATGTCAGTTTAAATCTCTTACTTATTTGTTAGATGATCAGGACATAAATTGTATGGAGATTGTAGAGAAGACTGTGATTACTCTCAAATCAAAATACCTGCTGAGAAGTTGCAGCAGCAGCTCATTTTATTGTAGTTCTCACGAGGGAACAGTACAGAGAAGGTATGCACAGAGCTGTCTAGAGAAAAATTTAAAAATATATGTGAATAATACATTTAATTTGGAATTGTATTTTCTTTAGGGTAGCATCAAGATGAAGCGCAGATCTCAGTGCTCTGTTAGAATTAAGCTTTATCCTTTCGGTGGCAATGCTTTTATTTCTCAAAACAAAAGAAAGACCAAGTTTTGTTTCTAAAATAAAATCACATTCTTAAACTGGGCTTAATAAAATACTATGGGCATAGTTTTAATTTTAAATGATGTAGGATACACCACATTTCAGTGATCTGCAGGGGGAAAGAATATGAAAATACCGTTATATGTATTTTATTTGTGGAAATTAGGTTTGAAGTTTTCTTTATTTCTTATTTTTATTATTTTATTTTAGTTTTAGGAACTAAAACTAAAATATATTTTAATATATTTTAAATATATATTTTAATGGTTTTTTAAATATATATTTTAGTTAGGAACACTCCTAACACTTAGAGATTTAATAAGGAATAAATGCAAAATTTGATCCAAAAAATGCTGCCTAAGCTTGATCCTCAGAATACGGCAGGCAATTATTCTGGATTATTTCAACAATTTTAGCTGCTCTTTGGAGTGCACTGGGGCTGTGATCTTGTAGAGTTCCTGCTCACTGTCCCTTGCTGTAATTGCTGTTTCCGGAGGATTTTCAGTAACTGTATTACTGGAGATGTCTGATATTTGTAAATTAGTTTAGTGCAGGAAAAAAGGAGAAGGTGTCATCTACCAAATAAGGATTCATTTGCTCTTCCCTGGGATTGGGTTGATTTCAGGTGCAGCACTGCAGGGCTCTCCTGTCTGGGAAACACACACCCAGCTGTGGCTGTTGTTGCTTTGGTCCCCATCGTCAGGGCTGTGGTGAGAGCCCGTGTCCTGCAGCTGCACCTCTGCCGGGATGAGAAACCAGCAGAAGAGGCATTTGAAAAGGAAACCTATTTCTAACAATGCTAGAGGAAATCAGGGTTTTCTCTTGAGGTCTTTTTGACTTGGACTTCCAGTTTTCAAAATGCACGTTTAAAATTATCTCTAGTAAACCCCCTTGGAAGAGTGTATTTTTTAATTTTATTTTATTTAGTGAAATCATTCTGTAATTTAATATTTC
Organism: Pachyramphus minor; assembly: GCA_013397135.1. Lineage (NCBI taxonomy): Eukaryota > Metazoa > Chordata > Aves > Passeriformes > Tyrannidae > Pachyramphus > Pachyramphus minor. The sequence goes on along the minus strand of VYXB01007997.1, from coordinate 243,909 downwards.
AAGTCCTGGCTAAGCTGTAAAGCTTAGGGCTGATAAACAAAGCATCTGAAGCCAAATGGCCCCTTAGCTAACCCCAATTAAAATAAAGATTTCATTGCGCTCTGTCCTGACAGAGAGGGAACATATTGTTGCCTTTAAGGGAGTTTGGTTTAGTTAATGAAAGAATTTATTTCATTTTTTTCAAATACAGAACCTAATTAAATAAGTTTCAACTTGACTTGTAGTTGAGGACATTTTAACTCCTTAAAGGTTACTCTTGTGTCCAAGTGTAGCTCTCTTTTGAGTAATCTCTGATGCAGTATTTAGTTTGGTGATTTGGGTAATAAGGAATTCCAGAGTAGATCTCACGTAACTATTTGTTATATGTACATAATACCTTTGTGTTGTTAATTCTTAAAGCATAGAACTTGTTACTGGCATTGCATTATTTTGACATATTAGGTGAATTCTGCTTTAAGTATTTCTCAGAGATAGTAACTAATACTAGATTCTTAAAGGTCCCGTGCAAATGAAGGTGCCTTGGCTTTGCTCTGAGTACACTTCAAGAGCTGTAGATGATAGATGTGCTTTGCTTACTCCTGCTGCTCAGTGAAAAGAAAAATATATCAAAGGCTTATTTTTGTGAAGCTCTCCAAACAGCAGCTAAAGTCTGCATGTCCAGAACATTTTATCTTAGAGAGGATTAATGGTGAAAATAGGAGCAATTTGTAAGAATTACACGTGATTAGTTTGCCTTAAAAGTTCACCTCCCATTTTATGTGTAGCACTATATGTTGTTTATATGTAACATTTTGTATGTTACATTTTACATGTAACATATCAAGGAAGTTCACCCTTGAGGTCAAATTTTCAGTTGTAAGAAGTTTGTAAATATTTTCCCCAAAGGTATCTCTGCAGCTGTAAATCCACGTTGTTTTGGAGCAGTGGCTCCTGATGCCCTTTGATGGAAAATTTAAGAACACACATATGTTGTGCCCCCTTAGTTGGGGATTTGAAGCTAATGGTGGAGTATGTGCTCTGCTCCAAATGTCACTTGATCACATTGAGTAAATTGCAGTCCAGCTCTCTCGGATTGAGCTTCCAGCTTTCTCCAGCAAAGGGCCATTGATTTCCCTAAATCAGGGTCATTCCCAGGGTTTTTCCCCACTTCTGCTTCAGGCCTGTGTGATTGTTGCCTTCAGCTGTGGAGGTAAATGACAGTCAAAGAATTTCTACCTGTGGGAAGAAATAAATTATTTTATTTATGGATAAGGAACAACATATTTAATTGTTTAGGAGGGACTTGCAGGGGCTTTTTAGTTAAAAAAGTGTTCTTTGGTGTGGGTGTGAACATGAATGAAACATGAAGGACTAGATGGTACTGGGGCCCTAAAAATCTGTTACTTGTTTGGCGTATGTTACAGATCCTGAGGTAACTGAAATGCAGTGCTGTTCTTTTCTGTGAATTTCTGTAGATCATTATAATTGTGTTTCAGAAATCTCAATAGTTGCCAAATGTAACCAAAAATAACGCATCACATGCAGCCAGAGTTCCAGTTACCCTCGCTCTGCCCTAAAGCCACGTTTCCCAGCCATTATCTTGTCATAGCTTATTGTGCTCAATTTTAATTAAACCTTAATAGCAATTTTGCAGTCAGAACTGATGGGAAAGTTTTCCAAAGACTATGTATCTATATATACCCACAGGGTATTCCATTGTGTGTTTTTCTTGTTTCTTATCTTGTCCGAACTCTGTCCTTTGGAATGATCTTTGGTGATGGAGAATGTGAAACAGCAAAGGGTGCAGTGGCTTGACTGGCAAGTATCAGTTTACAGTCAGGAGTCATCAGCTGCATTTTGTGTTGTTCAGGAACATCAATTCAAACCCTTACATATGTGATGAGGATCTTGGGGTTTATTTGATTTTCTTTATGCTTGCTGTGGTGGATACACTGAGTGTTCTACAGTTAGGTTTCAACATTCAGATGCTGAATCTTTAAATACAGAAAGGACTTTTGCAAGGCTGCAGCGTGTAGTTCTTGTGTCTCTGCCTCCAAGGGTGTGGTGTTCACAAATGCTGGGCACAGCTTTTCCTGTTGGGTGGTGGATCATTGGTTCTTATTGCTGTATGGGAAGCCCTGTAGAATTAATTGGTTGTCACATCCCTAAGAAATAACGGATTAATGTGCTTGACCACAGAGCCCCGTTCAGGAGCTGCAGTTTGCCCCCGTGCCCAGCCTCCCCGTGTACCACAATTACAGATGTGCAGCCAGGACATTTAGTGGGTTGCATTTCATTAATACGATTTGAGCAGACAACCCCAGGTTGCTGTCGGGCCGTGCTGACAGCTAATTACTGAAATGAAGGGTGTACATGGCCAGGGAACAATGGAGCACGGCTCAGAACAGGGAAACAGCGCTCACATAGCGGCATCACTCCTTGGACAGTCTGTCCTGTCCCTGCAGACCAGGGGGACAGACATGATCGTGCTGGGGAGTTGGACTTTAGGGAAACAACAGTGTGTGATACAGTTCTGCTTTGCCCTTCCCTCTGTTAATTCAGACACTTGTGTGTACCTACCCCAACTGCTGACCACACTTACCCCTGCTCACAGACATTGCACATTTCCCCCAGAAAATGTCCAGTCTGGTTATTGGAGTATCAAAGATAATGGGAATGTCAGTCAATTTTGTGGCATTAGTTACAGGGAAAGCTCTCCCTGACAGTTTGAAGGAGGAGGATCATTGTCTCTTCCAGCATAACACAGGCAACCAAATGGGGGTTCAAAATAAGCAAGGCGCTGTTCTGTGCAGGAGAGGTGGTGATCCTGCCAAGCACTCGGCCAAGTGATGCTGAGGAAGCTTGTGTTGTTGTGGGGAAGGTGGGGAGATACCCAGGAGAGGCCTGGGTTTGGGTTTGTTTGGCACACAGACACCCCTTTGGCACTGAGCACCTGTGTGCTGTCGGAACACTCCTCGTGCTGGTGGCACTGGAGAGCAGGGGGAGCTGAGGCACAGTGTGCTCAGTGCTGGAGAAGGGCTCAGTCAGGGCTTTTCTTCAAACCTCTGTTACCCACCCGGGTTTTGGTTTCATTATTTATCTGCAGAATTATTAATATAAGGTGGTGCTGGCTAAAAAGCAGTTTTATCATCCAACTGGACTGACTTGTGTATTGTAAGATAAGGTGCTAGTTATTGTTGGAGGTGTTTTTTCTGTTGATGGTAAGAGGAGTCCAGGGTGTCTTACCCTGGTGGATACATCCGTATCCTGGATTACAGCAACAGCCACTGCCACCTCTGAGCAGCTCATGTTATTTAAGCTGTCATCTCCAAGGCCACAGGTAGCATGGAGACAAAAAGTATTCTATTTATTGTTGAATTTGAACTGAATCTAAACATTTTTGATTCATATCTGCTGCTTAGTGGGAGGAAATAAAAGGACAGGAGCAGTTTGCCAGTAAAATCTGTTCTGTGTGATCACCTCAAACATTCCCGTTGAGGTGCTGCAATAGTTTGCTATTCTTGCAATTCATTTTACAAAACAAGTTCCAGATTGAGCTCTGCTTCCATGTATTCTCTCTCCATGGAAATTATGTCCTTTTTCTCATTTCAAATTAAGTGAGTACAATGAAATCCTTATTTTACATATTTATTAACAAGGCTTTCATCCCTGTGGTATTGTAACCACCCTCGCTACTTTATGCAAAGAAATTACTCTGAGAACTCACAAACCTTCAGGAGGTGTATGTGGTCACTCTTTTTCAAGCATTACTGCTCCTGTCTGTGTTATTCTTGCATTTTGCTCCCCCAATCCTTATTTCCTGCCCTCCCTTTCCAGATGCTGTTGATGGCACTGATTATTATTATTCTTTAATTCTAAAATAAATCACATTATAGGCCTCTTGCCACATTCAAATCTCATTGGATACCCACTGTTAGAAAATTGATAAGTGAAGAAAGGATGTGACTGTGCTGTCTGGCACATGGAGGGTTAAGGGAATTTTTAGCCTCCCCAAAAAGTATTTGGTCAAGTGCTGGAAATTTTCTTAGCAACATCAGTCACCTAGGAACATGATCATCTGCTGTTCTGGGGTAGAGATTACAGGGCTTAATGATTAGCTTCTATAAGCTGCAGCTGATGCCAGACTCTACCCCCTTTACACCTAATTAGCCTCATTAATGAGCTCCTCTGCTCTCCACAGAGAGGGCTTCCTCCTCGGAATAGGAGGCAAAAATACTTCACCCAGGTAGATGTGCTGAACCCTTTAATTATTGCCCACACCTGCACAGCGTTGTGTCTCTGACAGCAAGTGTGCTTACCCAAAACTCAGCTGAGCTGCCATGGCCACAGGACAGAGCGTTAACCCTTTAGCACCTGAGGAACTGGCTTGAAGCTTTGGGAGTATTTATGGAGGGTGGAGAGATAAGCAGGGGAAACTTCAATGCTTAATAGAGTTGGGGGGTGTGTGGCGGGGTTTGTATGTGATGAAAATGTTGCAAAAAGTTTCTCAGTATTTTGTTTAATCCTGAAAAATGAGTTTACATTGCTATTGAATCAAGTCTTGCATTAGCAGAACTAAGAACATTGTTAGGCACGTTTCATTCTTTAAATGAGCAGCTCCTGCATTTGGAGCAATATAATTTTGTGCTGCTAAAATGGAAACATGGAAAGATTACTTGTAGTAATCAATGGAGCAGGCAGTAACTGAGCTAATGAACTGTTCAGAGTGATTCTGAGCTGTAGCAATTATTGGTCAGTATTACTACATTCTAAACTTGTTGAAATTCAGTAACTTGTATTTTATTGTTGATTAGATGATTTGGTGCATTTTGGTCAGCTCTGTTTCCCTTGAAGGTGCTCGTGGCAGGATGCTGAGCTAATGTGAACTGAAGCCTTCGAGCTAAAAAAGGAGTTTGGAGCAGAAAACATGTATTTGTGCAGCTGAAAATTATAAAGAAACTGAAAATAGGGTCTCAAAGCTGGGAGGTCACTGCAATAAGACATCACTGTTAACAATTCTTATGAGTGTGTAGGGGAAAGTTTTACTTTATTAATAATTAGAACAGCATCAAACCTCCCCAGCCAAGATGGAATCCTTCACCATGTGAATCACAGAAATTCCTGTGCATTTTTCCAAGAACGCAGCTTGAATTGAATGCCAAAATAAAGCATCAAAATGAGTGTTTTTTCAGATATTTGGGTAGTGTTTTGTCAATTGTTGGTGCTCCTCATGAGCTCCTCACGCCATAGATGTGCCTGATGTAAGTGTGGGCTCTCTGATGGAGGTGCTGGCACGTTCAGTCCCATTGCCTCGGTGAAAGCAGGAGGTTCCAGAGCAGCTGAGGAGCACCTGAGGGGATGAAGCTGATTGGAGGTGGCACGTGGGTGTGGAAGGGAGCAGAGCCTGGCGAGTGTGTGCCGTGTGCTCTCTGTCAGACACGGAGGATGTGTGGCTGGACCTGCCCTGCCCCTGCAGCTCCCCGTGCTGGTCTGCACCACAGCTCCAGAGCCACGCAGCTGCTGCTCCCAGCCAGATGTGCCCTGCATCCAGGGGCTCCAGCTAGATGGTGTTTCCCCCTCACAGAGGAGGTGGGCAATTCCACACGGTGTCGGAAAGGTGTAGCAATGGAATGGGGGTTGGAGGAGTCGTGTGGCCGAACCCGGCACAACCCCACTTGCTGCAGAGCTGGTGTCAGCATTTGCAGGAATGCACAACAATTCCCCTCAGCTCCCTCATCCTTCATTGAACAAAACCTGTGGGGCAAGTGGGGAGAGCAAAAATCTGATTCTCTTTCCATCCCCACACTGGTGCAGCTTTCTGTTTATGAACGTAGCAGGGAGGCACTGGGGGACTGAGGCAGATCACAGATCTTGCACTGAGTGTCTGGGAGACCCAGCATTCCCAGGCTCTCAGAGGCAGGGTTTCTATCTTTATTTCTTAAATGATTTGAATAAAAACTGCAAGGTGTGAGGTGTTGTAGAGGAGAGCCTCGTCATCTGTGCCTCTTCCTGACAAAGAGTGAAAAAATGCTAAAAGGAGAGAGAAGAGCTCTCATTTATTTTTAAAGGGAAATGTTTGCCTTTGCTTTTCTCCTTCCCTGAGAAGCACCCCGGGGTGGACCTGGTGGCTCAGCCCTCTCCCAGAAGTGGCTTGGCAAACACAGAACAGACTGATGCTCTGGAACAAGCAGTTTGAGACAAGTGTCCTTGGAGTGGCAGGTCCAGTTGTCCCCAGGAATGGATGCTGTGGCATGTCTGAGAGTCTAGTGACAAAAGTGATGGATTTCCAGGCTCACCTGTGGTGAATAGGCACAGCCAGACACAGGTGTGTGCACTCCTGCATTAGTCAGTGAGCTCTGAGGTTTCCCCAGGGGCAGGGCATCCCTTGGGCAGGGGGCACTGGAACCTTGGTGCAGTGCTCGTCCCGCAGTGGCCCTCATATTGCTTTAGTGAAGTTAAAACCAGTTTATTCTCCTTCTGCATCTATATCAGCATCTAAATATTATGTTAAAATACTTTGCCCTTGAAAACAGCTGTTTATTGAATGTGTGTTTGGGGATCATGATACAGAGGAGTTGGGTACATCTTGCACAAAACCATATTTTCATCATATTAACCTAGGTGAATCATGGAAGCTTCATTGATTTGGGTGAGTTTTGGCTTTTTACATGTATCTAAGAAATTGAAAGAAAGCAAAATATGAGCATTTGTGATCTTTAGGCATATGGGTCATTCATAAATCTTGGCCCATGACTTCTCACTTTTGCAGAATATTTTTTTTCCTATTTTAACAAAATAGTTTGTATTCTATTGAGTTTTAATAAACGAAGCAAAAATAGCAATACTTGTAGATTGTTTTTCCAAGCACACTTCTTTTACATTTTGTCATAGCGTAAAATAACTCATCTAAAGAACTGCCCTGTAATTTTGCTGCTTTTCTGTACTGGCACTAATGTTGCACAATAGCTAAAATAGAAAAGGGCCTCTTTATGGCAGGGCCCCTGGATCGGCAGCTGCTTTGCATGCGGAACGTCCCGGGCTCGCCGGGAGCATTGCTCATGGAATGATTGCAGAGCCAGGCCTGAAATTACCTTGCCAGCTAATGATAAAATCGCATGCGGGCCACAGGGGTTTTTGTGGAATAAATATAAGAGTGGAACAATATCCAGTACACATTATACCAGTAATTTAAAGCATATTCAGGACAAAGAGAGAGTTCCCAGTGCAGGCAGCATCATAGAGATTTGCTGTATCTGATAAAGATTAGGTTTCTCAGCTCATAATACCATACTATTACTTTTCTTTTGTTAGTCTTTCAACACCTACACTCCTGCATTGACACAATATCAAGTAGGAAGAGGAAGAATAGCCTTGTATTTAAGGGACTGAGCAGGGATTAAAGAAATTTCGGTGCTTTTCCCTGGCTCTGCCAGAGACTTTTGTGACCGTGTACAAGTTACTTATTATTTTCATGCCTCTATTCTTGATCTGTGAAATGGTGATTTTTTTTCTCTTTCCCCCAAGCTCTTTCTTGCTGGCTCCTTTGCACTTCATGTGCCAGGCTTGTTGCTTAAGTTCCAGCTACGAGGCTGTAGCAGTTGCTTAGGGATAGGAAGCGTCTGGCTGATGTAGGGGAGGAAATCAGGGCAGGCAGTGGCTGGAATTAGCCACAGAAACACTTGGAAAGCTGCCTGGCTCCATTACAGTGAAGTACCTTCATTATTTGTGGATGTGAGTGTGTGTCATTTTCCTTGGTGTAGCATGAAAATGTCAGGTGTTCTGATAAACTAACAGGGTTTGAAAGGAGAAGCAAAACCATTGCTGTGGGGTGTAAGTTCTTTCCAGTTACACATTTTTTGCAGTTTCATCTTTCATTTGAAGTCGGTTTTGTCCAAATTTGATCAGATTCTGTAATGGTGTTAGATATTCCCATCTGAAATAACGTGTAAACAGGTGGTGTTGAACTTTCACTGAATCTATCAGTATCCAAGCTGGTTTTCTTACAATATTTTAATGCAAATAAATTTTATTGTGCCTTTGTTCTACAGGAGTTTCGTAGTAATTTTAATACACCTAAATTCTTTTGGTCTGAAGGATTTTTGGATGTTGTGGAATTGATTACAGCTTAATAGTGCATTACATTAGAATGATGCTTGTATTACTAGAGTTCTGAAAGAAGCAGAGGCCACAAAACTCTAATTACAGTGTTAAAAAGGTTCTGATGAAGTCTGAATAGCTGCATGTCATAATTTCAGGTTTAAAGTTGACTTGTGTGTTTAAATTGCTTCATCCTCATTGGCAGCCTGCTGATAAATATTGATGATCTCCTCAGTGCTGTAGGAACAGATTTGTGTCCTTGCTGGGGACACTTTGGTTTGTTTGGGGTTTGGTCAGGAATGTGTTTGTTGGTGGAACATTTCCATGTCGATGTGATTGATGTGATTGGCATCAGGGATTCGACAGCCACCTTTCTCCCTTTTAGTTCTCCTTCAGTGATAGTCTTACAACTTCTTACAGGATCGCCTGATATCACATCACATGCAGGAGAATGGCAACTGTTTAGAAATTCCAACTCTCCAGCAACTGCAAGGGTGGAGAATTCAGACAAATGGCCCATTTTTTTGGTGCTGTATATAGGGATATTCACTCTTGCTGTGTCTCTACCAGAGGCAGTGTATTGTGGTGGGGAACAGGAAAAAATGCCTGAAATTGGGCTGGGGTGGAAATGGGCACTTAGGTGAGACAAGTGAGTGTTTGGGCAGTGCAGTGTGCACAGGTAAACACATGGGTTTGAAATGGTTTTTAAGATTACACTTGGCAGTAATGATTTATCAGAACTGGTAGTGTCCTTTTGAGCAGAGCCTAAATGTAGTTTTCTGTAGAAGATGTGTGGTCAGATCTCTGAGCACATGATTTCTTTGTTCCTGAGCAGCATCCTGAGGAGCTAATAAAGCTCTGGTATCATTTGCTTAATGCAGAGGGTTTCTGGATGCCGTTATGGCTGAGGTGGATGCAGAGAGCTCTCCCTTGCTGACTGTCCAGGCTGGTTATTTGTTGTCACAGTTGCAAGTGGGACGAGCCAGTGTCCCATCAGGTGGCTGCCACCAATTTCAGGTTTCCTTTATGGCATCCTGCTGGCTGGCTGATGGTCCCTCTTCAGCTGTGATGAGCTAATCTTCCCGTGACACTGCAGCCCCAGTTTGGAGAGGCCTGCGGAGCAGTGGTGTGCCTTTGGTTGCTGGGGTACCTGACTCTGACACACGTGTATCCAGGTCAGTAGGATCATCCTGCTCTCTTGGTTTCATTGTAAGTCTGGGTGGAATTAAGGGTGATGAGTCCTAGAATATCCCTGCAGGCTTTCCTTTGTCATTAAGCACTCTGAGTGCAGGACGTGGCTATTTGCACACCCCGGTGGTAACAATCCAGTGCTCCAAGAATCCCTTGCACACCCTTGGGTTGGCTGTGTCTTTGGGGCTGCTGTGTGGTACAGTGACACTGGACTTACAGCTCGTACCATGTCACATTGGCATCTTGTTCTGCACCTTTAAATTCCACCCACATCTTTTAATTCCGTGGCTGATTTACAGAGCAGCTCTAATGGTTTGTGTGTTTATTAGAGAGGCTTTGAAGGAGCACCTACGTGTATGAAGGCATGCACACAGCAGCTCAAAATTCATTACCCTGCACCACAGGCTGCCCCTGATAATGCACAGAGATCATCTCTCTCTTCCACGGCACAACTTTTAGGGTTGTCTAAACAAAGTCTTCATCTTTGAGTTGTTGGGGTTGGTGATTTTTTCATTGGGGTTTTTTCTGTATGATCAGGTTTTGTGAAACCTTTGCTTGTGTGAGGGACTCTCACTGCTGACCTAATTTGCCTGTCTTTGCCCCTGTCTCTCTCACCTGGCTGTTCTCTGCAGCACTCTCATGCTGCCCTCCCAGCACCATTATCCAGCTGCACTCCTGCAGGGGTTACCTTGGCTCCTTTGGCTCTGTCCCTTCCTCCATGTCCTTCTCTCATCAGAGCTGTCTTCTGTCCCACATATTTTTAGTCCTTTATATTCACTCTGAAAGTTCCTGCCATAACCAGTGAGCTGAGGGAAGTGATTTCCTTGAAAGACGAGGGATCACAGTGAAGTTTTTCACAGTGGACTTAATCAAAATCGGGCTTTTTCTTTCAATTTGCATTGTGCCTTCTTAAAATATAACAGCAGGTTTCCTGAAACTCCAGAACAGTCTGAAATAAGTCTTAGACTCCTTTTGTTTTCCACTTGCTGTCTTAAGTAGTCTTAAACATTATTTTAGAATGTAATGCAATTCCAATTTAGAAATAGGTCTGGCAACAGATCAGATGTGGGCTGGAACTTCTCAGCTCTTTAAAGGGTCATGAGATAGCAGCAGTGCCCTGATGAACTTCATTATGCCAGATGAATATAAAATATTCATATAAAGGGAGATTTGCAAAGGCATAAAAAAGACACCTATTTTTTCAATGCATCTGGGAGTCCTAAATCTTAGTCTTACATTTAAAGATACTTCTCTTGTGTTAAGATAGCAGATTAAATGTGTAAATTCGTGTATTAAGAATAATTTTGTGATCCAATCTTGAAATCTACTTGAATGGTCTGTAATATTACATTACAGATCAAATCAGATTCCCCATCGAGTTGTGCTGTGCACACGTTCAGAGGCTTTGCAGTGCCACGTTTTAGCCTCTGTTTGGCATTTACAGTTGGAAAGGGGATTCATGGATATTTAAGGTGTTGATGAATCAAGGCCTAAATTGTAATTGTTAGACCCAACAAGTTTAGGAGTTGATGGGTTTATCAGAACAAGATATTTTAATTGTTTTACATGTGAGCAAGACCAGTAGTTCCACAACACATGTGCAGTTCCACACGTGTCAATCGTGTGGAATGTCATTTGCCAGTAAAAGCAGAGCTGATTAGCTTCTAATTTGCAGTTAGCTAACTAAAGGTGTCAGGGAAACGGTCCTACTGTGCAGGCTGTGTTTGTGGAGCTCAGGGCTGCAGCAGTGTGTGCACCTCGGGGAGGTCAGGGGCTGCCAGGCACTAATGCATTCTGAGCGGCACAGCTCACGCTTGACCTTGAGCATTAAAGTTTTCCCTGTCATCTCGCAGCAGTTGAGCCTCAATTGTCTCTTAAGAAGTCAGAAGGTCTAATCAACCTAATGAACAAACTCAGTCATTAGTACTTTGGGAAGGAAGTGTGCTAGCACTCTAATGGTGCCTCAGCTGCAGTGGGGGTGTGATGGGAACCGAGGGGACAACTGGGGTGTTGTGCTGGGTGGAGCTTCCCTGGGCAGGGCAGTGTCCATACTCTGCCATGGCCATGGGGGAAATCTGGGATCCTTGCAGCTGATAGGAAGGGTTACTTGTTTCCTGTGTTTTAGGAGTGGGGATTAAATGAAAGCTAAACCTTCCTTGGATGAACTTCTTGGGTAGACTTTACCCATTCCTCCAAGCTTTTTCTGTCTCTGACATGGATCAAATATTTTTCAGGGATTCTTTGTTACATTCTGGTAGCTGAATTTGATGGGGAAGCCTTTTGCATAGTGGTCAAGTAGATGTCAGCTGTTAGTCATTTAAATGCACTAAAACCTTTCAGAGAGTGCACACCTTGGTTTTGGAGCCAGAACCTTTGTTGGCTGCAGTCAGTGTGTCATGGACACAGTCACCAGTGTCTTCTACACCAGGCACATCACAGCCAGACCTGTTTTTCTAAACATCTTTTATTTGCATACTTTGAAATGATGTGTCTTATGATTCTTCATTCCGATGAGAGCAAAGCCACAGGGGAAAAAACAAGTGTTTTTTTCACACTCATACTTCCTGCCTGGAAAGAATGTCGTGATTTTGCTTTTCCCTGTAAATACCTGCTAGAGTAAATCAAGGACAGGTTATTGTCTGTAAAATTACTTACCCTGAAACTGTAGTTATCACGTAAGAGTCTTGCTTTCTTTTCCAAATCCATGGAAATTCAGTGGCCCAAGGAAAGGTGACAGACACTCTCCTAAAAGTGATTTCTTCCCTCTTTGAATGAGCTTAGAAACTGTGCTTAGAAACCTGCAACTGATCCTTTTCCTCAGTCATTTTAGTGCCCTTGTCCTGACTTTACACAGCCAGTGGTAAATGAGATTGCTAATTTAAAGCTTCAGAAATTGAATGATACCACCCTTTTAAAGGGGGTGCTTTAAGATTTCTTCCTATCTAATGTTAATTTTGAATGTTCAACAGATGAGGGGTCCAAATGTATTTCAGTATGAATCTGAAAAAGCCTCCATATTAATTATACATCAGTATAATTTAGTCATTCTTTGTTACTTTCTTATTTTGAATTCAATAAATATATTTGCTTGCTCTGTTATGTATTTGTAGATGTGTGGAGGAAATTTGTGCCCTTATGGCAGATGCACGGCAGATTTCAGCATTACCATAACTCATTAAAATCGTGTAAAAGTAGAGCTGCAAAACAATTTCTGTCTTCTGCCAACAAGATTGTGAAAAGGGGAAATTCCACTCATTCAATATGAGTGGAATCTTGCAGGACTGGGGAGAACAGAGTGGACATTCCTGACCCGCTTGTGCTGGGTCTGCTGAGGCACATCAGCAGAACAGACAAAATCCAGATGACTGTGTGTCATATTTCAGGGACAGTAACTAAAATTACCATTTTGGATGATGAGAGTTCTTCACCAGCGTTAGCAATATGTGCACAAAGCCGTTGTGGTTTATTTGGATCATACACCATTTGCCCATTTGCAGCTTTTCAGTCCCGTGGCTGGAAGCTGGAAGTAGAGTGCAGCTCAGTGGGTGTTGGTGGGGCCTGTTTGAGTTAGCTGTGTGTTCTGGAGGGGGTGGGTGGGATGGAGGCAGTGGCTCAGGCAGAGTTGCTGCAGTGTGTCGTGCTGTGCCCTCTGCAGGGTGAGCCCATCACCTTCTGTGAAGAGGCGTTCGTGTCCCACCGCTCGGCTGTCATGAGGCAGTTCCTTCAGAACGCCATCCAGCTCCAGCTCTTCAAGCAGGTACTGCCTTCTTTGCCCTGGTGGAGATTCTCTAACAATTCAGGGGGGTGAGGGCTGTTTCTGAATTCCTTGATCTGTCAGCCACAGAAGGAAGAAATATCGTGTAGTGCAGTGCCTCAGTTCTTTCCTGCTGGCTTCTCTCAGACGCAGTGCTGAGGCTTTCTGTGTTTGAAGAGATGTGTGGGTTTTGCCACTGAAGGGATCTGGGCACACCTAGACCCAAGATGTCTGCTGTAAACAGAAAGCATATTACTGTAAAACATGGCATTAGTGCTTTGGGCACCTGAAAACACGGGTGTGTAGCCACACATTGCTGGTTTTTAGGGACACAGCACACCCTGGGCAGTGGGAAACATTTGGCCAGTTTTGGTGGTGTTCTCACTCTATTTCCAGTCCCTACCCAACATAAACACCGAGGCTCTTGCAGCTAGTGCAGGATGGAGTCTGTGAAAAGCTGAGGAATGGGGTGGCTGATGTGTTTGTGCTCTCCCTGCTCTCCTTTCACCTGCTGCAGTTCATTGACGGGCGTCTGGACCTGCTGAACTCCGGTGAGGGCTTCAGTGACGTGTTTGAGGAGGAGATAAACGCGGGAGAATACGCAGGTGGGAAAGGGGCATTTGGGGGAATTTCAGGCACTGCTCTTGGCCCACTGTCTGTGTGATCCTGGTAGCCTGAAGTGTCTTAAATTGTTCTTTCCTCTGTCAAGAACTTAGAATAATGTATTTTAGTTTGAATGAAGCTTGTTCAGTCTTAGAAAACCTCAGCTTTACCACTTGAATAAAGTACAGCTAAAAGAGTCCTTGCAGTGGAGAAAAACCCTCGGCTTTACCCAGAACCACCTCATATTTCTAAGTGATCTTAAAAAATCCCAGTTTCCCAAATGTCTGAGACAACACTGAAAATAGAAAAGTGTAAATCTCTCCTCGATATTTTGTTGCTGTGTCTCGTGAAAGAGAAGTCTGGGTGTTCTGTCCCTGGTCCCAGAACCGCCGAGTGCCAGCACTTCACGTTTTGAGCTTGTTTGCTGTTGCACAGTTACATCTGCTTGTTTGTGTTTGTGATTCTCTCCAGGTAGCGACAGACTGTACCACCAGTGGCTCTCCACAGTGAGGGTAAGAACACGATCCTCCCAGCAGACACTGCAGTTCTGGGCCGTGGTGCAGCTCAGAGGGAAACACTGTCACACCGAAAAATCCTCCATAAAGCTCCGGGGTGGGAAGTGTTCAGTGGGGGCACCACTGCTTGGGGTGGGCTTTGCACCTCTGGTTCAGTGCCAAATGTATCCATTCAAAATGTAAATACTTTTAGAGAATAACAAGTTGTTATAGCAGATATGAAAAGCTTCTTTCAATGCCTAAAATGTGGTGTATTGAAAAGTAAAATGTTTCAGGTTTATGGGCATGAGTCAATAGAAAAGGTTGTTTGGGTTTTTTTCTGACAGAACTGAGTGTTGCAGCATTCTACCTACTCCTGTCCTGCTTGTGAATGGAATTATATTTCTTTACACAAAGTGCTGGGCTCAATATAATCTTGATGATTTTGAATTACTCATATTTTATAGCAGTAATTTTTAAAAATTCCATTGTATGGTTAGGTAGATAAATAAATATACATAAATATATATAAATACATAGGATGACAGGTAATTTTAACATTGGCTAATGCCTGAGAATGAATATAAAAATTAATGTGATTAAATTCATCAGTTTAAGATTTTTGTTGAAGATTAATCGTCATGAAGTAATAGAGGTAGTAAATTTTAAAGATGCTTGCATCAGATTGTACATAATCAAACCTGAACTCTGGAAATACAGTTTTGCACTGCACAATTTTTACTGAAGGTAGAAAATATAATATTAACCGAGGTTTTCTTCCTTGTCTCTGGCATCCAGCAGTAGCCAGTGGTGTGTGGAAGGGGTATAAAACCCTGGCCAGACAAACAGATGATTCTGGCTGATGCATTACTGGCTCATTACTTTGATTATATTCACCACATGCGATTCAGCTTTTCTAGAATTAGTGTTTATGACTGTAGTTAGGTTTCATTTTCCCTCAATTTATCCCTTTATCAACTACTTGGATCTTAAAAAGGCAGCATGTGTGTGATAAACTGGACTGTGGGATGAGGGAAGGGAAAATGTGAACATAAAGAAGGTCTTACATCTTCAGGTTGCTCGTACAGGCTCTCCTGCAAGGGAATTTCCTACCCCAGACATTTGTTGGGGTACTTTTGCCTTGAACTTGTTTAGGATTGTAGTGGAGTGAGCAGGACCCCCTGAGGGGGAGTGGGATCCCAGACCTCAGCCAGGTTTGGGAGACAAGTTGGAAGACAGGGGCTCTTGGGAGACACTGATACCTTTCCTGGGAGAACTGCTGGATTGAACAGAACTGGAAAAGGCAGAGAAACACTCAGGGTGCTTCTACTTGTGTCTTTTTCTTTAGATTTGCCACTGGAATACTCAACTCTGCTAATAAGCACAGTTAGTGCTTTGTTATTTGATGACTGGTGGATTTTGGATTGCTGTTTGCTTTAAAGAGCTCTGATAACATTTCTTCTCTTGTTATTGTAATTATAGAAAGGAAGTGGAGCCATTTTAAACACAGTAAAGACCAAGGCTAACCCTGCCATGAAGACTGTCTATAAGTTTGTAAGTATTGAGTACTGGCTTACTACTGAGATAAGAGTCTAATTACCATTCTGTTTTAACCTTTCAAATGAGACTCAACACTTACATGCATTTTTCTTGGTCTCACAAAATTACTTAAAATACACATTCATCTAAATTTCAAATTGAAATGGAAAAGTCATTTTGAAATGCGAAGGAGGATGGAAACTTGTGATTTCTTTTGAAAGTATAGATGATAAATTCCATTTATTACACAGAACTCTTTCTGGGAAATGGTGCCTCTCATCATTACTCTGTTGGAAATCATTGTTACCTCAGGTTTCCCTGCTTGCACTTCATCGAAAGAAGGGAATCCTCTCATTTTCCAAATTGTTTCCATCTTTTCTAAATGTCAATTAATTTTCCCTAGAGGTTTCTTATACCTGCTCATTTAGACTCCAGCTTACTGAGTTATTCTTTCAATGGCAATGTTTTCAGTCCTGTTAACAAACAGCTGGTGTGTCGCTGTGCTGTCATGTGTGGCTGCCAGCTCCACTCTGCAAGATCAAACAATGCAGGAACAACTGAGCATTTCTTACGTGCTCAATTTTAGGAAATACTGCTACATAAATCACTGAGATAACTGGTCAGACTTTGGTTTTCTCCTGCCTTCCTCCAGCCTGAGAAAGACGAGTAGGATGAGAATGGCTCTACTAACCTGGCATCCAGAGCAAGAGGAGGGTTTGCAGGCTCACTGCTGGTGTTGGAGAATATAAGTTTATAGCAAGGAAAAATGCTTAGAGGGGAACACTGAGGGTGTGGAATGCAAAAAGATGTGTATGGCATAAAAACAGGGAAAACAAAATTTTTGCAGCAGGGATGGTGGGTTTTGTTTGTTTGGGGTGTTTTTAGCTTTCTGTTTGTTTTAATGTGTTTTCAGTATCCTATTATTATTTTTTTTATTGCCATTTTTAGTAACCAAAATCAAATTTAGTCACCACTGGAAATAGAAGGGGATTTTAACTTAAATTAATTTTTCATGCAGGCAAAAGATCATGCGAAAATGGGAATAAAAGAAGTGAAAAACCGCTTGAAGCAAAAGGTACTTGAAGTTGTTATTCAAAATGTATAAGCACCACGTCTGAAATCCTTAGCCACTGAAAGCATGATGTGATCAATAGGAAGCTGTTTGATACAGTGTTGTTAGCACACTTCAAAATGCATTACCAGCTGTCCCGGCTTTTTCCCAGTTATAAATATTCACAGACACACAAAAAAAAATTGTCTTCAAATACATTAAGGCTCAGACTTCAACCCACAAAAGCCAGAAAATGCAGTGTTGTGTTTGGGGAGGTCCCGCTCCTGTCCCTCGTGCTGGGGCACTGTGAGGGAGGGCACGAGAGCTGGGAGCTCTTGCCTCCAGCCAGGGCACTGAACTGTGTGCAGACAGCAAACTGTTGTTATTTTACAGTAATGAGGCAGGAAAAACAGCGTCCTGTCTGTCTGCCACTGCCTCCCGTGTGTCAGGAGCCTGCTGCACAGTTCAGACGTGGAGCAGTTTATTAGAGTTGGTCTTCATTTCCAATTGGAATTAGTGCAGGAAAAAGTACTGACACTGTTGTTTTCCAAATCTGTGTTTGTTTGTTTGTTTGCTTGTAAAAAATGCCCAGTTGTGTTTGAAGGATGTGTTATCCAATCCTAATTGCTCCTTTTAAGCCAGAAGTTGACACTCCCCTTATGAATGGCTGGGTAACTGTGCCTTGGGTTTACCACAGATATCCTGTTTATTCTGTGAATCAGAGTCCTGTGGGGAGACAAGACAGCTGACTTGCTGAGAGCATTCTGACAGTTTTATTCCATTTACTGTGTGACAGTTTGGGTGGGTTTTAATCTGTGGATTTCTCCTCTACATTTCCAGACCCCCATGAGCACCACGTCTGAAATCCTTACTCGTGGCACAGACACAAGTGCACCTGAGCACGTCAGCACCTGCTCCTGCAGAGCGATTTATTTCTGTGCACGCTTGGACCAGAGTTACCTGTGTGTGCAGGGCAGCTGCTGCTCCCTCTGAATATTCCAGCAGATTGCTGGAGAGTCTGGGGCAAGAGAAACTTGCTTCAGATGCTTTTAATGCCATTTTATTTTATTACACTACATTATATGCAACCACTTTAGGTATAATTTGAAAATAATAGAAACACGAAGCAGTTTTCTTGTACATGCTTTTTTTTTTATGTCATTCCATGTGTTTCGTTTCTGGACATAACCTTCATGAATAATAAAATGTTTGGCCTTCTCCTGTGCATTTCTAGAGCAGTTGGAGCTGTGTAACATGACCAGATTTTTTCCTGTATTTTAAATGCTAATAGAATTGTGTGCTGTTGTGTGACATTTGTACCGAGGCTGAGAAAAGCCTCATTCGGTCATTGCTTTGTTTTATTAATGTTGTTGTCCTCCTGGTCTGTCAAGCAGCTAGCTTCCTTTTAAAACAGGCAGAACATTTACAACTAAATGGCCTGGTTTTGTTTCACCTTCCTTATAATGTGGTGTTCCTGTAAGTGAGGTGGTTAAACATGATTGTTCAACATAGGCAAGAGCTTAAAAGATTGCTGGGAGTAGTTGGCACACACTGCTCTACCTCCCCTTCCTTCATTATTCTGTCCTCTTCTATCCCATCCTCTTCTCCATGTGAATGCACGTAGGAAGGTAACTCTAAAATTAGGGATTGCTCTGTGAAAGTGATAAAAATAGCAAAAATTGTTTTGGTCACCCTCATTTTTAGTCTAAATGTCTGTGCTGCTCCATTATGGGTCTATTATGCACACGTCTGTTAAAGCATCCTCCCCAATTTTCATGTGAGAACATGGTATTTCTCATGTGTTTACTTACTGGCATGTGCAAGTGTTAACTGTTTGACATTCTGGCATCATTAAGTACTTCATTTTTGCCAAATTTGAGATGCTAGTCTTTCATCTTCTAAGGGTAACCTAAGGTTATTTTTAAACTGAACTTACTATCCACTGCATTTTAACATACTATTTTCCATTATTAATACAGAAAGTATGCAGGCCTCTGGTAAGGAAAAGTCAAATATAAACATCCCTTTTCCAGTTTTCACTGCCAAATCTGAGCAGCTTCTGTACAAGATAGAATTTAAAAATGCAATAAAGCTGGAGGTCTGCTTCCTCCAACTCTGCATAGCAATGGTGACCTCTTAAATATAATCAAGAGCCCATTTTGCCCTTGGTCTGCTCCAGTGTTGGGTTTGAATTGCAAATGAGAAATGCAGGATTGACCTGTTGAGAGGTCACTGTGGTGTGTGTAAGGTCCTTCTTTAATATGATAGTGGAGATTGAATGGGGCTCCATTTCCATCCCTTGTTCATTTGTGGTGCAGTATTTCAAAGCAACAGAAATCGTTTTCAGAGGATTCTTATGAGTGAGAGCAAATAATTGTTAATAGATACAGCCTGGTAGCTTTATTTTATATCTGATACAGTTCTTTCTTCTTTTTTCTTTTTTTTTTTCCTTTTTTTTTCTCTTTTTCTCACCCTCCCCCNTTTTATTCATTTTTTTTTTTTTTTTTTTTTTTTTTTTTCTTTTTTTTTCCTTTTTTCCCCCCCCCCCCCCCCCCCCCTTTTTTTTTTTTTTGGCAAAGTCTGCCTTTTTCCATCTCACAAATGGACCGTGGTGGTCAAGTCCCTCCGTTAGTGGCTCATTTGAAGCTTAACTACATAGAATTAGAAAGAAGGAGGAATATGAATGGTACCATCCTCAACTTTCAGCCAGGAGAATGGAACTTAGTGAGAGCTCTGGCTAAGACAATTTGTATAAATGGTTGGGCACTTGGCATTAATGTATTCAGCATTATTTTAGTTATAGAGCCCTGGGTGGCTCTGCCTAAGGTCTGGTATTGTAGAGCTTTACAGAACAACCTGCACAGGCACAGTGCCTCTCCACATTCAGAGTGGGGTTTGCTCTTCTGGAGCCAGCGCTTGTAGTGTTTGCAAAAGGCCCCTGGAAAAATTGCTGATTCATATTTAAGCAGAATATCTCTTTCTCTGAAGTTTCTCCTTTAAAATAAATAGCTAGGGAAGATCTCACCTGAATAGGCAGTTGTTGGGGAAACCCTTCTCATGGAGGTGTCCTGGAGATCATTTTGGAGTGTGAAAGATCACATTTCTCTTTTTCTGCTAATCTGTCAAGTATCTTCTTTCCTCAGACAAAAGGTGGTTTTGGTTTTAATAATACTCTTAAATTGCACTTTTTTTTCATTAAAAGTCACTGGAACATTGCTAGAGTTCTGTATTCCTGGAGAATTTATTCCAGCAATGAGTAACTTATCACCTTCCATTTTCCCCTGGCTTTTGGGAGGGAGAGATCTCATGGTTTTGGTTGTTATCCTGAATAACATATATGACTTAAACTTCTTCAGGAATGTCTTGCTGGCTTATACCAATAAGGTGCCAATCCCAGGTCTGCCTGTGGGCTGAAGGGCTGTTGTTTACTTTCCAGTTGTAGAAGTGCCAGATGCTTTGACATTTCATAATTCTGTTGCTACTTGGAGCCCTTATTTTGGGCATATAATATCAGGTTTCACTGTTTATGTAATTCAAATATGTTTTCATAAAAGGTAGAAAACAAACTTCTGTGAAGTGGGTTTTGCTTTGATGACTGAAGCTGTGTTGGTTTGTTTGCCTTTTGGGGATGTTGGGAAAATAGAGGAATCAAGTCATTTCATTCTCATATTTTGTTAAGCAATTTTTTTAAAAAGGGGTTTTGACTGAAATGTGTTGTGGTTTCTTTGGAATTGTGTGCACCAGACACCGTGGAAATATGCTTTAGGAACATGTAATCTTTTAAATGCAATTATATCATCAGAGAAGTCCAGCCAATCTTTAGCAATAACAGCTCAAGCATTTGCAGGGATCGTTACACATCTGAGGAGATGTGGCTTAATGGCCTGATCTCTCTGTATCTTCTATCTCCTCCCATGCCCCTCATGTCCAGACTTCAGCATCCTTTTTCCATGATTTTGGAGCTTGCCTGGCCTGGAGGTGCTTGACTCCCAGGTATTCCTTGGCTGGAGCCCCAGCTCTGGCTGCTCTGCAGGGCTGACCACATCCCCCCTCAGAGCCTGTGCTCGGGCAGCTCTGGGGCTTGAGGCACGTTTGGTACGGCTCCACTTGCACAGAAATGTGGGAATTGAGGTTGGATGTGATGTCACTGCAGTCTGTGGTGCTGTCTTAGGTTCTGTGAGTCCAGAACTGAGCAGACCCCTTGGTGGCTTGTTGGGAGCTGCAGTATGAGCTTGATAGACACGTTTCTTGTCATTGCATTGTTTTGGGGCTCTTTGTTAGTAATTCTGTGGACTTTGCTGTACTTTTTAAAGACAAGGTGCCATTGTGGAGCCAGAGGGCAGGGGGGAGGAAAAAGTTTTTCTCTCCGGTTTGACCTTAGCAAGTTGTTAATTCCCCACGATCCTTATGCTCATGTTGGGGAACCACTGCTCTACCAGCTGGATCTAAAGAGGGGTCTCAGCTTCTCTGTGGAGCAGACAAAGCCCCTTAGAAAGTCCATCGAGCTTTTTGTTTCATTTGACCTAAACACATTAGGTCAGTGTGTGTCCAAAGGAACCATTTCTAATTGGCCATCAGCCTACACGGCTCATTATTGTACCTGCGCGAGCCGGGGCCGCGCGGGGCCGGGGCAGAGGTCAGGAATCAAAGCCCGGCAGTGTCAGCAGCCACCCTTAGGTCGGCCTTGCCGAGCTCCAGCCTGTGCAGCCTCCTCTCGATATTTACCCGGCATTATTTCCCTGGCATTGTTGCAGAGATGTAAAGCTTTGGGGCCCACTGCGCTACAGACTCTTTCTCCACTCACTTTCAAACTCTTTGCTCCTTGTCTGATTCCTGGTGTCCGCGGGCCTTTGTCCTGTTCAAAACCCGTGTTACAAACCCCGTGCCTGCACTTGCCAAGTCCTCTAACCTAGGCTGGTGGGTCACCTCACTTCTGGAGAAGAGACTGATGTCAAAGCAAACACAAAAGCCTTCTGTGAGGCAGCAGTTGGTGGTGTACACTCTCCTGGGGGCCTATTCAGTCCACACAGGCTCAAAGATGAAATGAAGGCTAACTAAGTGCTGAGTTCCATCTCTCCTTGCCACTTCCACAAGTAATTGTTCTGCTATGGCTAATTCTGTGCAGTACGTAAATGGAATTACTGTGTTCATTTAGGTTTACAAAAAGCAGAATACCCTGTTCCCGGGCTTCAGTTGAATTCATTGCCAAAATAGCATATCTGAGCTATGGGTTTTTTTCTCCACATGCATTTCCTGGCTTTTGCGTGTTCAGGTCAGACGTTTTGTTGACTGTCCCTGTTTGCACCATTGGCACTGGGAGGAGAGAGGGGTTGTGTACAAGCTCTGAGGGACCAACTGCAATGACATGTTTTATTCTAATGATGTTTTCTTCTCTGTACTTTGGTGTTTTTTCTTCCCTGGCATCCAAACTGTTAGTCAGCATTATCCTCTAGTGTGTCCTTTGTGCACCCTGCCCTGACTCAAGAGTGTTCCTGGCCATGCTATTCACCTTTTCCTACCACACAGGACATTGCTGAGAACGGCTGCTCGGCCGCGCCGGAGGAGTCGCTGCCCAGGACGGCCCCGTCACCGCTGGTGGAGAAGAAGGACCCTAAATTAAGAGAGGACAGGAGACCAATCACAGTACACTTTGGGCAGGTAGGTCTCACTGTCAGGTCTCTTTAAATTGTGTGACTCAGCAGAACCAGTTCAGGGAAGGTTCACAGTAACGAATGTGCCAAGCGTTTCATCATTTCCACTCACTGCATTATGTTATCATCACTTTATTTCTGTTGCATCTGTTTAAATGAGAGTCCAAAACCTGATTTTTCTGGGGTTTCTTAATTCCTTTTGTTTATATGATGATTTTGAGGAAAATAAATCCTTAAGTGAATGGGGGGGTGAAGCATAATTATTAAAGCAATTTTATAAACTATTTTGCAGTTCTTTTAGCTTGCAAAGAGCTGCAGCCCTCAGGACTGAGGGTGTAGAATTTAAAATGTCCTCTGTTATCTTGCCAGATCATTAGTGTCAATATTGAACATCCAACTATTAAAGCATTTGAACAGTCTCTGAAAATTAAATGCGATGAACTAAGATGGAAAAATCAATTAATAGCTTGTTAGTGTACTCTGTATTTGGTATTGACAGCTGAGCTGCTCACATTAGTTACTCGTGTAATGTTTCTTTTGATATGTCTGCAAAACAGGGAGTTTGTGTGGGGTTTTTAAGAGCTAGTTATTTAGTTGTAGTTTCTGTGATTTTCATGGAAAAACATACAGTATTTATTATCAGTTTACCAGTGTTCCCCTATTAAGTGTAGTCTGACTTAAAAAATAACATGATTTGTCTTAACAGTTCTCTTTTCTTTTGCTGTATCTATTCTTTGCACTGTTCTGATCAGAAGACAGGAAGAAATAGCTGATTTCTTCTAAGGAAGCAAAGTGTAATTTTCAAGCAATCGTAAAATGTTATAAATTGGGAAGCAAAACAGATTTTTAGAGAAATATCTATGAATAGAAACCAGTGGCTGCACTGACTGTTCAGGTATTAGGGCTACATGAGATGATCAGTGCTCAGAGCAGTGTTGTCTGTATCATTTTAGAATTAGATTTATTTCTTTCAGAACTTTCACCACTGTGCTAAATTTAAGTTCTTGAAGACTTTTTTTAAGGCAGATTCTCTTCCAATTAAGTATTTGCAGTAGTGATTTATTTTTCCCTTACGTTCCGTGCCAATACAGTTGAGACGAATTGGGGCTACTGGAGGAATGCAGCCATCTAGCTCCAGCAGGGACATGTTACATTTCATTTGAAGCAGTCAGAAATCAGATAATATTACAATTTATTTTCAGTTTTTCCTTTAGGTTTTTATGAGGGATGGCTGGTTCAAACATTTTGGTAGATCAATGAAATATATATTTGAGTGGTAAGTGCAAATTTAAATTCATGAGGTTTTCTAACAGCCACTTTCAAATTTTTTAATGATCCCTTTCTCCGTGTCAAAAGAAACAACACATCAGCTTTGCCGACCCCTGCCTGTGGTGAGAGGCTCGCTGGCCAAATGCTTATTGCTGTCATTGCATTCCGAGCCTTGGTCTCCAAAACTGATGTGACTTAGCAGTTGCGGGGCTCTCCCCCTCCCAGCCTTTGTCCTGGCTCGGGGCTGCTTCTCCTGGTAGCCCAGGAAAATGCAGTCACACTTTGATTCAAAAGGAGAAGACGTTCGGGTTTATGAAATATAGATTAAGGCTTTGGGGAGGAAAGAAAGCAGCAGCATTTACTGGTTAAACGGGAGATGGCTCCTCAGTCGTGATTAAAGGCAGCGATTTTAGCGTGGCTTTTCGCTGTGCCTGAGTCCCGAAGGTGGGAACAATGCCAGAGCGTTGAGGGCTGGGCGCTGGGTGTGCTGGATGAGAGCTGCTGTGCCATTGTCCCCGTGTGGGCCGTGGCGTGGGTCAGCCCGGCCGCGGTGCGGGGCCGGCTCCGCGCGCCGCGCTAATTGAGACGTGCTGTCAAAGTGACAAACACATTTGCATACACTCTATTTATTTTCCTCAGAAAGGTCTGCGGGCTGCTGTTGGCTGAACATTCTTAATCAGCTTGCTGTAAGTGAGCCGGCAGCGAGCTGTCCTGTGCTGGGGCTTCTCTTCATTACATGACAGATTAGCTAAAGGGGGATGGGCTGGGGAGCCAGCAGCAACCTTTAATTTAACTCATTATCTCTCACCCTATAGTGAGGGGTTTTCGAGCTCTTCCAAACACGGTTGTGTGTCTGCAGTTGTGAGGCTACAAAAAAACCTCAGTAAAATATCTTGAAATGCCTTTGGAGGCACAGCACCTCAGCTGAAGGTGCACCGAGGTGCAGTAGTAATTATCTGGCTGGGTGGGATCCCCCAGTGTCGCGGCTCTTCCTGGTGAGTGGTGGTCGGGCATCGTGAGAGAGCCTTGTTTATTATGGAATTGGTTTGATGGTGCTTTCTGTAATACTCAGACATGGTAGGAAAGCTCTCCTTGGTGGTGAAAAGAAGGATTTTAGCCACATAGCACTGGGAGCACCGTGACCATTGGCCAGGGCAGAGGGACACACTCACACAGGGGATGTGTGGCTCGTTTCCATGCCTCACTCCAACTTTTTAGGTAGAATGCACACGTCTGGCTGTGTTATCTTTGAGCAGTTTGGAGAATAAACACTACCCAGCCTCACAGTGACTGTTGAGAACATGTTCCTCATCAAACAAGCAGCTGTTGGGGCTATTCTGGCAGGACCCACAGGATCACACAGGATGTGCCCAGCCTTCCCACCAGTCTGTGAGAGGTGTGTGAGCACACAGGGGGAGCCCCAGGGCTCTAAAAACAAACCTACACTTAGGAACATTCTCCCTCTGGAGCTTTTCCACAGTCAGGAGCACGACTGATCTAGTAAAATTAAACCAGCAAATGATAGGCTGCCAGCAACATCACTTGTTGGGAAAGGGAATCATTTCATTAGAAGCAAGTGATTCTGCCAGTTCTGTGCAGCTCTCTAATTGTGTCTGTTATAATTAGAATGTCTTTTGTCAGCCTAGCTCTGTTTATGTTTCTGTGGCTTGTTTTATTTACCAGCAAATAGGATATTTTATTCCATTTTTGCACCAAAAGGTAAAGCTTAACAAAAGACTCTTGAAGTATGTCTTTAGTGAAGAGATTCAGTCATGTTCCACTCTTGATGCAAACTACAGAGTCAGTGCTCTGGGGGTAATGTAAATACCTAGGAAACAAAAGGAGGGTACTCCCATGTGCTAAAGCAGCTTTAGGCTGTGGGCAGGCTCCTCCAGCTTCGCTTCCCGCCTGATCCTGACAGCTGTTAAACTTTTGCAGGCCATAACATGAAGCTGCCATCTTCTTTGCTGTTTTATGCCATTTGCTTAAATGTACGTGTTCATTTTTGCTATTCACAATCTGCACTTGGACACACCAAGCAAACAACTCTGCTTTGCCGGGCAGGGCTCTTCTTCCAGGAGATTAAACGGCATTAAGAGGTCAGGGGGAAGATGGGAGAACACCAGCCAGCTACATTCCAGGAATGCAGCACTGGATGGCTGAGGCCAGAGGCAGTGGAGGAGGGATTATCTCCAGGGTAAAAGGGATGAAGCAGGGAAGGGAGGAAGGCTCCCTTGCCAGACCCTGTGACTCCCTTCACACCCAGGTGCATCGGAACAATAGCAGATTCCCCTGGATCACAGCAGACATTGTGTGGCACTGAGGTAGAAACCAAAGGGGAAAGGGGAAAACAAGTTCATTTGGTAACATTCATGCAACTGTGTGCTCTGGCTGCAGAGCAGCCTCCTCTCGTGGCCACTCAGGGCTGCTCGGACAATAGCGGGGCCTTGCTTAGGAACGTGAGCCTCCCTTCCACTCTGCCCACAGATGAGCAGTGTGGGCTCCCTCTTCCTCTCTGTGGAGCCACTTGGGGTCTCCTCCTTCTCTCCATTTGGTTCTTTATGGATTTAGCAAATGTATAAGCCTAGTTCTTTAAAATGTTTTTGTCTACAGAAAGCCTATCTCCTACCCTTGTTTCTTCTCACTCCTTTCTTTGACTGTTCCTTTCAGGAGGGAATTCACAGTTGCTTAATAAGAGTCACCTTGCCAGAAAGGCACGTCTTGGTCCAGAAGCACTGGTCCACCTCATGTCTGCTCGCAAGGACTGAAATGTCCCATCAGGTTCTTGGGGTACAATTCTTAGGCAGGGGAGTGAAACCAGTGTCAGTGGATGAGGCAATAATGTATTTGATTGAATTCTGCTTCGTGCAGAAATGGGGATCCAGGGGGTGGGAGGGACGAGCTAAAGGTCTGCACTCGTCATGTGTGTAAATGTGTGACCAGTGGGCCCTGGCATGCTCCTCAGGAAGGTGTTCAGCACCTGCAGAGCCTGCCCAGGGGTTCCTGCCTCTCCTGCTCCCACTGCCCAGGGCTTTCTAACAAGCACCCACAGCGCTGTGTTCTCTGCAGCTTCTGTGGCCGTGTGTGGAGCCGGGGCTATGCAGGAATTCATGCCTTGCACTGAGATTGTGTGGCCCCAGCCCTGCACCCAGCGGGTGTGTTCATCCACAAAAAAGCACATTCTAGGCTATGGCTTTTCCAGCTGTCTTGGTATTTCAAGCACTGCTTAAACAGGGATGTTCAGAATGAATGTACTGCCCTGGGTACATTGTGTCAGCTGCCGGAACACTGGATGTGTGCAGGGAACACTCTGCTGGAGTGACCTCCCAGGGCTCTGTGACAAGGGATAGCAGCTGTAACATGTCTGCAGAGCTTCCTTGTTAGTCCTGTTATGCTGAGAAACCCATATATAGCTTGTAGAGAGTATCTTGGTCCATCACTGCTGGCATGTGGAAGAAGAGTTGTGCTTTATAAATAATACATACCTATAAAATAAATACATCAGTACATGCAAGGCTAACCAAATCACCTAGATTGACAACTGAGGAGAGATCGCAGTGTCTTATGGATGACTTGCTTTTCTACCAATGTAGATCAGCATCCAGAAGCTTCTTATGTATTACTTATGAAGTTGATACATGTAGTTAGGCCAGAACTGTCTGAACTGACCTCTGGGCCACTGGATTAAGGCCGAAGATTAAAGGGAGAGAGTGTGTGAAACGTATGATGGTTGTGGCCGCTGACCCCGCTGTGACTCGTGCTTGGCCAGGCACCCGCTGGACCTGCCCCAGGGCTGGGCTGATGGCACCAAGCACACAGCTGGGAGTGCCATCTCAGGCAGGGCAGCAGGTCCTTTGGGGGTGCAGGACAGTGCCCCCAGCCAGGCAGCCTCAGTGAATGAGGCAGCTGAGCCCAGCAGAGAGTCATCCTGTTTATAGAACTGCTGAAATGAGAGACCATCTCTTTTTTTGTCGTTTTTTTATTCTGTGCAAGTATTCTCCTTGCTAGAGAGGAATAGCTGTTAGGAGATAATAAGGAATATGTCCATTTTCCAACATTTTAAATCGTGTGGGTTGCTTGATCTCTTTGATTTGAATTCCAGCATCAGGCCCACGGAAAGCCAGTGTAAAGCTGACAAAATGACCAGTTAAAAAAGAAAACACACACGAGCAACGTGGCTTTTTTCTTTATATTTCATATTGCATTGCTGGATTTTCCAGTATTTTAAATGAAAAATATATGTAGTTAGTTCCATGTTGACAATGTCCTTGAGGATTTGACAGTGAGATTTTCCAGCAGTTGCTCTTCGTTAGAATCCTGGTGGTGTTTAATAAGGCAGCCAAACTGCTGGCACCTCGGGCTCGTGTTTGTTCTCCAGGGCTCGGGGCTGCTGCAGTAAGCACATCGACCAGGGCTGATCATTACAAGGGCGTACGCCACCAGGAATAAAAATGTCACACGTTCTCCCATCTCACAGCGGTACAAAATGTCAGTCCTGTCAAACAGACATTGCAGGTAGCTCTGAGCAGTCAGTACAAATTGGGAAGCCGAATATTCCCCCAGCTTTCTGATATTCTTCATCTGAAGCAGAAGAAAAACAGTTGTTAACCTATTAGCTGTGATTTTAAACTCTGCTGAGGTAGTAGATGGATAGGCTTTAACACAGGGATAAATATATTCCTTGGGTCTGGGGTTTTTTGCAATGTCTCTCCATCCTTGTATGTTGAGAAACAGAATGAAAACGAGCCACAGCAAAATGAACCTCATTGTGGTAGAAGTCATTTGAGATTCTCTCTCAAACTCTTCTGTGTTTTATCTCTGTGAGCAGTTCTATAAAAACCTCCTTGGTGGTTTACTACAATCCAGAAAGGGCCTGGTTCGATGGGTTCAGGGAGTTTTCCTTCCTGGCCCTTCCATCATGCATAATGTCACATGCAGGGTTTTGTCCTCTTTCTGGACAAGTGAAGGTTGTGCTGCTTTCAGGGTAAGGCCCGTTGTGAGATGGAGAGTCCATAGGATGTGTTGTGTGTGGTTTAGCACCAGAACATACCAGTGTGTTCCCTGAGGTATCCCTCTAGGATTGAGGCATGATATTGTCAGTGCAGGATTCTGTTGTTACTGCAGGGCCCAGGAAAAAATCTGTTGCAAAGGATGAAGTGCAAAGAGGTGCCAGAATATCAAAGAAATAACAAGAAATTATGCCCAGTCCCCAGTGGTTGCCCGAGGGGACAAGGAGAGCAGTAAAAGGGCTGCAGTGTTCTGTGTCACAAAGAAGGTGACTCAAAGTCTGTTCTGTGTGTAGAAATTTCTTTGTTTTTTCTGTGGCACCTTCTCAGAACACAGAACTGGGGTGTGTTTAAAGCAGTGAATCCCCTGCCCAAACAGCAGTGACTGTGCAGCAAGTTGCCAGAGGAAGGCCCAGCAGATATCAGGGGTGTCCCAGGAGGTGCCAGTGGATCAGCAGAACCCTGGCCTGCCGTGGCCTGTGCAGTACCTGTCTGCAGCAGGACTGAGTCATCTAAGGCCTCACTGCACACAGCGAGATGGAGCAACATGTGTGAGGCTCCTTTGAACCAGAACGACTCTGAGTTAAATATTTGGTGTTCTGCAGGCATCTGCTTCCTGTGGGGAGAGTTCCCTGCTGCACATAGCTTAGTGTACAGTGGCTTTGAGCCTGGTCTGCAGCACCTGGGCTCTGTGCCAGGGAAATAAGAGGCTGTTGACAGGCGTCTCCTTTGGAAAATGTCAGGAGTCCTCAAACTGCAAAGTGTCAAATGATATCAGTTTAATGGTTAAGGGGGTATTTTACATTTTTTAGAAGAACTGAATGCACATACAGGTGGGAGGAGGTCAGGGCTGATTTTCAGCTGCGCAGCAGACAGAAAGGGGGAGAGGAGAACTCAGTGGTCACAGTCTGAGGTTTTATTGGTATCACCTTTTGTGGGTTTTGCTGCTTGCTTGTGTAGGACAGGAACTTACCTGTCACTGGAGCTGGGAAGAGATCAGAAGTCTTGACAGGTCTTTAAGCCACAGACACCATTACAAGTTAACCAATCCTACATAATATTCCTCCTATCTACATCACAGAACAGCACATGCTGCTTTGGGCATGGCCTGTTCAAGTCTCCCCAGCAAATAGAGAAAAATATATCCATCTAATTCTCAAAATTCTTCCCTTTTTTCCCTATAGTTGCAGACAAAAGAAATAAGATACCATTCAGCTCTAAGCCCAGGAGTTTATGATTTAAGCCATGTGTTTTTAGAATAGCATCAGTTATCAACAATAATAATCCACAGTAGTGCACCTGTGGTTTTAGGATTTTGGCTTTAGGCGTTGCTGCATTTTTGCCAGACTCGTTCTGCCTTCCCAATCTACAAATGTGCCTTGAAGAATGAGGCATCCCTTAAAACATGGAGATTATTTTTATCACAGGACCCAGCAGATTTCTGTTGAAGTATTTCAGAGTGTAAATTAAAAATATATGCTGTAAAGCATACACTGTTCCTGTCATCCCAGTTTGTGAGCTGTACATATGGGAGTATGTAAAAAGCAGTGTGTGCTGTGCAGGGATCTGGATGGATAATAAAACAGCTGCCTCGTAGATTCCATCTGCTTTCTGTACTGAATCTTTTTAGGTACCAGACATTTTTCAGTGTTGTTATTTTCTCCCTTTTTTTTTTAATTGACTGTTCAGCTGAGGTCCAGCGTGTTCTCCCAAAGCACTGAAGATCTCTTGCAGCCTGATGTGTGTGAGCCTGGACACATTTAGGACAGGGCATCTCTCTCCCATGTCTGATTGGCTTTAAAACATACCAGCAGCTTTTAAACCAGTCCTCAATTTCAGAAGGAAGTGGGATATTCATGCAGAAAAGCTTTGTTTTGGAAATCATTGGAAACACCCCTCACTGCTAATTGAGAAACACTGCTGTCTACACATACTGACAAACCAGTCCTCATCTGCTTGCGTTTCCTTTATGCATTTCTTTCTGGTTGCACTTGTTGCTGCACAGGAACCAGCCCCTCTGATTTACTCACAGAGGCCCTGTTTTGAATACCACTGTAAAAAACATCTCAAAAGACATCCACAATTAGTTTGAGATAATGCTCTGCTCATGAGCTGTTACCTCACAGACCAAAAATGATCTTTTTGTAATGTTTTCTCTAGTATAAAAAAACCTAAATAGCTGTACTGTTAAAGCTCCCTGGGCATATAATAGCTGCTTTATGAGATGTGGGATCTATAACTTTTAAGTAGTATTTTGATAGTATAAAAATGAACATAAGATTTTTCTTCTTCCGGCATCTCATAGCTTAAGTCATTTATCTGATAATTAGTAAACCAGTGCCAGATCTGCAGTCATAAAATTGGCTTTCTGCAATTTTCTGTCCTGTTGCTTTAGAAGGATTTCGAACGAGACAATTAAGCAAATATCCAGAGGAAAAAGGTGTGCTGGTAAACAGCTACTGGTGAGGAAGTGCTAATTTAGACATTTCTCCCTTCACAGAAAACGAGAGTACACACATTTAGGACCATACCTAGAGCAGCAATTTAGCAGCTTTTAGCACCGCAGCCCTGTGCTGGTTCCTGCCCATTCTCCCTACAGCCCAGGTAATTAAATTGATGTTCCAACACAGCTTCACCTGCTGACCTTTCAGAAACAATGTGTTTTGCTGCATTAACAAATTAACTTCAAATCAGTGGCTCTTCCAGTAAATATGGTCTGCACAGAGCTGGAACACCCTTGGTTGTCCCATTGTGGTGGCAGACTAAGACCAACACTGGAAATGAAGCCCTGTTAGCTGTGGGTGTTGTGCCACTGCCCTGTGCCTGGTCCTGTCTGTGCTTCCCAGCGCTGATCCAAGCTGTGCTGTTTCCCTGGGAATGTGCAGCTTGGCTCACTCTTGCGTTCAGATCTCTGCAGGGCTCAGAAGTGCAATACATCCGAGGCCTCAAAACAAACTGTGTTCTGCTAGCACTTCAGTGGGTAAGATAAATTTGAATGTGAGGGTTGGGTTTGCCTGTGTTGTTACAAGCACTGGGGTCACAGTTCTGAGAGTTAACACGATGCCTGTTTAGAAGTCCAAGAGACACAAAAGTTTCTACACCTTTAATCTTTTCCCAGAGCAGCATTTGTATGTGTCTTTATTGTGGAAACACGTAGAATTATTTTTTGATCAGAGATGAAAGCTTAATCATGTGTGATATCTAAATCTCAGCTGGAAAAAATAATCCAGTGACAGGATAAGGATATGAAAGTATTGTCTCCTGCAAAGGAGTAGTTTGTTGTAATATAAATGCATTGAGTATTTGTAGTGTATTTATTTTCACTTACACAGAACTAAAATGATACTTGTACAAGTAGTGTTGAGTTCTAGGCCTTATCATGATGTTTTAGGGTCTGACTTGTAATTTTTGGTCAGTTAGGAGTAAAACATGAGTGGGGTGTGTGTGGGTTGGCTACAGGCAAGGGAGTATGCAAGGAGAGGGCAGTGAGTCTGTTAGACTGCTCCTTGCCGTGGTGGGCTATGCAGTGTTCTGGGCTGCACTCTCTGACCTGTGTGAGGATATTCACTGAAAAGGGCACCACTGCTGGGTGCAGCTCCATGCACTGTTCTGCCTTCACAGGGCTGTGGTGGTGGGGCTGGAGTTGGCCCTACAATGGCAGCACACTCTGGGCTCTGGGCAGTGCATTCCGACCTCGAGCCAGGACAGGATCTCAGCACATGCTCAGATCCAACCCACCCTCTACGTGTATGGACAGTTTAACTGGAAGGGTTTTCTGTGCTCTTAAATGTCTCTTTTGAGGCCTTCACAAGCACTAAATCCACTCTTGAGGTTTTAGTGAAAGCATTTTTGAGCATCCTGCTCTGCACTGATATAAATGTAGTCCAGAACACTTGGACCTTGAGGGCCATGAATCCGCCTTGAGCATCTTTGTTGTCTCAGTAAATTTGGGCTGACTGGCCTGGAGTGCTGCTGCCTTTGGTGTGGCAGCAGCTGTGGCCAGCCCACGTCAGCAACAGACATGGGTACCTGTCCTGTCGTGGCACATCTCAGGTCATGGGATTTGTCACTGCTTTGGAAAAATAAAATAAGATAAAGGGCGTTTTGTGAGGTGAGTATGAAGGTAAAGAACATGCTGCCAGCTGCTCGTGCTCCAGGAGACAGCAGGGTTTCCATGCAGGTGACTTTAATGCCGTTTCCACTTTGCTGCAGCAGCACAGACTCCGCCCGCCCCGGCCGCCGCCCCCCAAGATCCAGCGTTCGGCCCGGCCCGTGAGTAGCTGGGGTTTGTGTCACTGCCACAGCTTAACCCTGCCTGAGCTGCTCTCCAGCATTACTAAACCTGGCACTGTGGACTGGGCAGCTGTACACACAGCTGTGTGAGCTGTGCTCCTGACTCCGGGCTCTGCTCCTCTCTGACGAGTCCTGCAGCTCTGCAGGTAACGGGGCTGCTCTGCCACGGCTCCTCTGACCTTTGCAGTGATTTCTTACCCAGAAAGCCCTGCTGGGCTGGCAGAAGTTTTTAGCCAGTGAGTTTTTGAAGACTTGCACTGAACTCAAATACAAAAGGAAGCAGAAGTCTGAAGAGAAAATATTTATTCTCTGCAAATTATGCTTTAAATTGTTTTCCTTAGTTCTTCTCCATGGGACAGCTGCGTGGGTAGAGTTGAAGGAAGCGAGTGGCTATTGGGGCAGTAGGACACTGTACCACGCTGTGGAGGACATACACACACTGAGTCATGACAGTGTAAAACACAGGCATGGCAGGTGGGCCAGGGCAGGGACTCTGCCATGGAAGAAAATTACTGCCAGTGCAGGACCTGTCCTGTATTAGGCAGGGATACCTTATTTCAGCAGTTTTTGCCCCAAAACACTCTCTGTAGGACAGTTGTTGTCTATGAACTCTGCCAGATGGCTTTGAAGCTGGAGACTCTGCTGGATCTGCACCAAATTTTTATTTTTTGTAATAGGTCAGGCAACAGGTATCAGTTTAGGAGGGGTGTTGGTTTTTGCAACAGCCTTAGAAGATATTTATGTCTATTCAGGACTTCAGCTTTATGAATATAATTCCCCCAAAATCATCTTACTTCTTGCTTCCTTATACATACACACATGTACATAAGAAAGAGAGATGCAAGTTTTCAAATCTAATCTTGCTAAAACTTGTTAAAATATGTTTTGGATGAGCAGGTAACTGGTTAACAAGTGCACTTGGGTGTGTGTTTTAACTTTTGATCTCTGGTGCATGTTCCTGTGTTACATTTCAATAGCATGTGTTTCTTCTCCTCCTCCTCCTTAACTCTGGGTGTCTGGCTTAACAGAGTCACTCTTACGGATTTTCACTCTGCAGATTTCTGTTTTCTGTGTTTAAAAGGGAGCATGGACTGTGTTTATATGTGTTCTGTTAAATGTGATTGGCGTGGGAGACCCTCCCAGCTTGTTACAGCAGGACCAGCCTTCCCCCTGTACCCTGGGGTTCCTGCAGTGCTCCAGTGCCCTCGTGTTCCAGGGCTGGCAGGTGTATGAGGGCATGTTGTGATTCCTCTGCACCAAAGCTGCTCAACAGGATTGTTCAAATGGAGCAATTTATTACACGGGTTTATTACTTTTATACATTTATTACATGCTAAGAGTGTTTAATCTCCCAGCTGTAGTGCATTAATAGTCCTCCCTGTAATGTGTTTGGTTCAACTGTCTTTGCTCCCAATGTGATTGATAAAAGGTTGGAAATGTAATAATGAAAGCTCCTGTTGCATTCATCTGGCTGTGTCAATAAGTGGAACAGAAAGGCTTCATTCATCAAGAGGAAATTCAAGATAAATGTAAATGATTATAATCACTCCCAAAAATGTGCTTCTACCAAATATACATAAATTTGTTGTTGTTCAGAACTGTTATTTGGCTTTTAATAGTTGAAACACATTTGTGTGTGTGTGTAAATAATACTTTGTGCAGCTGCTTTTTCCCTCTCTGAGTCTTGGCAGCTATTACAGAGGTGGGTATCAGCAAGTCAGTTATCCTGGCCTTGTGCACAAGCACAGCTCCCTCTGCTCTTCCAACCAGGGCCACGTAACAGCAGAATTCCCGAGAAATTCTTACTGCTGCAAGGAGGACTCCATGGGCACTAGTGCTTGCAGTATGAGTCACTGCTGGTAATAAAGCCAAAAACACAGCCCAAAGAAAGGCTAAGGAAGCAGAACAGAGATGTTCTCTGCATTCTGCTGGTTTGGAAATGAGCTGTGGTGGTATTATGAAAGAGAGAGGCTTGTTGCTTATAATTAATGGAGATCTGTTTGGTCTAATAGTGGCTGTTTGGAAACTTTATTCAATTAGAAAAAGTTAAAATATAATAATTATGCCTAATGTTGATGGGGACAGTAATAAGCGCATCCAGCCCTTGTGCCCTGGGAGTTTACCTTTGTTCTTTTGGCTGTGTGCTCACGTAATTGGATTTCTTTGATACTTTTGCATTTGATAAGCATTTAACCTTGCCTGTTTGGCTATGTGAGGCTCAAAATCCAGCAAGGAATGACTTGATTCCCTGCTTTTCCTGCAGTTCCCCCTGAACAATGCCCTAAATCCCACTCCACACATCACCCCGCTCTGTGCTGGGCCGGTGGCCCCCGGAGCCATCCCAAACTGTGCTCTGTGTCCCTCCTCCCAGCACACCCCCAGAGGTGAAAGTGTTCCCAGCCCGATGACATCCAGCTTTGCACATCAGCTCCCAGCTCCCATTTAATTAAACAGCTGCTCTCCCCCTCTCCTTCCCCCTTCCTCCTTGTGCTCCCCTCTCCCCGGCCCTCCTGCCTCTCTCCCCCCGCTCCTCTCGTCTCTCCCTGTTTTATCAGCCCTAATGAAGCAGTATTCTTCATCGATCCTGCTGATTGCCAGCCCATTCCTTTTGTTTGTTGGCACCGAGCCATTCTGCTGCGCTCTGACAGCTCAGCTCCTCTAATTAGCTCTGTTGTTCTTTTCCCCATGTTTCACCACGTTGCAAGTTCAGTTGAAGTTGCCACAAACTTAATCCTTCCATTCCTGCCATAAATTCACATTCTTAAGCCGTCTTTATTGTAGCGAGGAGCAGCCTTGTGTGGGGACTGATCTCCAAGACCTTAACATCTGACCTTTTCATAAGCCCTTTTTCCTCAGAAACAGTGGCAATACAGCTCTGGATTTCTCTATCATATCTGCTGTGCACCATTTCCTTTGAAATGAAAATTCAATGCAATAATGCTGCTGCTACCTTCTGCATGCTGCTGTGCAGGGCAGGAGCACTGCACACGATTTTGGTAGCTTTTTCCTGGTTGGAGAATTTGAGGTTTATGTGCCTGGGAAGAAAAATATTTAAAAATTTAAAAAAAAAAAAAGGTGCACCTGGAAATCCCTCCCTTCCCCCAACAAATAATAATTACAATGACCCATGTTTGGGATTTGTGTCTGGTGTTGGATCAGCTGAGGTGGTTGATGAGAGGTCTCTGTGTGTGTAACAGGTTCGCCCACCAAGGCCTCATGTTGTCAAGAGACCCAAGAGCAACATCGGAGTAGAGGGACGCAGGACTTCAGTTCCCAGCCCAGAACAGTAAGTGCTTTGCTGCCCTGGAACTCACTGAGGGAGGCATTACAAAATACTTCAGATCAAAGTTATTTTTCAACTTGACAAAAATGGGATTTTTTTAAATTTCTGGAACATTGTAGAGAACGTGTGAAAAAGCAAGAAACCCAAGTTTGCTTATCAGAAAATTCTGGTTTGCCAAGTCACACATGATGCCATCAGCCTGGTCAGTGAGATTCTCAGGTGTTGGAGGTTTGTTCTTGTCTGAGTTGTTTTGGTTTGCACTTTTCTTTGAAGGACATTGTCAGCCAGAGCCCTGCAGATCCAGCCTTCTTGCCAGGCTGTACCTGGAGGTTCAGAACTGCCTGTGGCACACTGGTGGCAGAGAGGGCTGTGTCTGGTGGCAGAGCCTAGCACCAGGAGGGCTGTGAGGAGCTCTGTGCTGAGGGCTGGGAGGGCTTCACTGGTGGGCACAGCACCAGCAAATCATCACCCCTTTGGCTCTGACAGGAAAGGGGTAGCACTGCAAACCAGCTGTGCTGCTGCAGCCATGTGCTGCTGGATAAGATGTGTTGTCTCCAGCATGTGTCTGGTGTGTCCAAGAGAGTGTGCTGTTACCTTGGGCAGGCTTTTCCAGCTGTTCTCACAAAGCACACAGGACGGGGTGGGTGCTGAGGAGCTGGCAGTGGGCCACCAAGGGAAGCCCTGAGCAGACACTGGGTGCCTTGACCTTACCAGCACTGCACAGGGGACACTGCTGCGTGTGACAGACACATGGGGAGGCTGCACTGCTGTGCACTCAGGAGCTGCAATTGTTTGGGTTCTCCTGGGGGAGGCTGCTCAGCTGTTCACAAGTGCTGGAGATCCACCAGCACCAAGTTCTGCTTGGCACAGCCTGGCATTAGCTGCAGTTCCTGAGGGTCCAAATAAGTAGGTTCCACCCCTCAGCTGAGAATTTGGGGAGCTGAAGGACTGTGCCTTTTGGTTGGGTGCCCCCTCACCCCCAAAGTGAAGAGCAGGGGTAGCTTTCTCCCAGCCACTCCAGGTGGGAGTGGCTGTACCTGCCCTGAGGGGCTGTTCCCAGCTGCACAGCGTTATTCCCGATTTACAGTGGAATTTGGTTGCCCTCTGGTGGAGCAGATGCAGACCCTGCACAGCAGTGATAGGGATTTTTAGACTGAAAGCATTCCTGTAATGTTTGATCTGCATGGAGGTGGAGGATAATTGAATCCATGTCACATTTCTGTGTGTTCATATGGAGGATTCTGCACGTTTGGGTTCCAAAGCTGCTGCCATTTCCCTCACTGCTAATGTGCATCTTCAGTTCCACACTATCAGACCACAAATCAACAGAAACATGAATTATAACCATGCTATTTATGCACCACAATATATATTTTCACTTGTGTTACTTGGTAGCTTTGGAGGTGAGGACATTTATATCTTTAGTTACTTGAGTTAATTTTTTTAATATGCATAAAAGAAAAGCATTGTTTTGGGGGTGTCTGTGCTCATTTTCTAATGAATCTTCAATTAAAGTAGAGGGGAGCAGGAGCAGTGACTGCTGAGAACACCCATGGTTCATGCCTGCTGTTAAACCAGTGTGTTTAGAAGAGTCAGAATTGTCAGTGATTTTTTTTTCTATTTTCATAGAAAGTTTATTTCTTTAGAATTGTATCAATAACTCAGGGTTTGTGATGTTTGGTTTTTAAACATTTTAAAAATTTGTGCTTAATCTGAAATTTATAATTTATTTAAAGCTTTTCTGGCTCTAAGGTAGCAGGAAGAATTTGCAGATGAGAGCTCAGGCAATGCTGCATTACCACCCAGGGCAGCCCTGGACACGTGGGCTGTGCCTCCTTGAACACAGATGAGTTGGTCACAGGAATAAGGTGCTGCATTTTCAGTAGACAGGCAGATTTCTGAGAGCTCCCTTTCACAGCACAGCAAGATTTGCTGTCAGAGTGCTCTGGGATGTCTCCAGCTGGCTCCCAGGGCTCGTGGAGCGGGAGGAAATGAAGGAGCAGTCGCAGGGTCGGGCTCACAGTTCCGGGGTGTCAGAGGCCCTGGGGTGCTGTGACTGTCGTTGTGGCCCTGCAGCAGTCGAGGGGACTCAGCACTGAGCACTCCCTGTGTCGGGGAAAAGGGCTGCCCTGGATTTGGGATGAACTCAGTGAGACTGTGTTGGGTGATGCAGGTTTGTGAAACACATTAAATTCCAGAGGTAACCAGGCCCTCAGGGCTCCCCCACATGGCATTTGGGGATGGGGAAGGTTTTCCATGGCCTTGCTGTGAGCAAGGAGCTCTGACAGTGTTCAGGGTCTGCAGAAAGGGATTCCAGTGGCAGGTCTGAGCTGTGTTCAGATGGAAGAGTTCCCAGGTAATCCCCTCAGTCCCAACTCTCCTATTTCATGCCAGCAGGAAAAAGCCCATGCATCTGAATCCCTCATTCTCTGCATTTTACTGTCTAAGAGGCACAAATTCCTTAATTCCCTAGAGCTCCTGTATGACTGTTCTTTAAAAAACTATACTAATGAAAAATTATTCTCCCTTAGATTTGGGGAGCCCGTTTTAGGAGGATAATGTCGAGTCCACACACCCCTTTGTACTGTAATACCTGTCCTCAGGAAAAACCAACACTGCAGTAAAATATATAAATTTAATTTTCCCATAACTGAAACATCTTTTAAAATTATTACAGAATTCTCCTTATTAATTCCCATATCCTGCACTCCCATTTTCTGTATATATTTTTTTTTCTATCTCAAGTACATTTAGGTGTCAATTAAATTTGAAATATCTACATTTGTCAGCATTTCATTTTTGGCCAGCATGATGTGCTGCTGATTTGTCCACGCATCCTGACACATGAGAAAAGCTCCCGGGATGCAGATTTCGCTCATTAAACGGAGCCGTGCTCTGACACGGTATTTACCGGGCGCTGTCAGCGCTGTCACAGCCGCCATCCCACCCCGGCTGGGGCCCTTCTCCAGCCCTTCCCTCGCCCCCTTCCCTCTCCCTTGTCCTGTATCAGCTTGACATGGGGAAGTTCCGTGTTGCTCTGGATTGCTGGACACCGGTTTGGGTTGACTCTCCCAAGGCACAAAGACTTGTGCCTCCGAGTTCAAAACACGAGCGTTTTTTAAGTGTCTTTGCTTTCTGCTTTAGTTTGGGTAGAGGCTTTTGTTAATGTAAACTGATTTTTTTTTGTCATAGTCACTTTCTAAAAAGAAAAAAAAAAAAAGAAAAGAATGTTCTAAGAAATGCTTCCCGCTGCGGTGCCCTCACCTCCCTTCCCCTGGACACGTGTTACAGCAGGAGAGGGAAAGAATGGCAATGCCCCAGCTTTCCTTGAGGAAGGCAGACTGATGTAGCACCATCAGCTGTGTGTCTGAAGAACAAAGAGATGCCCAACACTCGGGAATGCGGTGGGAGGGCTGGGTTTGTGTGTGGCACCCCTGCACTGTGGTGTGACTGCAGGTGTCAGGGCCCTGGCCTGTGTAGAAGAGCTGTGGTTTGTGGCCCTGGCGAGCCCTGGGCAGTGCAGTCAGGGGGGTTTGGAGCCTCCCCCCCTCGGGTTCTGTCCTCAGGAGCTGTGAGCACTCGATAACTGCCTGTTCTCTTCCTGTCCCCAGCCTGGTAAAGCCCATGCGACACTACACTGTCTTCCTCTCAGAGGACTCCTCTGATGATGAATTTCAGCAGGAAGAGGATCCTGTCTCTGGCTTCTCTGAAAACTTTTTCTTCTCTGCTCCTTTCGAATGGTCTATCCTTTACTCTTTAGTTGTGCTCGTGCCGCCTTCCAGCCGTGGGTTTTGCATTGCTCAGGGTGCCTGCTCCGGTACTGGCATTGTGGGAATGCTCCTCTGGTCTCTTTACAGTGCTTGGTGAATGCCCAGCATCTCTCCTGCTTGTTTGTTTTGATGTTGAGCAGCATGCAAAGCATCCTCCTGCATGAAACACTGCAGCAGCCCACAACCCACGAGCTCTGTGGGATGTCACCCTTCCATTTGTCCTTTGTTCCAGCGTGCTGCTCGTGCTCCGGGCCAGACCTTCTGCCACTCTTCCTTGTGCAGTGCTACTGTGAGTTTGGGTTGTCCTGTGAGCCTTGTTCCAGTGTTTTTGGGTTGTCCTGTGAGCCTTGTTCCAGTGTTTTTGGGTTGTCCTGTGAGCCCTGGTTCAGTGCAGTAACAGCCTTCTCCAGTGTCACTCGTTTGATCCCAGCCTCTGGTCTGTGAGGTTCCACATCCCTGGGGACTCCTGTGCACTGTCCTCCCAGGGCGTTGGGTACAGTCTGACAATTACACAGGGAGCAGGAGGTTTGTTGGGTTTGTTTGTATCCAGCTTTTGAATTGGCACTTGTTGTACATTTTAACAAATGCAGTCACTGCACTGACCCGAACCTGCAGAAGAGGTTCCAGGGTACTGTGGGGTGCTGCTTCAGAAATCTGTGTGGTGCCAGATCCAGGCAGTTCAGGAGCTGGGAGGTGTGTCCCAGTCCCACCAGAGCCTGCTGGCCACAGCTGGTTGGACCAGGCTGGAGAAGGAGGCTGCCAGTGTGACAGGGGGGTCCCAGGTGCCAAAATCCAGGGTGTGCTGCAGAGGGCAGGTTCAGGCTGATGGGGAAGGGATGGGACTGCAGGTGGGTGGGATGGGGAGGTTCAGTAGTAAAGTGTCAAAAAACTGTTCCCCCCATCATGCTTGGGGTGGAGGAGGCCAGTTTTGTTTGCAGAACGTTCCTGAGGGGGTTGCGGTGTGAGCTCGTGCAGAGCACACAGGAGGTGAGACTCAAGGCACAACCAGGGTGTGAGATCCCCCCTCCCCAGGGCCAGGTACCATCAGTGTCTGCCTTGTTCCTGCAGTGTCACACCCCTGGGGCTGGCTGAGGGCCTGTGTGTGTGAGGTGAGCTGGGCTCTTCGGGAATTTGCATGATATAGATGTGTTATGATAAAATATGGAAAGAGGAGGAGGGTTCTTCCGTAGGATCTGGTTTTGCAGGTCTCACAAATATTTTCTTTTAATTGAAAGCTTGTTTAAATGCCACAGTACAACTAGCTGCCAGTCAAGTGCCAATCCCCACAGCCACGTGTGGCACTTGCTGTTATTAATTGGATGCACGTCGTGCTGCTGTTCTCTGTACACACCAAAATGCAAATCTGCTGGTTCATTTTTTGCTGAGGTTTGTGCAAGAAAGCATCCTGCAAACTCAGCCTTGGTTGGGAATGTAAAAGAGGTGTCTCCATAATGGATTGTGCTGTTTCTTGATAAGATGACACCAGTGAAATCATTGGAACTCTGCACAATGTTCCCAATTATTGCAGGAAAACACTGAATTATGTTGTGTGCTGAGTTGGCTCAAAGCAGGAGGCTGGAAGTGCCTGCAGACACGGGCCATGCCCAGCCTGAGGGGAGCATGGAGAGCTGGCACCCCACTGTCCCTGCTCCCAGAGCTCCCTCCCCAGCCTGGTGAACCTGCATGAGCACAGCTTCCCTCTGAGCCCTTCCCGAACACCCCCGGGTGCCAGGGCCCCTCTGCACCTCCCCTGCCTGCAGGCACTGCCCAGGAGCTTGGTGTGACTCCCCCAGCCCCTCAGGAAATGTGCTTCTCACACCCACA
Source organism: Pachyramphus minor (assembly GCA_013397135.1). Lineage (NCBI taxonomy): Eukaryota > Metazoa > Chordata > Aves > Passeriformes > Tyrannidae > Pachyramphus > Pachyramphus minor. The sequence continues at coordinate 202,105 of VYXB01007997.1, read as the reverse complement.
TTTCCCCTGGTGTGTGTCTGTGGCAGGCCCCAGCCCTACCGGGCCCTGAAGGAGTCGGACAGCGCCGATGGGGAGGACACGGCCAGTCCAGAGAGACCCCGGCAGCCGCAGCCCACCAGCCCCCTGCTCGCCAGCACGGCCACAGAGCTCAACCTCCTGGAAGACATCTTCCCAAGCTTGGAAGTGGAATCCCAGCCTCAGCCTCTGAGCCAAGCCAAGAGCCTGGAAGACCTGCGGGTGCCCAAGGAGGAGGCGGAGCAGCGCTGCACCTTCGAGTACCAGGTGTGGGGTGCTGGGGCAGCACAGAGCTCGGGCTGAGCCCCCTCATCCACTGAGGAACTTCTTTGTCTTGTTGGGTACATCCCACTAATAATAATAATTTATCCATTTTTCAGGGGTTTGCTCATGTTTCAAAATTAATTTCTGAATCAAGAAATTGCTGAAATGGGCCTCATTTATAAGTAACTTTTTCCTCTAAAGCCTTTGCCTCTAAAGGAGAGGATATTTGCCCTTTTCCTCAGAATCTCTTTGTCCAGTGGCTGTCGCACACAGGTAGCTTTGAAGCCAATGCTCAGCAGTGAGAATGAATAGCTGGGAATTTTCAGTTCCCTTCCAAACCTTCTTCTCTCTTAATTTGGCCATTTTGGGCTAAAAATTGAAAAATGTAATTGGAGAAGAGGGATTCTTTGTGAAGGACTTCATGGAACATATTCAGCTTAGAAAGTACCAAACTAAAGCAGACTTGGAGATCTTCAACTGACATGAAAGAAGAGAATGTCAATTCTACCTTATAATAATATTTAATTTAGTGTTATATCCATAGAGCAGCTAAGGCTTCTCAGTTTCTGTGCCCTGGACACAGGGTGTGCTCCTTCCTGAGCTGCAGCAGATGCCACAGTGTGTCACAGCTGAACCAGCCTGGAGAGGCAGAGCAGGAATTAAAGCTGCCAGTCCTGTCAGGTTCTACGTGTGTCCTCCCAGGGCACACACTGCTGTCCCTCTCCAGTGCTGGCAGTCTGGGGACAGACCCCTTCCCTCACAGCCCAGCAGCCTGACCTTGCTTCCTGCTCTGTGTTGTGGTCAGTCCAAGTTACCATTTTTGATGCTTTCTTGCAGAGAATGGACCTGGGTGTGTCCGAGAGGAGCAGGATTGTGCCAACCATGAAGCTGTCCCACCCCTACAACAAGCTGTGGAGTATGGGCCATGATGATATGGCCATTCCCACCAAGTATTCCCAGAGCTCACCAGAAAGGTCCCTGACTGCCCTGGGAAACATGCCCCCAGTCACCAGGAGACCCCGGAGCAGGGACAGTGGTCTGGCTCCCGCAGAGAAGGATGAATCCAATCCTGCTGTTCAAGGGAACATCACCATTCCAAGGCCACAGGGGAGAAAGACTCCGGAACTGGGGATAGTGCCACCACCACCAGCACCCAGGGCTTCCAAGCACCAGACTCCAGCAGGGTCAGTGGAGATGCTCCCCACTCATGGGCGGGTTTCTGATCTCATCCCAGAGCCCTTTGGAGCGGGTCACGTGTCCTTAGAGTCTGAAATCCAGCAGTCTGGGAATTACTCCCCTCACCCATCTCAGCTGCTGTCCAGCGCTGCCAGCACTGCTGAGATGCTCCAGCCTGTCAAGGTGAAGACAGAAGGTGCAGGTAATGACAGTGACTTCCTTCTGAACCTGCTGGACCCGCTGCGGACGGCGGGCTGGGAGGGCCAGACCCCACAGCGAGGGCCCCCCAGCCTGCCCAGCTCAGCCCCCCCGCCCCCCACGGCTGCCTTTGGCCTGGGGGGAAGTGACTTTGTGCCTCCTGCTGCTGCACCATTTGTCCAGCCCCTGCCCTACCCTTCCCCAGCTCCACCACCTTTTCTACAGCCATCCCCTAATCCCTTCACCCAGACACTGCCAGGAGCCCTTCCAGTGTCCCTGGTCAGACCCCCCAGGGGCTCCTTCACCCCCTCCTTAGGTCACGCCTACAGCTCCAGCTTCATAACACCCAGTGGCTTCTACCCACCACAGAGACCTCAACCCAACCTGTCAACTCTGTCCATGCCAAACCTGTTCAGCCAGGCTCCAGCTGTGCCAGCAGCTGGCTCCTTGCTCCTGCAGAGCCCATCTGCTTCCAGCTCCCTGCAGGCAGCGTGTCCCAGTGGGCCCTCCAAGCCCCCAACGTTACAGGTGGGCCAGTCCAGCACCAAGGTAGATCCCAAACAGGCTCTGGCTCTCCTGGCCAATGAACCCCCTCTGCTCCCTGCCAGGCCAGCCAAGGGCTTGGAGTCAGTGTTACTGTCCTCAAAGTCTGAGGAGACAAAAGATCCATTTGAAGATCTGTTAAAAAAGACCAAGCAGGACGTGTCAGCCACGCCAGGTAAGGTGGAACAGCTCAGAAAGCGATGGGAAACCTTCGAGTGACACTCGATGGCCTTGGTGTCCCCTTGGAAGTGACAGAGGGGGTTTTGGTTTTTTTGAGCCAGCATAAAACCAAGCATTTCTTTTATAGAAGGCTGAGCCAGGACAGCTGCAGGACCATCACTGAGCTGCACTCACACACGAGGGGTTTTGCCCAGAGTCCCCCACTGTCCCAGTCCCTGCCACTGCTCCCTCCCACCACAAACCCCGGGATTCCTGCACTGACCAAAGCGTGAGGGGAGGGGGGCTGGGTGGGCTTTTCCACACAGCTTTTTTGGGCAGTACTACTGATGCAGGAGTTACTCCTTCCCTGTATTTTCAGTCCTTAGCACACGGCACACACTGTGCTGGGGCTCATTCCTGCCTCTGGGAATGGCCCTCAGTTTTTCTGGCTCTGCACATAGAAAGACAGTATTTTGTTTCCACAGGCAAAGTGCAGCAAACAAACCTGGCTTGTGGGCTACACTAAATTAATCCATCAGGCTCTGCCTTGTCCTGGCTTGGAACCCAGACACTCTTTAGGTGGTGCTGTGGGATGGGGTTTTGACTCCGGGGCCTTGCTGGGCACAGTTGTCCCAAAGCCCTGGTGCCTCAAAACCACAGAGCAGCTGCTCAGGGTTTGGTCCTGCATCTCTGTTGGGAAACTGGAAACACCAGCAATTGTTTTTTTGTTTTGGGGGGGTTTTTTGTTTCTTTTTTAGTTTGTTTTTGTTTAATACATCAGAAAATAGAGGCCGTAAAGAGTATCCTAGTTCTTATATATGTGTATCTTAATATTATCTGTCAATAATATAAATGGCAGTATAGGAATGGAATGTACCAATATCTTACTTGACTTATTACAAACAAAGAGCAGAAGAGGGGCAGCAGAGCTCCCAGCTCCCAGCTGTGGTGGGAGGAGGGTGCTGGGGGCCCTGAGGGCAGGGGGTGTCCCTGAGGGGATCCAGGCTCCAGGGGAGCAGCAGGACACCCCCAGCACTGCCCCTCAGCCCCTCTGTACCAATCGTGGGCTGGAGGCACCACCCTGCCCTCAGCATCCCCAGGGATGTCTCTGCTCAGTCCTGCTGCAGTGCTGCTTCCTTGGCTTGTTTCTGGGCACACCTGGGTGTAAAACCTGTCACTCCAGGAGGGAATTGTGTCACCACTGAGCCTTTGACAGAGGAAATCATCTTGGGCACGTGGGAAATTCTTGTAAAGCTTTACCTGATTTCCAGTGTATCTATTTTATTCATGTAATCTTGGAAGTTTTCTTACTCTGGGGAATGGGAATGGCTGGCTGTGCATTCGGGTCTGGGCAATTCTTAACAGCTGGAATGGCACCAGCTTGGGAGAGACCACAGTGTTGCAGGGATACTCTGCTTCTGTACAGTGCTGTTCCTCTGACAAGCCATTCCCTCAGATTTGTATTTTCTTTTTGTGCTGGAAGACAGATGGGTTTAGTATTGCATAGTAAAATATTTAAAGTCTAAGGTAACAGTTCCATTTTATTTTATACAGTTCAGAATATGAATGTTACATAATTCAGTGTGGAATTTCAGAGCTCCTTTGCTCTGAGCTGGATGATGACACTTTGTGGCTCGTGGTGGATGTGAATGGGCACTGGGCAGTCCTGCCTTCACAGGCTCTGTGCTAAAGCTGTTCATGTCACCCAGGACACTGAGGAGGCCCAGGACAGATGCTTAAGACCACCCAGTCCCACTGCAATTCATTTCCATCTCTGGTTATTTACTTTGCCCACATTATGGATCATTTTATGCCATTGAGTTCTGGACAAGCACTTGGGTCGTTTTCTAAGTCAGTTTTGAGGCACTGAAGAGAATTTGCACTGAAATGGCATTTATCACCCCGCACTTTATTTTGCACCTCTGAGGACAAGGAGTTTGGGACTTTCCTCAGTTCTGGATTAGGGTTTGCAAGAAGACTTTTGGGTTTCTTGTAATAGAGAAATCAAACTGTCCCTAGGACAGTATTTAGGGGGTTTTGTCTTATGTAAACTCAGGAATTTCTAACACAATTCATTCCTAATAGTGCTTGTCTGGGAGAGCAGGCCAGGCTGGGAACCAGCTCTAGGTCAGAAGTAGAAGGATTTTTGATGTTTCTGCTAAATCCAGGATAAAAAGTGTTCCTGATCCTATTCATCAGAGACCTTATCCTCAGCTTTGTCCATGTTCCTGTCCCCACCTTGTGTTTGGTACCATTTTGCTTATTTCAGCTGCCATTAGAAATAAGTTTATTTAAAAAAAAAACCGAAAACCGAACCTCTCTGGAGTTCATGGGGCACCTGCTGCACAGAGCTCACCCCATTGCTGTCTCCTGTTCACTCTGGGTGGAGACTTCCAGGCCACTGCCCGTGGACAGGGCAGCCCTGGGAATTCCAGCCTCTTTCCTGCCCCTCAGATAAGGGGCTGTGGGTCAGCTGCAGAGCAGAGCTCAGGGCTCAGGGAGAGCAGGTTTGCACAGCTCTGTCCTGCTGCCCCCAGCCCTGGGCTGGGGCCTCTGGGATAAACCAGCACAAAATTAATGATTCAGCTGTAAAGAAACATCAGGGTTTGCAGCTGTCACACACCACCATCAGCCACCCAGACAGCAAGGTGTTCCTCAGGGAAAACCAGCCCCAACTCAGCGTAACCAGCTCTGGTTTTAACCAAATTTTATTGTAAATTTCTTTTGAAGGACATTCTAATTATATACAAATTATAAAATTTACAGTTACAAAAGAAATCAGGATCATGATCATTAACTACAGCAAGTCCAGTTTTGTGAAAAAATATATTCAAAAATTAAATATCAAAAGAAAGTGAAGTTCATTATTGAAAAAAAAAACCCTCCATAAATTATTTTGCAGAAATGCTCAAGACACTGACAGAGGATTTTAACACCTTTGCTACTACTGGCTTTGGGTGCTCGAAATCCAAGCAGCTGCTCTGCTGCCCCTGAGGAGCTGCTGCCTGGCACAGACACAGCAGGGCTGCTCTGGGGGCTTTGGGGGGCTGGGCTGGGCTTTGTGCCTTGGCCTTGCAGTAGCTGAGTGGGCTCTCAGAACACAGGGCTGTGTTCCCAAAGCCAGGCTGGAGGGACAGGGGGTCTTTCAGCCCCTGCTGCTGCCTCCTTTTGCTGTGTCTGAACCCTCCCTGAGGACCTGCAGCCAGGGGGGTTGTCAGGAGCCCCAGGCCCACCCTGAGCCTGCTCTGGGTCACTGCAGCTCAGGATGGGCTGGAGACACCACAGAGACCTTTGCATGCAGCACAGGTGACCCCAAGCTGTGCCCAGGGAGCCCCCTGGGCAGGGGACAGGCTGGGACCAGCCCAGCAGGGCCACCCTCAGTCCTGCTGTCCCAGGGCAGCTCTGCTGGAGCCTCCCCTGCACAGACACTCACAGACCCTCTGCCCTGTTCCCCACTGCCAGAGGGGCCAGGGCAGTGCCTGTCTCTGTTCTCAGTGCACTGGGGCTCCCTGAGCGGCAGCTGGAGGAAGCACAGAGCAAACCAGGCCCATGGTCAGTGACAGCAGCAGCACTTGCCAATAAATAAAGCAGGACCCAGCTCCCAGCTGCAGTCAGGGCAGCTCTGGGCACTGCCACATCCAGCTGCTTCCCAAACACAGCCAGGTGGGATCACCACTTGTTCTTTCAACTCCTCCCCAGCATTAGAGGGAACATGAGCTTAGAGACAAAATATTGTCTCCCACTTATTAATTTTTTTCAATTTTCAAACATTTTCATTCTTCTCTCAGCAGCTGCCTCAGTGCAGAGGCCTGTTCCTAAACAGACACACCTGTTCCTAAACAGACACACCTATTCTTAAACATCCACACCTGATCAGTAGTTCTGTGCTCTTCCCTTTGCTTGGAACTAGAAACATTTACAGTCAAAGTAAAAAAAATAAATAAACCCAAAAGTGTACCAGTATAATCAGCCTTTTCTTCTGGTGGCAATGAGCTACAGGGGGCAGGTTCTCCCCTGCTTACTAACAGTATTTTTGAGATTAAAAAGCAGACACTGTGTTCTAAAATATTGCCTCATTGCTGGTGGCAGTGATTATCCTGAAACACTACTGACTCCAGACCTCACCTGTCCTGCTCTGCTACATTTCCTGCCACAGGCTCTGCCACATTTGGGTGAAGAAGAAACAGCACATTCAGCAGCTAAAACAGTAACACAGGAGAAGCCACAGAATCAAACCATTCTTAGGGCAGTGGCAGGTGAATGTGTCACTACACCACCAACCCTGGCATGGGTCAAAGGGCACTAGTTTGGCTCACTAAGCTGCACTCTCCTGTACTGACAAGCCCAAACTGTCTGTCCAGAGAGGTTAGATCTACAACTATTTCTTTCTCCCTACCTCACCCAGCAGGTACTACTTGATGCTCGGTTGTTTCTACATAGAAACATCCTCCTTTCACAAAGTTAAACTGGAACTGGCAACTCGGGCTCAGAAAGGCACTTAAAATACTGCTGTGGTTTGGTCTGGCCTCAAGGAAAGCTCCAGCAGCCCTGTCCAGCACAGCGGGATGTACAGCCAGGGAGGGGCAGCAGCAGCTCTGGGAAGGATTTCCCACCACTCACTCACCTGGCTTAGCCTTGCAGAGGAGCCACGGGCATGGTTTTTCAAACAGCCATATTATTCATATTATTTCTGAGTGCAGTGGTTTAATCCCCATTAACTGGACCTGCCTCACTTACTTGTAGGCTGTTTTTCCTGCTGCCTGCAGGGCAGTGACGGCTGCTGTGGCTCCAACCCCTGGTGCCTGCAGGAGCAGCAGGAGCCCAGGGGCCCTGGGTTCAGTCTCTGGGTCCCCTCCCACCCTCTCCTCCCCAGCCCCTCCACAAAGGGTGGTTTCCTCCCCGCTGCTGCTCTTACCCCGAGCAGTTTGACCCCAGTTGTGTGTGGGATGAGCTGCAGTGAGCAGCTCCTCGAGCAGGTGGAGCCCCTGGGGTGGGAGCAGGCAGGAGAGCAGCCTGGGGCAGTCGGGGCTGTCCTGCACAGACAGGGGCTGCAGCAGCTCCCCCAGACTCACTGGTGCCCGGGGTCAGATGAGCCGCTCGGTCGGGGGCATCTTGATGACGTTCCACATTTCCACTCGAGCCCCGTCCTTCTCCTGCCGGCTGGGGCTGTACGTGCCCTGAGTCGCTCTCCTCCTCTTCATGGCGATGGCCGTGGCCACCAGCACCACCAGGAGCAGGGCAGCCCCCGTGGCCCCCACGGCTCCCACCACGGAGGAGTGGCTGAGGTGAGCCCACACTCGCTGCTGTGGTAGAACAGGGAGTTACTCAGAGCTTCCCCCCACGGTGCTGCCTCTCCCTGCCAGGAGCTCCCCTTCCCTGTCCCCTGCTGTCACACAGGGCCCAAGGAACGCAGGGGAGGCTGGTGACCCTTCTCCTGCTCCCCTCTCCCCTCCACACACCCCTGAGTCCAGCACTGCCCCAAAGCCCCGGAGTGCTGCCTGCACCTTCCCTGCATGGTACCGTGGGAATGTCTAACAGCACCACATCATCCCACATGGATTTGTACAAGGACTGTGGTAATTCCTGACAATTCCCTGTAACACAGGGGCTCTCACAGGGCAGGAGGTCACAGCTGCTGTTGCTGTTGAAGACTGTGAAAACCTCACACACCTGAGCTGAAAGAGTTGGAGTGGTTTTCAGGTTGGCAAAGCCCGAGCGGTTCCACAGAGCAGCCGTGAGCTCCCTCCTCACAGCTCCTGAGCGGGGCCTGGAGCAGAGCTGGCACTGGGGCCTGGTCCTCCCTGCCTGGGAGCAGATTGAACGGGGCCCCCCCTGCCTGGGAGCAGATTGAACTGGGCCCCCCCTGCCTGGGAGTGGATGGAGCCAGAGCAACTTCAGCACCCACCCGGCATCCAGGGCCGGGCAGGAGGGTGGGCAGAGGCTCCCTGGGAGCCCCTGGGGCACTGGCCCAGCCGGGGCAGCTCCCACAGGCAGCGGCTGCCTCGTACACAAAGTCCATGTCGTCGTGCCCAGGCCTTAAGGAAACTGGGACGGGGTGGATCTGCTGCTGCAAGTGCTGGGAAGAGCCCAAGGTCCGAGCAGACCTTGCAGGTGCATCTCCTTGTCCCGGCAGGGCCTAAATTAGCCGCTCTTCGGGTGGCACCTTTAGGACACTGTCCATCTCCAGCCGAGCTCCGGCCACCTCCTGCTGGCTCGGGCTGTAGGTCCCCTCGGACTGGCGCCTCTTCCTTGCCGTGAGAATCATGAATATGAGCCCAATGCTGAGGAGCAGCAAAGAGCCACAGGCTACAGGGACAGCTACTTCAATTAGTGGGGAGGGGAAGAGAGCACCTGGAGTCCCTTTCTGTAAAAGAAATTAATGGAGAGACAATGAAACTCCAGTGGTTACAAAAACTGCAACAACTGACCCAAACAGTCAGATTAGAGGGAAAAAAACTTTCAGAAAAGTAAAAAAAAAAGGCACTTTTTCACACTAGGACAGCCCCTTAAGATGAAAATGCCAGTACACTCAGGATTCACACAGGGAGTCTTTAAAGGAGCCACCTTACCAACATCAGACTAAAAGGTGCCACTGGCAAAGATCTGACCAGTGTTGCCAAAAAAAAAAATCAAGTTAATGCAGAACAATGTGAATTTTCAGTAACCCCCAAAAATTTTCCCAAGCTGGGGAATAAAGTGTCCAATTACATATCTTATGGCAAGGCAGAGAATTGATTTGGCTGTTAAAGTGTGGAAGAGGCTTGGAGAAAACTTGCAGCAGGAAAGGGAAGATGTTAAAAAGGTCAGGATATGTATGAGAGATGGAGATGATAAATGGCCCAACTACTGAGAAGAGAAATGAGAATTCTTTAGATTCTGGTGGAATTAGGGATGGCATGGAAGACAACAACAAAGAACTAAAACAACTGTGGGATTTCTGTCATGAAAGAAAGTTTCAAAATTACAATACATCTAAAAATAAGAAATATTTCTTATTGCTAACAATGTATCTGCCACCTTGCAAAACAAACAATTCAAGCTGAATTAGTTACAGCTTCTGGATGCCATTCAGTTTGTTCTGATGTAGCAAAGCACTGAAGGAACATTCCCAGAGGACCTGGAAGTCCTTCTTTCCAAATGTTGTTGGTTGATGCCCTGAGCCTGCCCAGACCCGAGTGCAGTGCAGGGTTAGTTCTGGCTTTGCAGAGCATGCAGGTTAGTCCAGCCCCAGCAGTGCAGCCCCTGTCCCTTCTGGCTGTCCCTGGTGCAAACAGCCCCAGTCCCCTCCCTGCCCACCACAGCCTGGCCAGGGGGGAAGGAAAGAAGTTCTGCAAAAAGCAAGATGGTGAATAAAATGAATAAAGTAATCCACAAGAAGTGTCCTGGGACAGAGGGGATGGAGATGCCTGAAGAAGTCTGTGCATGCAAACTGGAAAAGTCAGGGTGACCTTGGCACGTGTTACAGAGCCCTCAGGAACAGCAACAGCAGCAACCCCCGCCTGGCACACAGCCCTCTCCATGCAGGATGGGTTAGTACATTCCCAGGTTACCAGACAAGCAGCCTGTCCATGCAACAGCTGTACAGACAGAAAGCAAGGGTGTGGATCCCAGCCCCCAGAACACCGGGATCAGACACACAGGGACAGCAGGGCCCGGGCTGGGGGCAGCAGCTCAGGGACAGGACACGGCTTTGAACTCGGACCTGAGCCACTTTTAGCCCCACTTCATCCCTCTTCCCTGCTCCAAACACAGCCACTGCTACTCAGATGATCTTTGTGACTCTCATGCAAGACAAAATGCCAACTGAAATTCCATTCTCCAGGAAATTGGGCCAACTGCAGTAGTTGGATTACTGTCCAAAGAGTTGTGAAATCTATAGAAATGTGCAGAGACAGCCCCAAAAGCCATATGGCAGCACATGCAGACCCTGAGAAGTATCTGCTGCAGTTGTTCATATGCTGGAGACCAACATGCAGCAGCACTGCAGGGAAAAAACCATTTCCCAGTTCAGGATTCTCTGGTCCCAGCTGACTCCCTCCCTGTGCAGGGACAGCCCCACCAGTGCCCCGCAGCCCAGAGCCCCGGGCCGGCTCCTCCCAGGTCGCGGGCTGGAAGGGGCCGGGTTGGAAGGGGCCGGGTTGGAAGGGGCCGGGTTGGAAGGGGCCGGGTCCTCCCTGCTCGCAGTGCGGAGGGCGGGCGGTGCTTACGTTGATGTCGCAGCGCTCGCCCGTGTAGCTGGCACTGCAAACGCACTCGTATCTGTTCTCCGAGTCCTGGCAAGTGCCCCCGTTCTGGCACGGGTTCGGCTCACACTCGTTGATATTGATTTGACAGCTGCAAAGGAAAAGGGTATTAGAATTGCCACATATTCTTGTGCCACAGGACACAGGCTCATACAGTCTAAAAGAGCCTCCTTTACTTGAAAAGTGCCTGTTGCATCTTTTTCAGGTGCTTTCTCCGGGGTTCAACAACATGACATTTCCCCCCTTCACACCAACCCTCCTGCTGTGGTTTCTGTGGCACTGAGGCCAGCACAGGTCACCAGCACAGGTAGTGAGATCTCACAAAGCACAAGCACTACTTGGGAGCATTCTTGGTGCAAAACCTGGTGTTGGCAGCAGGATGATCTCAGGGCTCCCTCTGCTCGTGTACAATTTAGGAGCAGCTGTTTGAAGGGCACAAGGCCACAGGAGAGGGTGAGGCCTGTGACCCTGCTCAGCCACCCCCTGAGGAGGAGCCAGAGCTCTGGCTCCCTGCAGCCTCCCCAAAGCAGCACTTACTTCCTCCCAGTGAAGCCTGGCCTGCAGGAGCAGTTGGCTCCCCAGCTCTCGGTGACGCACCGGCCCCCATTCAGACACGTGAAGTTCTTGCCACACTGCTGGGGTGGGAAGGGCCACCTGGGGAGAGCAAGGGACAGCCTTTGGAGCAGCCAGGACTGGGGAAGGGCAGGGTGTACTGGGCTCAGGGGGGACAGGGCTGCAGAGGGTCCTAAGAACAGTCACTGGTGTTTCTAGGAAGGACTTTGACACAGGTGGAAAGGAGGAGTCTCAGAAATCTTCCATAATATCAGAGTATTACTGGGAGCATGCCCAGAAAATATGCAGGAGCTGTGTAGTACCAGGGCTTTTTTCAGACAGTTGCCTGTTCTTGCTGATGGAAATACAATCAGGGACAGGATACTGCTGGAATGCCCAAAGCAGCACGGCCAAGCCCAGGAAGGATAATGCCAGTGCCAGAACACAGCAGGAACAACAGGAAATTCAACCTGGGACAGTCAGGTACCTGAAGCTCAGCCACATGAGCCTGTATCTCCAGGTTCCATTTGAACTGGCACAAGTTGTTTTGTTTTAAATCAACACAGGAATATGGCAGAAGGGAGTCAAGTCCCAGAGAAGATGGACTTCTTGGGGAACACTAGAGGGAAGTGACAACTTGCCCTTTAAACAGCTCTGGAATGTAGCATGGGGATACTGCACACCAGAAGGAAGGTACACCTTGTACTCGTCCTGTACAAGGCTGAGCCCCTGTCAGTGAGGATTGGACGTGGACAGCACAGTTCAGGTGCTTTACCTACCAGACCCTGGCCACGAACAATTTTCCCCAAGGGGCCCAAAGCAGAGCTCGTTTCCCGGGAGTGGCACAGAGCAGCCCTGGCACTTACTCGCAGCGCGGCCCCGAGAACTGCGGGGGGCACTTGCAGGAGTACCCGTACACCCCGTCCACGCAGGTGGCCCCGTTCAGGCACTGGTGCCGCACACAGTCGTCCACGTTGATGTCACACCTCTTCCCGATGAAGCCCCGGAAGCACTCGCACTGGAAGTCTGCCACGGCATCCATGCAGTGCCCGTGCACACAGGGGCTGGGCTGGCAGTCGTCCAGGTTGTCCTGGCAGCGCTGCCCCCCCCAGCCCGCGCTGCAGGCGCAGCGGAAGGCGTTGAACAGGTCGTGGCAGGTGCCCCCGTGCAGGCAGGGCCCGGAGGCACAGACATCAACCCCAGCACAGCCCAGCTGCACAGGGCCACCCCCGGCCTGCAGGAACTGCTCAGGCTGCGGGTACGGCAGCGGGGCCGGGAAGGGCAGGAACAGCCCCCCGATCTGCACCTGGCCCAGGCAGCCCGTGAAGTTCTCGGCCAGCACGACCAGCACGTTGTTCTTGAGGAAGTCCAAGTTCCCAGCGCTGCCCTGCAGGGTCACGTTCCCCTCCCCATCCAGACGGAGCAGCCAGCGGGAGGAGGGCATGGCCGGCTCCTCCATGGACACGGAGATGGAGTGCCAGGCCCCGTCCGTGACCGGCTGTGGGCTCTGGAAGGTGACACCCTCCACGTCGTTCCCACTCCTGATGGCCACAAGCAGGGAGGAGTTCCTGATGGCTACTTGCAGGGAATCCACCTCTTCCACAGCCCAGAGCAAAACGGCATCTTCATCCCTGGTCCTGAAATCCATGTGGAGGCTGCTCAGGGTCCTGGTCACTGACGTGTTGGTGGTAAATTCAATGGCAGAGTAACTATTAAATGTTGCATTAGCCAGACCTATAAATAAAGGGGTAGAGCATGAGGGATTTGAGACAATCAGTGTCATATCTGAGACAGACCAATGGCACACTCCTAGCAGGTTCTGTCCCTAAGAACCTCGTAAGCTTAGTGTGAGCAGGATTACAGCCCGAGCTGCTGCATCCCTAAAGCTCTTCCTGTTTACAGCCACACCTCTAGTAATTATATCCAACTCTGTGTAGTAATTTTTACTCATCAGTCTCACTGCACAAAAATCCCACTATTCCCCTGTTACTGCCAGAAAAAGTAGAGCCTGAGTCAGAAGAGTGACACAGCCAGATCAGGTCACAGGCACAGAACCAGCCTCTGTCCCACCTGGGGTGAACCCACGAGCCCGTGCTGCTGCAGCAGTGTTGGCCCTGGGCACCACTCCATTTTTGCAGCGTGTGTTTGTATTGATTTTAATGGCACAAACATTGATCCTACCCAGGGAACATCAGGGATTTTACCAACACACCAGCAGGAGAACAGAACTTACACACATATCCTGCTACAACATCTATGCAGGTGGTGGCTTCAGGACAAGGGTCACCTTCACACCAGACTCTCTCTTCACAAAATTTCCCAGTGAAATTTGCTGGACAGCTGCAATGGAAATCATTCCAAGTGACAATGCATCTGCCACCATTCTGACATGGCTCAGACTGAAAAACAAAATGGGGGAATTTAGGGGCAGCATAATTCATCTTTAGATCAAAGAGAATTTGGTAGAATTGTGACAACAAAGACGAGTACGAGCAGCATTTGAATCAAGAGAGAAGGGAAATGAAACAGAGACTCAAGAGCAGTGAAGGAAGCACAAGGGTCTCTGCACAAGAAATTCCTGAGCCCCGGCTTCTCCCCGTGCCCACCACTGACCACAGGAACTGCAGCAGTTTGGCAAAGTGCACAGAGACAAACGAGACATCACATACCTTGCAGGTGTTATCAGAGATGCAGCCGTTCACAAGGTTCCCAGTCTGAGTCCAGTTGAGCTCCTGTGGCACACTGTAGTTCTCAACCTGGAAAAACTGTATCTGGTGGTTGTTGAGCTGGATGTCCTGCAAACAGCCCTTGAAGTAGCCCCCCCACAGCTCAGCACTGTCTGGGTCCGGGTGGCCCCCAATAAACACTTCAGAACCAGCTGGCAGAGGTTGTGCCACGAGCTGTCCCAGCTCCACGTATGTGTCCCACTGCTGAGCACCAACAGTGCCTCCTCGGAAAGACAGAGCTACCAAATGTCTTCTGCCATCCACCACATCCTCTGGGAAGGTCACAGTGTCCGTGGGTGACACCTGCACCCTCAGCTGGCCGTCCCTCAGGTAGATGGTGAGGCTGGGGCCCGTTTTGTTCCCGATCTGCAGGAGCAAACCATGGGGCTTCCGAGTCCGCAGGAAAAAGGAGATGTTGAAGTCTGCACCAAGGCTGTCAGAAAGGGTGAAAGAGGCAAAGCTGGTGGAGTTCTCGAGGCCAAAGGTGGCTGCTGGGCGCTCTGGAAGAGAAAAGAAATGCCATCAGCTCAGAAACAGGGAATGCAGCTGGCACAGGGATGTTCTGAGCTGCAGCTCCTTGGGAATGGGGGCAAATCTTTCTTCTCAATGTTTTCAACCCATGTCAGGGTAATGATGCTCCTCCCCAAATGTCTGTGAAACTAAGAAGTAGGGGAATGTGTTCTGGCTTTCTCTGGAGGGCAGGAATTCAAGCACTCAAGGAGCACGAGACTGAAATACAGGTCTAGCAGAGCCCTTGCCAACCCAGCAGATTGACTCAAGGACTTTCAAGCTACAGAGTTGCTTTTCAAACTTGTAAACTTGGTAACAGCAGTACATGCCATATTTAGGGCTCAAAATTGAAAAAAACCCTGGAACAATACTAATACAAGCCTTTCAGGAGCAAAAAATAGATCTGATTTTAACTCAAAATTGTCAAAGAGCTTCCTTTAACACTTTGTGGTTTATGTATAAAGCAATACATTCCTGTTCATTCTCAACTCAGCAGCTCAGGATGAACTTTTCACAGTAAAACAACTTCCCTGGCCCTGCACTCACACAGATCTGTTACAAAGGGCAAGTCAGAGCCTCTGGCTCCACGAGGAATAACATGCACTACAAAACTGACAGTCATTCCTGCAGGAGCAGGAAAGGGATCAAGGAGAATTTTATTCACAGAGGCTTTTGCTTTAGTTTTGCCCCTGGTCAAGTAGAAAATCCTGTTTCCAGAGCAGACATCAACACTTCTCTGGCACCTCTGGAGCTGCTGGTGTGAATGCTGTGGCACTTACCCTGTGAGCAAGCTGGGCCTCCGTAAGGCCTGGCACAGTCACACCTGAAGGTCGCCCAGAGGTCCACGCAGAGCCCTCCATGCAGGCAGGGCTGGGAGAGGCACCACTCTGTCCGCTCACAGCCCGGCCTCACCACAGAGGACTGTCCCACCGGCAGATCCGCCGGCAGCACGGCTTCAGCATCCACCTGCAGGTCTTCCAGGCAGCCCACAAAGCCCTGCTGGCTCCATGTGTTGTTGGCCACTGGATCCTCAGCACCTCCAACGTAGAGGCTGGAGAAGGCCTGTGGGCTGTGGGCAGTGCCAGGCGGGACAGGAGCGCTCTGCAGGCAGACGCCTTCCTCACAGGAGTCATGCCAGAGCCTCAGCTCCACGGCGCTGTGCACGACAACTTCCACCTTGTGCCACTGGCCGTCATCCACTCTCGGCCCCTGCAGGAGCAGGGGGTACCCCACGTGGTCCCTCTTCAGCTCCACGTGCAGAAGGCCCTCAGAGAGCTCCAGGAACAGGTACTGGGCCCCGTGGCCTCGGTAAAAGAGCAGAGCGCTGGGCAGGGTGGTGCGGAAGCGGAGGGACACGCTGGGCGGCCGCTCTCCTGCTGCAGCCCTCCTGCTCCCATTGCCCACGGGCAGCTCAACGAGGAGATACCCTCTGGAAGCAAAGGAAAACGTCGTTGGTGTCGAGCACGTGGCGCCCGAGAAACCAGGCTGGCACTGGCACTGGTGGCCGTGGCTCTCAGCTTGGTAGGTGGGGATGCACAAGGCCTCGTTTTGGCAGTCGTGGGTCTGGCACCCAATGAGCTTCACAGAGCAGTTCTTCCCTCCCCAGACAGTGCCATCCTGGCCAGGGGCACAGTGGCAGAAATAGTCAGCAATGCCATCCTCACAGACAGCTCCATTCTTGCAGGGCCCCTCCTCACACTCGTTGATGTTAACAGCACATTCCACACCTGCGGGAGAGATGCAGAGATGGGATCTCACTGCAGGGACTGAGACCCTTCCCAGAGCCAGCCTGGCACAGCCCCCCCAGCACCACCAAGGAGCCCCACACTCACTGCTCCTGCTGGGAGATCAGGAAAACCAAACTTCTGTGTCCTCCCAGGTGCTATTTAGAGAGCTCTGGCCTGGCAGCCACATCATCCCACAGCCTGCTGTGCTCTCCCAAGCTCAACCACCACAGGGAGTCAACATGCAGAGGGGATCAAAGGAACACAACAGCACAGACAAGGATTTTATGCTTTTTTCTTACTAGATTTGGTATGTTGAAACTCCAGTTAACTCCATAGATCTCACTGGAGCGTGTTGGAGGCACCAGTGTTGCAGTGTTAAAATAGGAAGTTACTGGAAAGCCTCAGATTAAAAAAATTCCAAGATGACCCACCAGTTGTAAAACTCACCAAACTCAATTCATTCCCACCCAGCAAACAAATCACGCTCCACAGGCACTTTGCTTGCACTAAGCTGACTTCAGTTCTGCCCAGTCCTGCAGGAGGAGGCTGGGTGAGGTCCTGCTCTGCAGCTCCATCTCCTCAAGGCACATGGATCCCAACGGGGCCCAAGTAAATTACAGGCCATTACACTGGTAATGAAATCTGGTTAATGAAAATCTGCTGTCATTTTCCTGAGCACCCCCAGACTGACAGAGGAGCCCTTCTGAACCAGTTCACTTTATCTAGCCCATAACGTTGGTTTTCACTAATCTTCAGAGACAGTCCCACAGATAAACCAAGCATGGATTATCCCAATCTAATAGCATTACACCCGAATCCAGCCAGCAAGCACAACCAGGGCAGCAGGAAGAAAAAGAAGGAATTCACACACAAAGGAGGGGAATCAAAACACAAAGGACATTTGTAAAGAAAAGCCACTAGACAGAATGTGCACGTCAAAGAGATTACAGAGTTGGCTGGGGGAGAGAGATGAGGGGAGACGGGGCATTGGGAGCACTGGAGCTGGACTTGATGTGTGATTAAAAATAAAAATTCAGCAAAGATACAGGCTTCTTGAACATTTGCAGGGATGGTTTGTCCCCTCACAGGCAGAACTGCCCCCATGTTAGTCCCTGCTGTCTGTCCAAGGTGCTCCCTCTGTCAGCCCCAGTGAAGGTGCTGGTACCAAACTGTTTGTGCCAGAGTAGGACACAACACTGTGGAGCTCTGAGAAGCACTGAAAGGGAAGTGCAAGGCTGGAGCAATTCAGCACTGTCCAGCTATGCCAGAGCTGTTCTGCAGGCAGAATTACCTTGGGACATTGCTCTCTACTGATGTAAGCTAGAGAGAACTGCTCTGAAGTGCCTGTGGAGAAGCACTGAATTTGGACAATATCATCTGGCTGGAAGAAGAGCTCAGCTCAGCTCAGAGCTGCTGACACTACCCCAGCACAGCCCTTTTGCCCTGGCTATTAATGCTGGGCCTGCTCAGCACAGAACCCAGGCTGTGATCTGACCTGTACAGCAAACAGCAAGGACTGAAGATTGCAGCACAAAGCTGAGAAGGAAATGTGTTGGAATAAATGGAGTATACAGGACAGCACCAGGCCTGGAAAAATCCCAGCTTGGGAGAAGACAGAAAGGTTTCAATTGCAACTGAGACAAATCAGTAGAACTATGTGGAGTGGGTTTCTTGGAGGGCTCTCCAGACTGTAGGAGGCAAGTCTGCAGTCAGATTTAGGGGAGAGGCTGTTGAATATGGAAAGACAGGTTTGATACTGTCCCAAACCCTGGAGATGCTGCTGGTTCAGATCAGAGCTGCTGATATTTAGAGGGGAAGATAACATTGGTCTGGATAACAAAAGGAGAGATGCCATGAATTTTTGCATTTCTGAGAGGGCTGGGAGGAAGGGAGAGGCCCATTTTCCCATAGCACATTCCCAGCCTGCCCAGGGCTCTGCCCAGGAGCTCTCAGCTGGGGCAGCAGGAGCACCTGCCTGGGCTGTCCCCAGCACACACCTGTGGGGTGAGTGCCCCACACCAGATGGCAAATTAGTCCCCAGGGTGAGTGCACAACCCCAGGCTGGTGGCTAATTAACCACCCAGCTTTCCCATGGGATGCAGCTGGTCTGAGTTCTTAGGTTATCTGTTTGAAGGGGGTGGGAAGAAGAAGCTGTACACACTGCTGCCCAACCTCAAGGCTTGCAAACAGGCACAGGAGATGTTCAGCAGCAGAGGGGGGCAGCTCTTCCTTGAGAGCCACAACCACCAGCATTATCTTTGTCCCTGCCCCTGTCTGTGCCAGCACACAGCCAGCCTTCCCAGGCTAGCTCCAAACAACCCCTCGTGCATTCCTGCTCTCCCAGGAGCCAGGGCAGTGCCAGAGTTGAATTTAGAGCAGTTTTTAAAACAAACTCATAACAAAGGGGACTGTGCAAGAGTTTGAAAAATCTGGCTAGCACTGATTCTTTCCCTGGAAGCCAATGTCACCCCTTGCTGAACAGTTACCTGGAGCTACAGCACTACAGGTTCCAAAAGTGCAGATCATTTCCTGGCTATCCATTATTCCAGTCTTCTCCAAGACATGGACAGTTGTGTCTTTGCAGACACACTGGGAAGTAGACATTAAGAACTTGTTCAAAACTACTTTGTTTCTCACAGAACAGGACAGGCATCCCTTTTCAGGTATATTTTAACAAATAAAAGAGGAGGGCACAACTCAGTTTGACAAAAGCAAGTTACAAAAACAAGTTACTCTCACGTAGTCCCATGTGTTCCCTCTACATTTCTTAGCTCAAATGTTTACTATTGTTTGAACCACCACTAGTAAGAGCAATGTTGCCAGTCTGCTTCACTACATCATTAGAGACTTTAAAACGTTTAATGAGTTCCTTATCTAGTTAAAGACTAACAATAGCAAACCAGTGGAACTTGTTATCTGAAAATCAGACAAGTGGTATTTAAAAGGCTGCTATCTGGAGACAGGGATTTCAAACATCCCGGTTAATTCCAGTGCTTGAGGGAAGAGTCCCAAGCCAACAACCCACAGGGGCTGGGTCAGAAACCCTCAGAAGTGGCTGAGCTTTAACCGTATATTCAAATACAAATCCTTCCCCACATTCCAAGTGGTCCTGCTGTGGTGGGAACAGTCTGTAGGTGCAAGTGGGATTAAATCCCTGAATGGAGCGATTTCCTGGCCGCCATTAATAGGCCAGGATTCATTGTATGCAGTGTAAGAACCATACACCTCTACAGAAACACTAAATGTTAAAAGAACAAGCACACACGAAGGGAAATATCCTAATTTTGCTGCCAGACACCAAAAAACCTTGAAGGACAAGGTCTGTTCCTTGAGACACGGGGGTTCAGCGAGGCTGCCCGGCCGGCACCGCCTCGCCTTCTCCATAAGGCAGCTGAATTCCTAACGACCTTTCCCTGCTGCATCCTAATTAGGGATTGTATTATTATTATCAAAAGAAAAAAGGAGGGGAGGGGGAGAGGGGGCAGAGAGAGAGAATTAGCCGCAGCAAACAGCCCGACACAATTAGATTTGCACAATTACTGCCATTTCCATGGCAACCCCTCTGTGCCCGCTCTCCCACCACTGCCCTGCCCGAGGGGGTGGGGAAGGGCACAGCCCGCAAAGGTTTGTGACAGCAACTACTCCTCCTCAAACAGGCAGCTCAAAACCACTGAAGGAAGAAGGAAAAGTGCGAAGGCACCTGTAAAAAGCACAGCTAAGGTGTCACAGACCTCCCCGGGGCCCCGGAGCCCGGCATGGATGTCTGGATCCGGCACAGAGCCGGCAGAGCTGCCACCCAGGGGCCCCTGCCACAAGGACATTCCTTGCCCTAAAGTTCCCAAAACAAAACTTTAGGTCTCTTCAAAATCAAAACATTCTTCCCTTCCAATCAACCCCTGTTCCTCCTCCTGCCCGCAGCCACCCCCTGCCCCGGGCAGGCACACAAACAGCAGGACACACAACCCCTGCCCGGATCTGTTACCTGCGAGCAGAACAATTCCCCTCAGGATCACGCCAATCAGCGCAGATTCCATGGCCGACTCCTTGTGGTCATTGGTGACAGTAAAGGGGAAAAAATGGGGGTGAAGGGGGGGAGGGACCACAAAAACGGCTGGACCGACGGGGCAGGACGTGTGTAGGTGCTGCCAGTCAGATGAGAAGGGATTGGAGATGAAGCAGCGGCTGGAGCAGAGCCCTGCACTGCGCCAGGTCTAATCCAGCCCGGCCCTGACCCTCCCAGCTGGCCCCTGGCCGTGCTGACACCAGGAATGTGTGCTCCCAGCACTGCCCTGCAGTGCCCACAGCCTCAGCTCCAGAGGAAAGAGCCGAGACACGACCTCTGGCCCTCGCTGCCTCCCAGGTGAAACTGCCAAATAAGCAAGGCCAAAATATGGACTTTTCTTTTTATAGGCTAAGCCAAAAAGCTGCATTTCCACCACTGTGCAATATCTAAACCACAGGAACAAGGAGAGCTCCAAACGCAGAGTGAACCTGGGCCCTGCTGCACATTCAGTACTGACTCAATTGGGACCATCCCATAGTTTCCCTTCTCCCTGTGCCCTGTTCCACAGATTTGTGAGCACAGGCATTTCCAAGGTGCTGTATTCACAGAGAAGAGTCTCAGGTTTTAATGACCACAATCTGTTTCTCTGAAGTCAAACTGGATGGAAGGAAATTTCCTGTGTTACACCCAGTGTACTGGTTTAGCCATGGCACTGCAGAATCAAAACTCTTTCCTCATTAACAACCTTCTCAAATTAGCTGTTGCAGCCTCCTTTTTTCCCCTAGGGTTCTGTTTTGGTTTTTTTTTAAATATAGTTACTTTCATATTATAAAATTCCTGGTTGGAGAATTGTACTTCTGTTGTCTGGACCCAGAGAAGTCTCCTGTTTCTGTGAAGAAATGTTATCTGGGAGCTTTTCCCCAAACTTGGGAGTCTCTGTTAGTATCCATGTCAGGACCAAGCAAACAAAACTCCCACATGTCAGGGTCTGGAATCTGCATTAGCAGTATCACTAAGATATTAAAAGAAAGCATTCCAACAATTCATGTAGCTATCACAGTTTCTTAATTTCACTCAATCCAAACATGCCAGTCAGTTTTAGAGATATTTTAAGTGGGAGGGATAGTGTGACTGTTTGTTTGGAGTCAGAACTCCTCAGAGAGCCACATCTGGGTCCTGTGCCCGCACAGACCTGTCCCAGCACACGTTTGGAGCACTGTCTCTAACAGCTACCAAGACTCTTCTGTTGTTGAGGAGAAAACAAATGGGCAGTTGTGCCCATTCAGCCACTACTGCAACAATAAAGTGTAACAACGGTGAAGACTGGAGAACATTAAACCCCCTAAAATGACCCGTATTTTGGTCTATACACCCACACATCTCTATTTCCATACCCCCACAGAGTGACTGAAAGCAGCACTCCCACAGGCCCCAGCACTCAGCTCTCACCTGGCCCTGGGCACAGCAGGCTCTGGCTGCAGCCGCTCTGAGCAGATGCCGGGACACTCAAGGGGGCTCATTAACATGGAGCTGGGATCCAGCAGGGAGAAGCCATGTGGAACGGAAGGGAAGCGGGGGAGTCTCACCCAGTGCTGCCTGGCTCCCTTCAGCTATATTTACCCAAAGGGATTTGGTTGAAGGGGGAACAGGCCTCTAATCTCTTTACTATCTTAACCTTTTAGCTGCCCTCGCTGTAGAGGTAACGTCTCTAAAACAAATCTGACATCAAGAAACACCTTGGCACAAAAAAATTAAATCTATCCAAAGGTGGTGAGAAGGAAGAAGCATCTCCCATTTATTTCCTGACCCATGACCCAGGAATTGAAGCCCATTTGATCTGGGCTGGCACCCTGACAGAGTCACCATTTATAGCTGCTGCACAGAAGGTTTCTGCTTCTTTAAGGAGACAAAGACACGGTGGCTGAACAAAGTCAGATGGTCAATAAGCACTCCAATTACACCGGGACACATTCACACCACATCACCTGAGTTCTCATCAAAGCACTAGTGTTCCTCAGCCCTGTGCAGAAAGGCTCAGAATGTGCCATGATCACAAGGTGTCTGGACCCAGAGAGGCTGTGAAAGGTGGGAATGCCATGCTCTGGGAATGCCACGCTCTGGGAATGCCAGGCTCTGGGAATGCCAGGCTCGGCCCCCTCACTGGGGCTGGGCTCAGGACACTGCCCTCCTGCACACAACTTTGGCAGGAGCCATGCTCCAGGTCATTTGAAAGTTTTTAAAGAGTGGATGATCCAAACTCCACTTCAGTGGTTACATTCTTGCAGGTAAAAAATCAGTGCCCATGTCAAATGGAGGGACCTTTTCCCTGTCCTGGCCTAAACTATAGCCTAGTAAAGACATGATGGACTGAAATTGTTCCTAAGAATAAAGAATTCATTTTGTTGGACATTTTTTCCCCTAAAAGACAGACTTTTCCTAATATGCTTTTTCTCTTGACCACAGCTGACATAATTTCCAAGACCATGCAAGATTCATTCTCCTTCACACTTCATTTAGTACCCACGCAATCTTTTGATTCATTCCATCCTCTCAGGGTACACAAATCCTCTGCTAAAGCACAGACTGTGTGCTGAACAGACTCTTCAGGACCTGCCATGTTGTTCTCTGAGGAATGAGGCACTGCTTTTGCAACAACTGCATTTCAGAGAGAAGGCTCACTCCCCGCCTGCTGTAGCCCCAGACAGCACCGAGGCAGTTAATTGGCAAAGAATTTCTCCTGACTTGCATTGTTATCCCAACACTCCCCAAATTCCTCAGACTGAAGGCACAAACACAGAAGGAACCCCTGCCGCCCCAAGAAAGCATTCTTCATCAGAGTAGCAAGTTCACTTTAATCAGCAGAGGCAGCTTAAGCCCAAGTTCATGGCAGATCTAAGCTGCCACAGAAATGTGTTTTGAAGAGAAACATTATGGGAAGCTTCACAAAGTTGTTCTGTGATCCTAATATGAAGTAATAAGCTGTTTACCCAGCATGACTGTACTGGGATTAATTGACAAAGGAGGGGAGATTAATTGCTATTATTTCCCTGTCAGCTTCACTCCTCCACACGCACTCACTGATCTCACAGGCTGCTCCCTGCTTTTCGCTGTGTTAATGTGTCAGAACCACCTCAGCTGAGACAAAGTCCTTTACCAAGAGCAATATCCACAACAGCAACCTGCTTCTAATCCCCTTCAAGTACTAATGAACCCAAATTTGATGCAACAGAATGAACTCTAGTGCTCCTTTGCCCATCATCCCATGTTTCTGTCAGCTTTTCTGCCCATGAGCACACTAAGAATTGGAATGGATTAAACAGATCTGCAGCTCAGCAAAGCACAATGAAATTCTGAGCTCTGTGAGGGTGCTGGGGCACTGGAGGAGGAAAAGAGAACAGGGCACAGATGTGAGTGGGAATTCTGACAAGAAGGATAAACTTCAAACCATCTCTTTGGACCAGATCTCAGCTCACGAGTACAGCATTGTAACTGCCCGAGAAAGCAGCGATAAAGAGCTTAGGTAAGAAGCTTTTCTTTTCAAAGGCCTCACCTACAAAAGCAAATTTTTCTTGGCCTGGCCTAAATTGGCAAATGAGATAGGTCAGAAAACCTCACAAAGAATTCAGCCCACTTACAGAAGGTGTTAACTAGGAGCTGATTTTAGATTCTGGGAATGAAAGCAATAGGTCTTCCCAGGAAAGAGCTGGGCAGGATTAAACCAACACAGCTCAACCACTGCAACCACAGAAGGAAAAGAGAAAACTTTCCCATGCAATAAAGGCCTGAGACAGTCTCTGGAATGCTGCTACCTGCTGTTGCAAGTTAAGGGACAAGGTTTTCTTCTGGCGTCAAGTTTTCCTCTTTCCCACGAGATGGCAGCCTGGTAACACCGTGGAAAGGTTGCCCTCACCTCAACTACAGGGGATCACCTTTCTTAGGAGCTACTCTTTGGTTTCTATTGCCCAAACAGAGGGAACACATGGAATTTCAAGATGCAGAGCACTGAGAAGGAATATTTTACACTAAGAAGAGGTTTAGTACCGGTTAGCAGAGTACCACCCCGCAGAGCTGACGTGCAATATTCACTATCCCCCAGGTTCTCAACCTGAAAACTGAACCCTTAGGGTCAGGCAGGGCATTTGGGTAAGAAGCCAGACTCCCCATCCCCTTGTAAACAGAGCAGGCTTCCTTTGCTCACATCACAAAGACCTTTTGACCTCCTAACATGGCAGATTACTGCCTTCAGCCAAAAATGGCTGGCTCTTATCATCCAGGGGTGTTGGGGAATGGGGATGTTTTACAGATGTTTATGTGCTGGTGAGCCAATCTGCTACACCAGGAGCTTGTGACAACTAGAATGTTAAGCATCCTTTTTGTATTTTAAAGCTGCTTTTGTTCACCAGCTCAGTACGTTCACTCCAGGTTCTCCCAGGGAACTTTCACTCCAGGATACAGATGCCCTGGATACTCTGGTCTTAGACTGTTTCATAGTTGATCTCTAGACCTGGCCCATGGCCTATCAAGTTACTTGCCCACAGTCACACAGCTTTCCCATGGCCTGCAGAATCCCACTCCCACAGTCCATGTGAGCCCGGCCCAGCAGCCTGTGCTGCCCAGGCTGGAATCCTGCAGCCAGGCAGCACTGCAGCACCTCAGAACAGGCCAATCCAGCCCCCCTTCCCCAGCAGTACCTGAGTAACCAGGTAGGCAGTGACAGAGGAAGCTGTTCACAAGGTCCTGGCAGAGCCCTCCATTCTGGCAGGGCTGGGATTCACACTCATCGATGTTGGTAAAGCAGGTCTCCCCTGGAAAGTGGAAACACAAACAGGCATCTGAGGGGCACTCCTGCAGCAGGGAGGGAGAAGATCTGAATGACAATGGCAGTCATAATTTTTTGCACTTCTTTTCTGTCCCTTAAAAATGCAAAAGAATGTCTTGAGCTGTAGGATGTCTCTGCAGACAGCAACACAGCACCAGCCTGAAACAATGGGGGGAAATGCAGCATGGAATGACTTTCCAGTGTCAACCACTGGCAAGGTCAGAACTTCTGAACCAGTCTCATCTGTGCAATAGTGGACCAAACACTCATTTTTCTCTCATAAAATAATAAAGTATTACTGTTTATGCTTTCCCATCAGAGAATTTCCCCAGCTGTTAAATCCAGCCTTTCATACATATGGATAATCCAGGGAAAGGGTGATATTTCAGTGGAACATCCACAGAGCTTCTAGCTCCAAGAGCACAATATCAAGAAAGCCCTATCTCCCACCCTGATTATACAGTTGCTGTCATGAGAGCTGTCTCATCAAGGAAAGGCCTGTGACTCCAGGGAATTAGCTTCCTCTGATGAGGAATTTCACAGATATCCCCTAGGGATGAATTCTGCCATATGCATGAGAGACTGACAAAGGGAAACCACCCTGGCACCTGCATAGCCTGAGGGCATTCACTGGGAGTGCACAGGCTGTTGCCTCAGCCTGGAGACAGGCTTGGGCAGAGAGTGACATCCAGCTCTCTGCACTATATTCTACACCACACTCCCCCAGCACTGGAGAGAAGCGCGTTCCTAATGCATCAGGCTGCCACCCTCTCCCAAGTACCAGTGATTTTTGTCCCAGATGTCCCCAGCCCCATCTCCTCAAAGCACACAGCGGTGTGTGGATGACCCCTCCCTGTGCAGCTCACCTGTAAAGCCTGGCTGGCAGCGGCACAGGAACCCTGCTGCCTGGCTGTGGCTGAAGCTGCCGGGGAAGTCGGGCTGTGTGCCGTAGTAGGCCGGGTTGGAGCGCTCCAGGCACTCGCCCCCGTTGTGGCAGGGCTCTGTCTCACACTCATCCACATCCTCCTCACAGTCCTGCCCCGTGTAACCTGCCAGGAGACACGTGTCAGCATCAGCCACAGCTTCACTGGAACCCATCTCCCAAACCCTGGGGCCGCCTTTTGGGATGGTCTGCAAAGGGCAGCAGCCCCCCTGCCCCAGGCAATGAAAACTCAAGCCATGCAGGGTGATCAGTGTGATTAACTCCTCACTCAGCTCAGCAATTAGGCAGTGCTGGCCCTGCCCTGTGCCCAGTGGCAGCACAGCCCCCAGCCCACCTGGCCAGCAGGCACAGCTGTAGTGGTTGATGCCCTCCAGGCACGTGGCACTGTTGAGGCAGGGGTCAGAGGCACACTCCAGGATGTCCAGCTCACAGTGGTCCCCCTCGAAGCCCGTGTCACTGCAGTCACAGAGGTACCTGTGGGCACCAAACACAGCAAGCCATCAGCTCTTCCTTGGACTGCAAAGCCCTGTGTGAGGAAAGGGCAAAAGCAGCTCAGCTGGCAGTGCTCAAACCCACTTGTGTTCACATCTTACCTGTGGAAAGATAAATTCAGACACACAGGTATGTTCTCAGCATTGCCTTTGCTGTTCATGCTCTGCAAATCATTTCCTTTTGTATCTGTTCCTCCCTTCTTTAAACACCCCACAAGTTCTGCTGCTGGGAGGGAGCTTCTCCCAGTAACAGCCATAAATCACTGTAGTGATTTATGTAGTGATTAGTTAGTGCCACTGGGATGTACAAAACACTACATCCAATTCCCCCCAGCTTTCTGCTCTGGTGTCTAATTGTCCAACTACTGGCTCCTCACCTGTTAACAAGGTCCTGACAGGTCCCATTGTGCTGGCAGGGCTGGCTCTCACACTCGTTGGTGTCCACCTCACAGTGGGTTCCCTGATAACCTGGAGCACAGGTGCAGGTGTAGAACCCGACGTGGTCATTGCACAGGGCCCCATTCTGGCAAGGTTCTGAAGCACATTCATCTATTTCAATGTCACAGTTCACACCTTCATTACAAAACAGAGAAATGTCTGTGTTATAAATCCAGAAAAGTGCATTTGTGCTGCCTGGTATTCTGAGATGGAGTCACAAGAGCCATGCTATGAACCCAAGCTGGCTACCAGAGTGATCTGTTCTAATTTAGTCATAGAATATTAGGGAGCTCAGGAACAGTATGTGATTCTTACAAACTAAGGACCTTTAATTTTTATTTGCTAACAAAACAATTTTGTCTAGACTTTTGGACTTCAGTCTTCCCTCAAAACTAAAACTAGTTCCCAGTATTGGCAAAGCTTTAGTCTGTCTCATTCAGGTTTCTCAAGCAGCCAATCAGTCAGCACTTCCCAAAAAACATCCATTTTCTGAGTAAGCCATAAAATCCTGATCTTGCACACAGCTCCTGTGAGGTTCATGACACCTGGTTTGGTATCCTGGCACACTATATTCCACCCCTAAGTTGCCTGTGGCCTGGCATCACCTCCAAACCTTCCTCACTACAGTGGCACCTGCCAATCCACCTAATCTGCCCTTCCTGGCCAAGGCTCCCCACAGAGTGGACATGGCCATCCTAATCCCAGCGGAATGTGGGCCCCCTAATCTGCTGCTTCAACCCCCTCAATACCCACACTAAACTTCCTTCATCCAGATTCCAGCTGCAATCAACCTGGTCTTGCCAGCCAGTGGTGCTGGAACTTCTGGGTGAAGCACTAAACCACAAGGCAAAGCCTTGTATTTCACATCAGAATAATTTGGAGCACAAACTCCTCCAGCTGCCTGGGTCATTTTATCATTTCCTTGGCAGGGGAATCCCACCATCCTGAACTGAGGATTCAGCATAAAGATAAAAAAAGAAACTGGCTTGCAAAGACAGAATTTTACTTGATACACAAAATCACCAGTAACCTGAAGGCCCACACAGAAACTCTGCCTTTTTTCTCCTTCATCTCTGTTCATTTTTATCAGAGGGTGAATCAGCACCAGGGACTGCATTCTCAATGTTGTAACTTCTCCTCATTCCACTGGTAATCAGCAGCATTCCTGCACAGCAACCCAACTCCTTAAACACTTCAGTCTGAACAGGAGGAAGGTGGAGAAAGTTCATGTGCGAGGTGGTACCAGGCAGAGTGGGCACATTCCAGCCCCTTCCACCCTGATAAGCAGGGCTGTGGGAAGGAGAGCCCCCCTGCCTCCCTCACAGATAACTCCCATGTGTGGATTCCTCTCTGAGCCACCATTAGCACAGATGCATAACTACACGTTTGCCACACATGAAAGAATTGGAAATCTCCAACTAAAAATCACTTTATTCCAAAAAACAACTACTTCCCTAAGAAAAATCCTGCTGGACAGGATAAAGAGCTAGAGGGCAGGTAGGCAGAGATAAATTATACCTGGAAACACTAAAATCCATTTCCTGATCTGTATGTACATCTCCTTTAATTTCATTCTGAGAACTAATTACACTACTCTATATGTAGCACTCAAGTCTCAGACAGTCCACCCACTTCCCCTCTGGGATCCGTGTCTCAACATCCACACGGCCCCATCTATCAAAGCCTCAAGTACTGCCTGGAAGCCACAACAAGAAGCCACGCACCGTTTCTCACACACAGCACCAAACACTCCAGAAATACAAGTTGTGCAGCAGAGGTGGAGTCTCACAGCTGTAAAACAACAGCACCCCAGGACACCCCAGCAGGAGGCTCACTGTGGAACTGCAGGAGCAGGGAGAGGTGCCCCGACCCTGGGCAGCAGGTGGTCAGACCCTGTGTCCCTGTCCCCAGTCCCGGGCAGTGGGTGAGTGGTCCCTGTGCCCCATGAGTCCCCGTGCCCCTCCTGCCCCAGCAGTACCGGTGTAGCCGGGCCCGCAGCGGCACTCGTAGTGGTCCATGTGGTTGAGGCAGGTGGCGTTGTGGCGGCAGGGCCGCGAGGCGCACTCGTCGATGTCGATCTCGCAGTGGTAGCCCTGGTAGCCGGGCACACAGAAGCAGCTGTACTCGCCCGGGCTGTCCCTGCAGATCGCGCCGTTCCGGCACGGCCCCGACGCGCACTCGTCGATGTCGTGCCCGCAGGTGGCCCCGGTGAAGCCGGGCGGGCAGAGGCACGAGTAGCCCCCCGTGCCCTGCACACAGGTGCCGTTGTTGAGGCAGGGCTGGCTGGAGCACTCGGTGCCCTCTGGGTGGCAGCCTGCTCCGCTGGCTCCGGGTTGGCATTTACAGCTGTAGCCGTTCTCTCTGTCCACACATTCAAAGCGGGGGTCAGTGCACGGGCTGCTCGCACACTCGTCGCTGTGCTCACAGTCGGTACCCGCGGGGCCGGGCTCGCACACACACGCATACTCCAGCAGCCCTGGGGTCGGGCTGCAGCTCATGTGGGCAGGACAGTCATGTTTAACACAAGCATCATACAGGAGTTCACAGTTCCTGCCCACGTAGGCTACAGGCTCCACGGGGCAGCTGCACTGGTAACCCACTTCCAGATCCTCACAGCTCCCACCGTTCTCGCAGGGGGATGAGGAACAGCCACTGTCATTTTCAGAGTATGAAGTTCCTGTTGAGAAAAGAGACATTTTGTCAGTCAGCATTTGTAGCTCTAAAGGAAAATGTTCTGCTGATCACCACATACAACTCAGAGGCTGCCCACCTAAATTTCACACTCCATGGCTGTTCTAGCCATGAGCTGAGAAGGATACTGGAGAATCAAACATTGACTCTAAATCAGACAACACAACAGGCCTTCATATGGTGGCAATCAGGAATTTCTTGCCAAGTTGTGTCAGTAGGTACCTGATCTTTCAGGAGACACTCACAAACCAACTATTTTACTTGTGCTTATTCATCCATGAGTCACTTTGAGAGCAGTGACATGCATCACCTTAAATCCAATCACAAGATTAACTTCGTGTAAAATTCCATGACCCCTTTCACTAGCAGGGCACGGCATTTGTGCCTGGAAATCCAGAGAGGCAGGATGTGCTGAGGTGTTTTCTGTGGCTCTGAATGTCCCAGCGGCTCCTTCTGGGTTTACAATTTTTTCTCAGCTAATCCACAAGTGATTTGAAGATGCTCCCACAAATAACCCAACCCCAACTCCAAAGGGACACATTTCACACAGTCTGTGATTACATCAAGCTGCTCAGTTTGATAACCACTGGCCCTCCTCCTCTCCCCATTTTTGACATGTAAATTCACACAGCAGGAAATCTTTAGCTGTTACAGCAAAGAAGAGCAGAGACTGACGAGATTCACTGATGGCATTTTAGATCCAAACTCTTAGTACCTGTGCAGCCAAAACATCAGTCTGATAACTGGAAGGAATGCTGAGACCAGATTCCCCTAAATCTGGGAGCATTTGGATGTGATCAGTTAATTCACACTGAGCCATAACGCCCTGCTGTCCCCACAATGGGAGTGTTTAAAAGGCTCTTGCCCCATTAAGCAACTCCACCATCCAGAAATGCGATGGGACATGCCCACTGAACCGCAAATTTAGTTCACATAAATGAGATTAAACCGGATACATGATGCTAAAAAAAGACAAAAAAGTATTTAATGTAGGTATTTCTCAATGGAGAGAATGGAAGAATAGGAGGAATCCTCATTTCTTGTCCAAAAGAAATTCTAAATTCACTTTGTGAAACAAGGGGCACATGGGCCAAAGGGCAGGACAGCCCAGGGGACAGGAGATAGTGGCCATGATATTAGAATTAGGATATATGTCCTGACTCAATGACACAATAAGCACTTTGCAAGACAAAAACCAACCCAAAATAGTATAAAGGGACTAAGGAAAGCGCAAACAGAGAACTTCTCCTTCCACAAAGGCAGCAGTCATTAGCACCTCATCCCACTGCAGCTTTCCCAGATCAGAGTTTTTCATTCTGCTCAATTCCAGGACAAATGAGAGAGAAGCTGTGCAGTAGAGATATCCCAGCCTGATTCCTGCAGAAGTGTTATGAAACATCCCAACCTGGAAGTAACTCTGCAAACAGCCATGGAGCAGATGTTTTGAAAATGTCTGTGAAAACCGGCCTCAAAGCAGAGATAAAGCTCATGAAGGAGCAAACGGTATCTGAGAAACTGCTGCTGCTCCTGGGGAGACAATCCCGACTTCCCTGGCGCTGGAAGTCAAGCCATCACCAGAAGGCTTTGTGTAAGCAGCTCTTCACCCCTTCTGCTGCCTTCCCTATGTACCCAGGCAGTGACAGGTCTGGGAGACCTCCAAAGCTGCAGGTGCAGAGCAGGCAGGTGTCCCACAGCACCCCCAGCTCCCCTCGCTGTGTCACTGCTTCCCGAGGAATGCTGGTTTTCCATGCCATGCTCCCTGCTGAGGCCGTGCCAGGATCACACCCCACAGCACGGCTCCTCAACTGACCTTACACATTCTCTCACTGATGCCTCATTATCCCAGCCCAATTTTGGTCATGTTTGCCTTGCTCTGGTGCACCTTGGACACCCCCAGTAGTCAGCCTGTGTCAGTGGCTTCCTACCAGTCTGCTCCATCAGCTCCTCCTCGCTTTGTACCTGAAGGTGGAGGCACCGACTTCAGGGCCTCAAAGGGATTTATTGGAGACTTGGGTTTACAAAAGCCTGCCCTTGCCCTGACCTCCCCCAAATTCCTCCCACCAAGAGACTGTAGAGTTTCTAAGTCTTCTTTTAAGAGGCTGTGCTGCCGGGGGAGGGAGGGTGCTCAGGGATTTGGGCAGCCCTTTCTCTTCCCAGCATCATCTCTCTGGCCCACCCCTCCATTCCCTCTCATGTGATGCTGGGGAGAGCTGCTGAGCACTGCACTGTCCAGCAATCCCATTATTCTGCCATCAACCCTTTTATTCTCAGATTCCCAGTCAGGCAGAAAACAAGGATGACGGAATCTGCCTGGAATCTCAGTGGCAATTAGAGAGGAAGCCCAGGAAACTATTCGCAAAAGAGCTTTACCAGGCAGGAGATATGAGCCTTTGTGGGCTTAATGAGTAACTGCCCCAGCCTGCACTTTGCACAGGCCAGGAGCAGGGGCTGGGGTGGAAAAGGAGCCCCAGTGTGGGGCATGTTGGGAAGGAGCTGCAGCACATCCACCTGCACAGACATTCCCATTTTAACAGTGCTCAGTGACGTGCACCAGTCATGAAGGCCTGGCCATGGCACAAGGACTTGGTGACAGAACTCTGGCCCATCTTCACACACACACAGACCCCACACTTCACCAGTAAGTCAAAAGGCTTTCCTGGCTGACCAAAGACAGCCTTGGAGGAACAGGGAGGACTCCAGTCTCCTCTAAATTCACTGACCACCAACAACAGCAGTGCTTAACTACTCACTTCAGCAGCACCTCATTTTGGAGGAAGATATTCCATTTTTTGGAGCAAATGTCCTGAAGTTCCACAGCCCTGCTGACAGGGTGAGCGTGGAGCAGGCTCAGGAGACTGCACTGTAAATCATGGAAATGAAACAATGTCTAAATAATCTCAAATTGTTCTGTGAAGTGCAGCTGGGAGAGAATTCCCCTCGTGTTTGACCGACTGGGGAGGTTTCAGCCACATTAACAGCACTGGCTTCAAGACTATCACACCCTGCCCTGTATTCAGGACACCTGTACTAATATGCAATATTTCCCAAGGGCAAACTCTGCCCCTGTGTGAATGTACTCTAACACTAATACTCCTTCTGTGGCAGTGCTAAACTTCTGGCTTGAGAAAGAGCAGAGATGATAATATTTTAGGTCTGATTTTGTTATTTTCAACCATCAGTCCAAGGACATGCAACAATTCCTCTCAATTTTGGAATACATTATTATACAAATTTGAATAACACATGAATATGTACCAAATGCTAATAAGAGAAAAAATGAATCAATTAGCTTTTCCTACTGCAGACCAGGCTACACTGTTTCATGAACACAGTGAAAATCAAGGCAAAGAAATCACTGAATGACAGGAGTTTATAGTTTTCCACAAAAGCAGTTGTTGCTGGATTAACAATGACATTCAGGATTTTTCCTGTATGTTTCACAAGAAAAATATGGATTAGTGTAGTGATGTTCGTAAGGAACAAAACACATTAAAAGTATATTAGAGTCATCCTATCCTGCAACTCTACTCTGAAATGAAACTGGAGGAGGCTACAGCTTCTTTGAAGAACCCGTTCCAGGCATTTAGGGGTGGATTAGGAGGAACTTCAAAGGCTAACAGAGTCCCATATAAAGCATCCACTGAGCTCTGCCAGGACAGGTCTGGTTTTACACTTTAAAGGTAGCTGACAAAGATTTTCCTAAATGATGAGGTTTGTGACCTTTTGTAACACTTTAAGGCAAACAAGCTGCATTACCAGGCTCTGCTTTAATAACTGACTTCAATAATCTTACACATTTGGCCCTCCACTATATGATCTTATCAAAGGGCAGTTGCAACAGCGAGTTTTCTGACCACAAGAAGAGAAATCAGAAATTAATGAGAAGTTGGGCAATTACTTCACTGCCTGGAGATGCTGCTTTAGCATTACTCACTGGCTTCTATTCTGGGTTGTGCTTTTCACAACTTTGCTTTCTCCAAGTCTTGGGTAACTCTGACAGGGGATGGATGCCCTCAGGCTGGGGGCACACCTGACCTCGCAGAAGGGAACAAGGGAACCCCTCCACCAGAGGGGATTTGGAGCTACACAACCACTAAATAGACTCAGAATAAAGGAATGGCAAGAGTTGGGTCTCCATGACAACAGGAAGGCATGTGCTTATATTAGTAAATCCCTGCTGACCTCTGCTGATCTTTCCCTGTCCTGGTCAGTGTAAAGGATTAGTGAAAGGGTTCACACTTTGGCCTGTTCCCAGGATCCACACAACCAGGAAGGAAAACTGGACAGGCCTGGCAAGGGGCCTTCACGTTCACCCTCTCTCCTCCCAGCCCTGCTCAGTTCTGAAGGACAGCTATGGAAGGGCAAGGCAGGAGAAAGCCAAATCCTTCTCTGGGAAGTACCTTCCCTGCACCTGTGCAGAGAGGGCACGAGGCCCTTCCAGTGGCTTTACACATCCCTAGGGCTTTACAAGCCCCATTTCCTTCTTGACACATAGAGATTAAACCCTTTCTTCTCAGACCTCAGCAAAGCACCTGCTCAGAAACCAAGGCCCTGAAACTCTCTGAGACTGCTGACAAGCTCCTGACGTGCTAATAACTGCTATTTCACCAAAAACATTCCATAACCTGGATTCCCTGTCCTGGTTAACACAGCAACAGGCCCTTGTGACAGCTGCTTTAACAGCAAGCTTTTCTACTGAGCCTCAGAAAATGGGATGTGGGTTGGGAAACTTTCCAAAATACCAATGTTTGATCACAACCACTAAGCCCCTGAGTGGCAGCAGCTTCCCACCATCACCAGCCCTCAGCAGCTAAAGGAGTAACTCGGTGACTCTGGGGCCCAGAGCCGAGTTCTTCCCACCCATTTTTTTACAAGGGAGAAAGGATACTGAGATATATCTGCTAAACATCATCCTTACCATCTCAGGTTATCAGCCTACCTGAGCTGACCATTTATATCAAGACAGGTGTGGCACTATGACCAGAAAACCCAAACCCTAAATATAAAGATTAGCTAATCCAAAAGCAGTGTTGGCAACCAGCAGGCAGTCCTTCCTGGACAACACAGAATAAATGGACGCCAGGATGCCAGGGATCCCAGCAATGCCAAGAGTGTCTTTTAGAAAAGTCACTTTAAAAAAGAGCCTTACTATTCATGGCTTTGATGTCTTTTGTAGAGTTCTGAGAGATTAAACACACAAGCCCAGCATCTCAGCCAACTACCACTTTGGATACTGATTTGAAGACCTCTCGTGACATCCCTGCACACAGGTCAGATGGCAGTTTTAGACAGATATTGTGCATCCATCACTTCCCAGACAGCTTCTGACGTTGTTTTGCTTTGTTCCTGGAGACCAACAAATTCCAGACCGCATTTGTACACAGTCAACTGGTGTAAAATATTTATATGGAATTTCTGAAGGCCTAGGCCTGCACTTTCATTCAGACAGGCAGGAGAAGCAGATGTGGCTCAGGTTCCACGTGTGAACTGTGCAGAATATTCACCCCCTCAAAGAGGGAGGATGCTGACTCCTGGCTCTCTCCCACCCAGCTTGCCCAGTGAATTGCTGCAAGGTGCCAAACAGTGGGCACCAATCCACAGGGACAAGCAGTGCAAACACTATGGTCCAAGGCCTTAACAGAATTAATCAGAAATACCCCTTCAGGGAATTGAACTCATTGTTAACACAGAACAGAAGCCAGATAGCTTGTGTTCACTATCTGTTGACTGTTCTAATGCAGATTTGGAGGTGTAACTCCCATTATGAAGCTTCTAGAACTGGGACAAAGACAGGAGCTATAAATCCCTGGTTTATGACAGCACTGCATATATTGCCACAGTAACTCTTTGATGTCCTGTGCTCAGGACACCAGAATATGCCACCTTAATAAACACTCCTCCTCATGAAGCTGACCTTCATGTTTCACACATTCTCTGATCTCTCAGCCATTTCCACAGATCAAACACTGGGACAGGGACTTTCCTGTGTATTCAGTTAACCAGACTGAGTCACAGGCTTTAATTTCCAATTCTTATTTAAATATCCTGACAATGAGGAGAGCAGCTGGGAAGACTGGGTTTGTTTGTTTCCAGGGTTTGAAGTCAGCCTTAGCCCCCGTGTGTTGAGCTAATCTCAAGAGCTGGCATTAGGGCTGATAGCAAACTGCCGGGAAAGGGGTTTGGCTGCACATGCTCTCCCTCAACAGGCCTCCAAAGCATCTTCAGGCCAAAGCAATGTGAATTCCCTGCCTCCTGATGGCTGCAGTTGTGGGAGCAGAAGGGAGATGACACTCCTTCTGCCCTCCAGAATTTCCTCCAAGACAACCAACGAGCTGGGAGCAGTTGTGCCCATTCCACAGACAGCAGCAGGAAGCAGAGTCACCAGCAGAACCTGCCCCTCTGGGGCTTTTTAAACCACTGGAGATGGTTTAAAAATGGTGGATGTGGCTGCAGGATGGTCTGATGGTTACAGCTTGCAACAGGCCAACTGGGTATTCAGAATGCCCTCAAAAATGTTGGACAAGTAACCTGGCCACTCTCTGCTTCAATGACATTTAAACTCAGGTAATTGGAAAAAAAGTAGTGATATGGTTCATAAGGGCAAGACAAGACCTTTCTTTAGGGCCTTAAAAACCTTTAAGTGCTACATAAATACCACCATTGACGCCAGTTAAAATCTGGCAGAATTCCCCTTGCAAAATAGGAAAGACTATAAAAATGAGCTCTGCTGGCTCCAGGTGCACTCCAAAGGAAGGCCCCAATCTCATTGTTGCAGAGAAGAGCTTTCCCCAGGAGTGCAGGGGGCCAAGAGCACAAACCTCGGGAACACTGGCAGCCACACCCAGAGCGACCCCTGCTCGACAAAGCCACCATAATTGCTTCTCACTCCAAACCAGTAGCTATGGTTACTAGATACAAAGACAGTCCTGCTGCTTCCCTGTGGCCAGAGGAATTCCAGGCACTTGGAGCTAACACACCAGACAAAGAAGCTGGTACAAGGAAGAGAAAGAAAAAGAAATCAGACAAAAATCACAGCATATTTTGGCTTTCATATTCATAGTCTGAGGTGGTCAGAGCAAAGGAAATCTTGGGAGGCTTCAGAGGGAAAAAGGGACTGTTGGGAAATCAAAGGAAAAACTGAAAACTTTCTCCAACTCTTAAAAAGCACATAAACATCACCCACTAATGCAGGAAAATGCCAAGTGTTCACCAAGAGAAGAGATTCGGTGTGTGTACATGTATTTTCTCTGTGTTCTCCACATTTTACCTCCACTCCTTCATGTCATGGGTCATCCCTGTCCTGGCTTAGTGGAAACCAAACCAGACTTGTCTGTACAGGCAGAGGACAGGACAAGGAGACCAGTTCAACCCCAATCACACTTTCCAGTAAAAGGCTCGATATGTTCCTGATATGACCTTATAATCCCCAGATGACTAAAACAGATGTCTAGGCCCAGCAGGTCTCCAGGCACCCATTCCAGAACAAAAAGAGAAATCTCTTTTTCAGGGTGCATAGGAAATTGTATACAAGGGTGACAATGGAGCCCAACGACATGTTCTTGGCAACCTGAAAAATCCCAGTATACTCAAGTATATTCTTTGGTTACAAAATAAGTTTTCAAGTTGGAAAAAAACTCACAAAACAAAACAACCTCCCACCAATGTGACAGAGTGTTTTGTTACCTCCTCACTTCTTGCACTTTGAGGGTGGATCTGCTTTCTACAAAATTTCTAAGTGGGAACACTCAGGTACTGTGACCTCCCTCCACATTTTGCCCCAGATGTATCTGGCACTACACTCCCCTGGGTACACTCCTCTTGTGCCCAGGTGTATTTCTAGAGCACACAGGATGGAAATACAGCTCTGTATTTCTTCTGTATGGGCACAACCAAAAAATCCAGACCTTTCCAATGGAGCAAATGGTTACTATAATAGCTGAATACCTAATTACATGAATACTTAATTACTCTTAGCTCTTGTGAATAAATGCATACATCTATGTGCACAGGGAGAACGATGAAAGGAGACATGAAATAAATAGAGGGAAGAACATATCTAGAATGAAATGCCTGTTTATCTTGCAGAGAAAAGTTTTCAGACTTCAAATCTGTGAGAGGTACAATTTGTTCAACACTCTTTACAAGGGCAGGTCACAGATTTGATCCAAAGTTACTGCACAGTAGCTGGGTAAGAATGAGGCACAGAAGACAAAAAAACTTACCCCAAAACAAGAGGAAAAGTGGCAGCAGCAGAGCAGCATTGCACGCCCTGGAGGTAGTTTTCTTTAATTCCATGACAAGTCTAAGGGTGGCTGTTCCGAGACCCTCCGGGGAGAGACAGGAGCCGGAACGCAGCAGCCCCGTGCCGTGCCCACATCACGGGCTGGGGCGGGCTGTGCCCGGGCCGGGCTGTGGCTCCATGCCGGGCTGGGAGCAGCACTAACCCTTGCTGGACCAGCACTAACCCCGTGGACAGAGTCCCGGCACCGAGAGCCGCCCTCGTGCTCGGGAGCGCCGCGAAAACGCTGCCTGGATCGCACGGACGGGACGGAGCCCGACGGGAAAAACCGCGGGGGGTTTTTCTCCTCTGTTTTTCGAACTGCGCCTGTATAATGCAGAACACGCGCCTCGTGTCTCCCCCACAGCACCTCAGAGCTGTCTGGGCACGGGCTGTTTGCAGGATGCAGGTTCTGTACCAGCCCATAGTTACAGACAAATTCCAGAGGAGGATCAATCACAGTTTTCTGGTGGAGGCTGCTTTGCCTGAAGAGAAATAGGACAAAACCACTTTGTTAACCCCAAAAAGCAGGGCCAGCCCACATTAGTCTTTACTGCTGTCTCATCATGAGATGGGTGATCCCACAGGACAGATGAATTCACAACGACCCTAGGAACCCTTCCCAGCTACGGAACAGTCACAGAGATCAACACAGGTACCTGCATAACACAGGCACCAAACCACACCACCTTCTTCAGAAGCGTGGGTTTAGTCTGAGAAGTGGAAAAAGTTATCAGTGTGCATTGTTTCCTGAGAGTAACTGGAAAAGGACAGAGTCCACACTCAGCTGAGACCTACTAAGCACTTCTAAATCCACATCACAATTGGATTAAACCAACTGTAATGAGAATTATATCCATTGCCTCACCCTTCACTGACAGCTAAAAATAGAAGGCAGGTAAGATGCCAGACAAATGCCTCGTTTAAATAAGAAGTATGCAAGATAGCAAGGACTTGGTGCAGCCAGACCCAGGCTGCACATGAGGAAAACAGGAGCAATCCTACAGTGAGTAATTTGTATTCTCCAGTATCCCTGCAGGGCAGCAGAGGCTGGTGGGATGTGTGCAGGGAAATGAGAGTTACTGCAGGGTTTTTACCTTCAGTGCTGAAGCAGAACAGCCACAGCAAGAGCCTTTTCACCACCCAAACTCTGCAGTTCAGGAACAAATGGTTCATCTCACTGTACTGCCTTAGAATGCTCCAAAAGATGATATATCATGTGTTATCAGCCTTATCTGGACCACCCTGCCCCCCCTTTCATCTCTGGTGTCTTCAGTCTGTTTTCTCAAGATCAGGCTCAGTATTAGTTTCTTGCCAGTTACCACAACCATCTGGAGCTCATTTGTGCCTCCTCAAACTCTCCTTTTGCTGTCAGGGGATGTAACCAAACACTGACACGTGCAGAATCTTTCTGCTCAGAATATTTTTGCCTCACAACTCACCTTTTCCAAACCCCAGCAAACACCTATGAATCACTGCACAATGAACACTCCTCCTCAGCTGAAGGCAGGAGCTGCTGGAAGTCAACCAGTGCAACACCTCACAACACTTGGAAAACACAAGTATCCGTGGTACTTTATGGCTCCCGTGGCTACACCAAGGACATGCTCAGCTTTCATAAAACAGCAGCAGTGTAACAAACCCCCACACGTGGAAAGAGGAGGTCCTCCCACAGAGCTGAGGCCTTGAGCAGCTCTGCTGTTCCTGTGGGCTGCGACACCCCAAAGCCTGGACAGAGCCCTGGCTTGGGGCACACCAACCAGGCTCAGGGAAGAGCAGAACACCTACATCCAACTGCCTTATAATAATCAAAACACCTTAACCCAGTGTCTGCTTGTGAGGATATTAGAACTGAATTCTTTCAATGTTCATGGTTGCAATTTTACAAGATTTTGCCAGCATAAATGGCAATTTATGTGCTAGACCCTTGGGCATACAAAAGCCAATGTGGGTATTAACCAGCTTAGACCAATTAAAGGACCCTAATGTCTCTGTGAAGGCCCTGATTTGCTAGGCATGACTACCTTTTCAAAGGAGCACAATTGGGTGGATTTGTTATCTAAAGCATAAGCTCCAAGTCCTTAGTCATCCTTGCTAAAGCCTTCCCCAAACCGGTCATGGTTTGTGCTACCTCTGCATCGCTGCCGTCCAACCTCACCGTAATCTGCTCTTTAAAATAGTATTAAAACTAGAGCCAAAGGACACAGCTGCTTTCCTGGTGTAACACTCATTACCACAGACTTAAGGACAGCATAACAGCGAGGCTTCTATTCTCAGCCCGGGGCAGGAAACCTGGCAAGCCGGAAGCACATGCCATGGAAATGGGGCAGCAGTGGGCAAGCTGGATTAGGGCAAAAGGAGAAAGTAGGTCTGGGGTGCTCAGCAGAACCTTCCTGTCTCCTTATTCTATACTGGTTTGTGTATTCTCACAAAACAATCCTACACATCTGTCTACAAACAGCTCAGAGTGAACCATGCAGGAAAGCACCTCAGCAAGTCTGTGCTTTGCATTCAAAGAACAATGTACACGTGCATGAGTTTCACAATCTTTCTCCCACAGGGCTTAAAATAATCCTAATACTCCAGACTGGATCCTAGAGACGTGTGACAGGCTGGGAAATATCAGTGGTAGGAATAAAGGCATTTCTCCCTCCTGTCACGTGCACCTGCAGCAGCCCCAGGGGACAGAGCCTCACCTTCCCTCCTCACCTCCTGGAACCACTGAACACAGATCTACTGCACTCAATTGAACAATGCAACACAACAGCATCAAAACCATCATTTTTTTTCCCCAAGGGAGCTTTGTCCTCCAAGAGTTATTGGGCACAACCATACACAAAAGAGTCCACACTAACAGTCGCTGCAGACTTGGGAAGCTGAGTTAGTACAAAAAAACTTCCACTCAAAAACTGTGTACAAAACCTGACTGGTTCAGTATACACTGCTGCTTTCAGTCACTGCTGGAAAGTGCCTGCTTTTAAAAATGTCAGGTTTTGGAGTTTCGAGTCTCCAGACTCACAGGCCAATTCTGTGAACTGAAAAGTTCAAGTACAGTTTGGTGATCTAACGCTTGAGGGTTCCCCAGGGCCCAATCTCCAACTCGAAACTCTTCCCTGTGATCCCCAAAGCCCTGAACACGCACTGTCCCCACTCTCCCATCAGGCCACCACTAGATGTCCCTTCTGCACCACCAAAGGCAGCTCCGGCCCGTGGGAGCACAGGAGAGCTGGGAAGAGGTCGGTGTTACACCAGCACTGCGGCTCCAGAGCCATGGACACATCCCGAGGCGCTGCAGGGCCGGGCCAGCAGCACAGGGAACTCTGCAAGGCCTATTGCAACACCCAGGCAGCACAGCCAAGCCAGAGCTCGGGCTGGGAGTTAAACCTTGGCAAAATCACACAAAATTTCCAGTCTTGAGACATCCTCGCTGCACTTTTTAGACACAATAAATTTAGTTTCCTATCACTGCTAATCAGAAGTGCTGGCAAGGAAATGATGCTGCCTGATAAATGAGAGTGCTGAACATATGGTCTGTCCCAGGCAGTGGAACAACTGCAAGGCAGAGCAGGGACGTCCCACAGTCACTTCTCCAGAGAAATGATATCTTAGCAGAACTTTCTCTAATCCTACCACCAGCAATTGCTTAGAGAATTCCCAGATTTGTATGCAGACTGTGGGAGGTCGAAGGTTAGGATTTGAGAAGACCAAATTCAAACAGGTTTGCCTGAGGTCTGAAATCACCTCCCCTGCCTTGCAATATTGGCTGCTCGTGCAGAGATCTTCACTGCCTGTGTCATCCCCCAAAAAGAGAGACTTGTAAAGACCATAACAAGGACATCCAATAGGTGCAGAGCACCTGTGCCTTGCTCTCCACCAGACAACCCACACACAGAGCAGGCTGTGGAAAAGCCAGGGTTACATCCCAAGGAACTCACAGAAGCCAGGCTCTGACCATGGATGTACCCTTTGATCTATGTGAGACCCCGCTGGAGTGCTGCAGGTCAGCTCCATGCCCCTTTGATCCTCCTCCCTGCTTACAGCTGCCTGCTGGAGGTGAATCCCTTCCAAGGGGCCTCTCTGGCAGA
Organism: Pachyramphus minor; assembly: GCA_013397135.1. Taxonomy (NCBI): domain Eukaryota; kingdom Metazoa; phylum Chordata; class Aves; order Passeriformes; family Tyrannidae; genus Pachyramphus; species Pachyramphus minor. Next base: position 160,244 of record VYXB01007997.1, on the reverse strand, counting down.
TGGGAAGATGGGAATGTTGATCAGCTTACAGGAAGAAGCTGAAACAGTATAAAAAGGGTCCCAGGCAAGACTTTCCGCAGTAAAATGTTACGGCAGGAAGGACATGCCCAATGCGTTGCCAGGATCAGAGAATGTTTTGAAGACGTGTTTACCATTGAGAGGGGCCCTTTTGCTGCTGTTTTTGTCACAAATGACCCACCACGTTTGTAAATACTGCTTGTCAGTGTGAGCTCAGGGGAGCCACTGGAGGGCAGCGCTGGGCAGTTCTCTGCTCCACCAGCCCAAAACAGCGCGGAAGGGCTGAATTAGCATCGGTTTGCTGCAAACGTCTGCACTGCTGGGACCCTGGAGCCAGGCCGTGCCCAGGGCGCCTGCGAGGCTTAGGGGAAGAGCCAAATGCTCAGCCAGAAGCAAAGGAAGCGGCAGCCAGAGCCAGAGGGAGAGAGGCTGCCCTGCAGCACAGCCTGGCTGAAAGGAACCTCAGCATGCAAAAGTTTGTGTCCTGTGAGGGCCAAACACGGGGGTGGGAGAACAGGGAATGCTGGACCTGCAAAACAAACACATCCAGCTGCACCGTGTGAGCTGTGAGCTCTGAAGCTGCGTTCAGCCCCAATGTCCTGTGTCTGACATCTGTCTCTGCCATGGAAATGGCACCTTTGAACGCTGCATCAATCAGCAAGCCCTGCCTCATTTTCCTTCCAGCTGCAACCTCTGCTTTCTCTCACAGACTTCACACACAGTCTGCCCCTAATGAGGCCTCTGGGAAAACTGGACACTCTCACAATGGTAGGTGGTTGGAAAGAAAATGGATGCAGACTGTGAATGTACCAAATATTGAGGAATGAGTAATTTTCTCCAAGAAGCCAAAGATGTGGGGCTCAGTTTTGTGCAACTGCACCTTAATGAACACTAAATACTCCCACTACCTCCAAATCTAATCAGGTAACTAACCAGACACATTTGTCAGTACGAAGGCAAGGGACAATTGCATGGGAACAGTCCCATGTTCATCTCCTGACTCAAAGCTGGCATATTGTCCAGCCCCTGAATACCTTGGGCTCACACACTCATGCCTTTCCAGGCCGTGTTTCACACCAGCATTAGCACAACCACTGCTCTTACAGAGAGGAGCAAACATCTCCACAGTTAACTTTTAATCCAAGAATATTTCACAGATGGAAGCTCATCTGTGAGTCAATTGTTTCTGCTACACAAAGGGCCCAGAGTAAAGGCCTTACCTAAGCTGGGTGTGCACAAGTTGCTGGATCTGCTCTCCCTGGGATGAGAGGGTCTGGCAGGGATTACCACAGCACATGCTGCCAGGTGGGCAGACCCTTCTTTTTGCTGGGATGCTGAATCCTGGTGTTTCCATCCCCATCCATTTGTCAGATTGCTTGACAAACCTCTGAGAATGACAAATACAGATCTTCGCATAAGCGTTAACAACTTGTTCTCATGGTCTCCAAATTAATATCTTGTTTGCTTCTAACTGCAGAACTGGACCAGAGACAAGGGCTCCAGCACCTGTCTCCATCCTGAGATAAGCTCTGCTCCACTTCTCTTAGGCAGTGTGCTTTATGCACATTTTCTACTTCATGTCTCACAACAGCAGGCAAACCGAGCTCCTGCTGGGCTTCTGTCAGAGGTGATATTGATCTGCCACACAAAAGCCTGAATCTCCAGCTCTGCTCACCCTGTGCTGAATGTGCATGGGAGCTCATCAATATGTCTGAAAGAAAATCTGCTCCGTGGCCTTTGGAAAAAAAGGAAAATGAAGCCTTCTTATGAGGTTGTATACAAAATACTGAAGTGGATGGATCCAGAAACTTCCCAAGAACTATGGGAAAAAAACCCTAGAAGAGTTATAATACTTTAAACCATCTGTCTAATGCCAATCCAGCCTTGCCATTCACCAATTATATGTATCATTTCTGGAAGGAAACATAATTGACAGCTTATTGGAACACTATCCACTTTCTCCCTGAGAAATTCCACTGCATCTACACCAACCTCTATATATCCCAGGAAGAAGGAGCATCCTATATATTTAAAGCTGTTTTCCATGCCAAGGCCGGTGTGTCAGCATCATTTATTATGCTTGAGTGCTTTATGAGACAGAAGTCCCAAACCTGACAATGGGATTCTCATTAGCTTTGGGAGGGGCTCCATATGCCAGCCTAGCTACACTCCCGGGGCAAATGATGAACCTTTATGCCTCCAACTCAGCCTTAGGTCCTTCTCTATTACAGGACTGGGGGAAGATTCCCTTTGTTGTCTCTGGGACCAGGAGGGAAGCCAAAGTACAGATGGCTGAGCTTCCCATAATCATGGAGCAGCTGCAGAAATCCAGCCACACTCCTTGGTGGGAATCGATCTCTGTATCTTTAGCTCTGCTGACCTGCACCTTCAGAGGGGCACAGGAGCTTCACCAGGGCCTACCAGTGATTTTCAAAGAAAATCTCTGCCTGAAGATTTTGATTTTCACAGAAAACCTTTGGCTGAAGATTTAACCTCCATTTGATCCTTACTCCTTTTTAATGCACGACTCTGAACCGAGGGACTTTCTGCCAGTGTCACCTCCAGGAGGTCAGTATGGCAAACACTCCAGAGAAAACAGAACCCAAGAAGCAAGAAAATCTCTTTGGGGGGGAGGGTGTGCTCTGAGAAAATGACAAACCACCATCACTTGTGCTATTTGAGACTAAATGAAAATGTCTTCAATTCCATTTCTGCCTCCCTGTAGAGCTTGTTAAACACAGGTTCCCTTGGCTTCTGTATTTGCTTTGATTCAGGCCAGACAATGGAGATTAACCAGTACCCAGTATTTCTGAGATTTCACAGCTTCATTTCACTTAGAAAGGTAAAAAATCCTGCATGGGCTGTTACAACATTTCCTCTTTTAGCTTGCAGACTCATACAGCCATTTCCCCGAAACCTCGAATGTGCAACTGATTACATTTAATTTTATTTTGTTAGTCAGAGTTAAACTTCTGAGTTAATCTTCAAGAGTGCACATTACATGTCAATGATCCAGCACCTCTTTTTATAGCAACCAACTTCTGGGAGGAATGCAAAAGCAAAAGCAACCAAAATGCACTGGAGAAAGCCAGGAATGTCAACACATTGTGTTTCCCCTTGAAACAGTTTCTTGCCATTCACCAAGAGGTTGTGACCTTCAGAGGGGAGTTTAAAACAGTGAATTCCCCTCCTGGCTATTAACTTCCACACTGATACACACTTAACTCCAATTCCTGCTTGCTTTCCCCTCGGTAACTGAACCCTACTGGCAATTTCTGTTACAATCACAGGGCTGACACTGTGTATTCCCACCACCCAGTATCCCCTGGAGGTACCGCTGAAGGCACAGCCACAGCTCATCCTCTTTCCATGACTTTAAAGCACATGATCCCCCTCACACCAGCCATGAGGACAGTGATTTGCTCAACCTGCCCAGCAGACTCTTGTCCTTTTCTATTGCTTTACAGAGATAGAGCTTCAATTACAGGCACATCCTCAGGGGCTGATGGAATCTCCTGCTGGAGCAGACCCGGCTCCTTCAATGCAGGGACTAAATAACCTCTTCGGGCAGTAACACACAGGAATTGCCACGGCAGCACTGGACACAATGCTTCCCAATCCACCCATCCATCTCCAGCTGAAACTGAGCTTCCAGGGGTGAAATAAGGTCATAGCAAAGTGAAGAAGGAAATGGAATCTGTGTGACAATAAGCCAGGTGTCACACCCGATGCACGGAGCCCGAGCAAGGACAACGCGGTCGTTCTCTGGGAGCGGGGCTGGGATGTGGGGAATTTTGAGCAGATGTTAATAGGATGAATACATACCAGTCCTACAGCCTCAGAATGATAATGCCACTGAATACCAAAAGCATATTGATCTCCTGAAGTGCATAGTCAGAGCATCTAATGGCTCTGGAGAGAGCAGGGAAACACTCCAAAGGGGAAGGGGGAAAAAAGAAAAAGAGAAGGAGAGATTTAGATTGGAGAGTTTTATCAGCTAAAAAAGCCTTGGGGCACACAGGGATGTTAAACTGCTGCTGCGCAGACACACACCGAGGGACCCAAGAACACACTTTCTATGCACAGGAATGGCAGAACGAATTTACAGAACTGGTATGATTGTAACAGGTCTAAACCATTTGTGCTAGGTAGAATACTGGAACCAGGAAGAACCCAAAGAGGAAAATAAATCCTTACTGCACTGTCCTGATGGACCAGAACTGTGGGAAAAGAAAAGCTACCACCAACGATGCAGAGAATGCAGATACTGTTCAGAGGAAATTCAAAGGGAAATTCTTTCTGTTTTAATGACATCAGCTGTTATTAGTGATGCAGATCAGGCCTTTGTTCTGAGAGGAAATCTCATTGCTAACCTGCAGTGTCCCTGTCAAGTGGGAGACATTGAAAGGCCCTTTTTACACAGGGACTGTGTAACTGGAAAATTCAGTTCATTCTCTGATACCTGTTTAGTTCAGCACTACACACACCACGGAGAGCAAAGTGTGATCCCTGCACTGCACACGAGGGCCAAGTGGTCCAGAGGAACACACTCCCTGCTCCACAGAACCCATTCAGTGTTTTCAATCTCTCACAAAGACATGCAGCTCTTTGAGGGAGAATGAGGCTCAAGGACAACAGCACTGCAAACTATCAGCTGGTTCAGAGGTGGGTTTCTTTTTTATGAGCTACAGATCAGCCTAAGCTACACTAACAGACAGATCCCTGTAAAGTTCAGCCCCAGCAGTGCCACCATAGGAGCAGATCAGAATTCTATGAACTCTGTCAATATATATGCCCTGAACCACGAAGGACATTAAGCAAATACATTGAAGAGATGACAAGAAAGGATTCCAGCTATCCGGAGCTTCCCACTCTCTGACCACAAACCGCACTCTCGCATCAAATGGGGAATGCAACTCGAGGGACATTTTAATCCTACACCCCTGCTCTAATTAATAATCCTACTTTATCAATATTTGATGGAGCTGTTATGGTGTCTGCTCTGACCATTACACTTTTCATAGAATGCTCTGAATTATGCTGCTCAGTAGCAATGCAAGAGCAATGTACTCCTCTCAAGGTAACAGGGACAGGAAACACAGCACTTTCCAAAAGGCCCTGCTCCAGGAGCAGCCTATGGGATGGGTTGGCAGCTCAGGCAGATGCAGCTGAGTATCAACTGCTGCAGAAAGATCTATGGACTCAGCCCTTAATGACCCCTCCCCATCGTGACCCACTGTGCCACCATTAGATGGGGAGGAAAATAAACTCATCTCCTGAAAACCAAACCACAATAGAGATAATGCTGAGCACAGTCATTGCACCCACTGGCAGAGAGACGCACGGTTAATAAGGCACAGAGCCAATTATGACAAGAAAAACTCACAGTTCTTTGCAAAGAGAAATGCTGAGGAGAAGGATGCTGCCTACCCTGTGCTAAACACAACAGCCACACCTGTCCCTCAGCACAAAACCTTCCCTCACGTCACACCCAGCGAGCACTGGACCAGTGCTGCTGTGGCTGCACTGCCACAGGGCAGGAGATCCTGCGGCTCCCCAGCTCCTCACAGCACAGCCCCAGAGCGTCCTCACCCCTGCTCTGCCCTGGAACTGCAGCCACAGAGCTCCCCCAAGAGCTGCCGCCGTGAGCAGGAGGATTAACTGAGAACAGCAAGTGCTTCAGCTAATGGCAACTGCTCAGGTAAAGGCAGCTCAGACACAGTTACAGCCCCTACGCGGAAAGTAAAACATTCCCCAATCCACATGACGGTCTTTAAGGATCCTCTTCGGGAAACAGAACGCTCAGAATTCTCCATCAGTGCAGACCCATTACGATCAGTCCCTGCTGCTGAGGAACACAGACACAGAGCAAGGCAGTGCAAATTCACGGATACACAGAGGGCTTTTTCTGTACGTGCCTCAGTCTCCCAGTTCCCCTTCACCTGCATTTTCTCAGTGCATTTTCTCTACAGCACAACTGCTCCCAAAGCAGAGGGAGGGGCTGAAGCACAACACCACATTGGCAGGCTCACATTTTCCTATCAGACTGCACATTTTCCCAATTTCAGGCTTTTACTGTATTAGCCAATGTTGGTTGCAACTATCAGTTGATGGAGAAATACAGTGTGGCAGCAGAGAGGCAAGTGGATTCATCCTAGTTCAGAGCCTATTCATGGGACAACAGGTAGCAGTCAGAGTGCCAGCAGCAGCCAGAGAGATCACTAATTACTACGTGCCTTCTACACTTACATCTGACTCAAAGCTCAAAGTAATTAAAGGCAGACAGCAATTACAGTAGGCTTTGGTTCAGGCCCATGGAGAACATGCTCCCAGGGAGCTCAGTCCTTCCCCGTGTCAGCAGGTTGTGACAGCCAGGAGATGCCAAAGGTCAGAAGAACTACAGAGAGAGGGAGTAAGTCCTGAATGACACCTGTCCAGTGAGTTACAAATGCTAGATAATGCAAGCTTTGAGGGAACTTTTATGTCATCTGTCCCGTCGTTAGAGAGAAGAAAAGATGTGGTTGCATTTTACTTTTCCACAGCAACAATACAAGCACAGAACAGCAAACAGATGGAGGTGTCATAATAAAGTGTGAAACAGAAAAAAAGAATAAAGTGAGAGCTCCTCTGCTGGAGATCCTCGTGCTGTGAAATCCTGTCTGCAGTGGCCTGCCAGAAAAATGCCTCAATTACTGCAGGTTGGGATAAGCACAGGTACATAACCCCAGAGCCAGAGGGTCTGGCAGCCCCCAGGGGTGGGCTGGGCATCCACAAGGCAGGTCCTGAACTGGGCAGGGCTGCAGCAGTGCCACAGCAGCCCCAGGGCGTGGTGTGGGAATCAGCCCTGGAATTGCACTGCTTGCACAAGTATTCACACCAATTCTGAGCAGTGAGCTCTCCAGAGGTGCCAAGTGACAGAGCCATGCTTTGGGTTGTTTGTTTTTTTGGGGGGAAATGGGGAAAGTGCAGAAGAGAAAACATCCTGTAAGTGGGAAGAACTAAATGTTATCAAGATAAAGTGGAAAAGGCTTAATATGGACGATCAAAGCCTATGTGTTCCCATCACAGAGGTTAGCAAAGCAAACCTAGCAAGGTTTAGCTGAGCAGTACAGATTTTGAGGGACACACTGTCTTACCTATAAAAAGAGGGTTTGGAAATGTTACAATTTAGTCTTTTTTTTGCCAGGAGATCCTTCATTAAAATTGCTGTAAATGGTAAGTTGTTCAACTAAAGAAGAGGCTCTTCCTGCCACAAGCTGTAGGACATTAGTTTTCAATTCTGTTTTTGAAGAACATTTTAGATATTGATTTCTACCTCATGCTCAACGTAAGTTATGTTTTCTTCACAGTTCTGGTGCTCAGAGCAGACAGAAGCAGCATTTTGCTCAATCTCTGAGCAGATCTCTTTTAACACCACGTTCTCTGAACAGATCATCCCAATACTTCTCCATCCCATAACCCAGCAGCCATAACAAACCAAAGTATTTGGCAATACTGAATTGCTCAAAGAAATCTGAGCCTTCTCTCTGTTCTTAGCTCTCCCTCAGGGCCCTGAGTGGGTTGCAATAGCACAGACAGTTGCTGTAAATAGCTTGGATCCAAACCCTGCTTGATGGTGATTAAATATATAAAATGTGACCTGTCCAATGATTGAAACACAAAGGCCCAGAGCACCTCAGCAATGCCTTCCACACAGAGCAATTACAGCACTGGAAATACCATCCTGTGATCCAGGCACAAACTACTGCTCCAAGGAGAAGGAATCCAGAACAGAAAGGAACAGTGAGAAAGTTCAAGATGTGAGACTGGGGTTTTTTTCCCATTTAATTCCATGGGAAAGCCAATCTTTTTTGCTGACCTGTCTGAGCAAACCCATGTTACAGACACTCAGTTCCCACAAAGACACTGTTCCTAGGAAGTATCATAGTCTAGGCCATCCAAGGCAGAGGTTTTTACTGCTCCTGTGAGATCTGTACCCTTCAGAAGTTAGGGTTTTTACCTTTGAAAAGGCTTTACTTTATGAAAATGTTGCTAACAGAGGAAGTCAAATCTGATACTGCAAATTAATTAGACTTTGCTATATAGTTATACTTTTTCCTGGTGCAATGCTAATCCTGACAGCTGGTTCTGAACAGCATCTTGGTAGTGGTTCTCAGGAGCTGCTGACTCACTGGACTCTGATCCTCACTGTTCCAACAAACTACACAGAAAGGCAAAGCAGACAAGGCAAAAACCATCTCTGGCTCATCAAGTAACTTAAATACATGAAAGTAAGCATGGCTTTATAGTCCTTCAATTATGTATTGCACCTGAATTATGTATGGAGCAGAGGGCATGCAGGAATGCTGGTGGGAAGGACCAGCACTGTGCAAGAGCACTTCCTTACCAGGACTACAATGAATGTGCTCTACAACAGGTTCTCTCCAGTTTAATGGAATTCCAGGACATTCTGCACTGCCATTCTCACTGCAAGGAGCTGTTTCATACACCTCAGAAATCCCACAGCCCCTCAGAAGAGAACATTTACATTGCTGGTGAGCAAAAACTTTCTCCTACATCCTGCTGTACTCTTATTTAGACCTATGAAAACTACCTTATTTAATGTCAAGTGTTTAAACACAGAATACAGAACATGCCTTTCATATTAGTCAGTGTTTTTGTAATGTATGGCATTTACCTGATCTGCACCTTTACTGTTCTGATGACTATGACTGGTTTTGCTACTCTAGTTCAATATTTACACCTCCACCATTTTTGCGAGGGACAGAAATGAATCAACTCTTATAATGTCATATAATCAGGGTATAAGGTCCCTCAGAAACAAAAGCCAACTGTAATAACTGTATTGCCAATCAACATTAATCATGATAACAAATTCTGCCACTGTTACCTACAGCAGATCTATAATGAATGAACACATACACAGATGATCCATGAGTACCAAGACTCTGTGTTCTGTCCTTAATTCCACTCGCTTCTTTCCATTTGCTTTTGTTTTCTATTTTCTAGTTTTCATTTTAAGCAGCTAGTTGTGTGTTATAGATAAATAAATACAGACTATTTAGAGAAGTGGCAGTGGATAAATGATTAATCCTGTGAGTCAGTTTTACAGGTTGGTCCGTCCTTACCCACTTCCACAGCCAGACATCAACAGGGGCCACCCTTCCAGCTCCCCCCTCCTCCTCCTCAGGGAGCCACAGCCGAGCCTTTGCCAAGGAATAGGTGTGTTTGCACTCCCCAGGCACCGGCCCTGCCCCTCCAGCAGCCCCCTGCTCAAGGTGACTCTCGGCAGGATTGCTTGCCTCCTCATCAACCACGAGACATATTTATAGACAAATTAAAGATTCAAACCTAAACATTTATTCAGCTAATCGCCTCGAGTTCTAGCAGAATAAACAGTGTCAAATCAATTCATTAGCTCGGGGGTTTCATCACAATTTAACATGTCCTTTTTCTGTTCCCTCTCCGTGGTATCGCGTCTCACACAAGAGTTAAAACATCAAATGCTGGCAGAGCTCTTTATAAGAAGGAGAATAAGAAGTTCTGAACCATCAACTATTTGCTTCAACTCTCAATGAACAGAAAATGGATTTGCTGCAATAATCAAATTAGGTTTGCTTCTACACCCCTCTCCCAAAGACATCATGCCTAATCTTTCAGTATTTAGCTGCTAATTCAATTACCAGCTTATTGAGAGCAGCTACAAACACCGTGTGTGTTACTCACTGTGATCTGGCTCACGTGAATGAACAGTGTTCCACAAGAGGTGCCCCTGAGCACCTGCTCTGGGGGACCTTGCAGTCCCTCACTTCCAAGGAAGCTGTATATTTTATTCTCTAAAGATGCTGCAACAGCTATCACCTTATGCAGTACATTCTATGCATTTTTAGATCACACAAGTCTCACCAAACCCCTCCTCCCCTCTCTGCCAGGCTGTTCATGAACCCCCTATTAATGCAGCACAGCATCATTCTGCCCTCACTATTCCAGACTTGCCTTTGTGCCCTTTGGCCTGTTTCCTTTACCCAAACCCTGCAGACTCTTCTGCTTTTCAAGTAATTAAGCACTTAAGCTTTGCTAATGCATTTTTATTTGCAGTTCTCACATGTTTTCACCAGACTGGACACATGCAGGATGGCAAGTCTCTCTAAAAGAGGGATGTGGCTGCCCTGGGCAGGGCTGCAGCAGCAGCACGTGGCCCCACACATTGTGCCCTTCTGCTGAGCACAGCAGGGCACCACTGGGACAACGACAGAGCCTGGCACGGTGCTTAATGAGCAACACAGAGCCTGGCATCAGGACACTGCCACTTCAGGTTTGGTTGTTGCTGGGGCTTCTTTAACCCCAAATCTCCATCACCTTTCAAGTGGTAAAGCACCTGAATTAATCAGAGCCAGCTCTGCGAGAGCAGCATGTATGATTTCATGCACTTTTGCCACATGGATGCCTTTCAAGGCCAGCATGGCAAATCTCCTGCAAGGAAAGAAATCTGAGGAGATCACACTATTCTTGCCTAGAAATCATTTTGCCTTTACAGGATCTGAATAAGAATGCTCATGCCCTGTTCTAACAAAAACAGAAGCAGAATTACAAAGTGAGAAAAGAGCAATTTCCAGGATAGGGCACAACTCACAAACTGCAGGAACAGGTCACGATGGACAATCTTCTGGTGTCAGTCCTTTCCAAGTTTCAGACCCCTGCAGAAGCAAAAGATCCAACAAATTAAAATGTTTATGAATTAAAAAAAAAAAAAAAACCCAAACCATCCCATCCTGGGTACTTCTACTCTTCCCCTTTAAATTTTCCACAGAACAGTGTTTTTGTAGCTGCCAATTCTGTGACCTTGCTGGAAGTGGCCAAGCCAGAGATCAATTAGTGAGCAGAGAACAGAGGAGCAGCTTTGCCTGCATTGTGCCTGTCCCCTGGGAAGAGCAGCTGTGCTTCAGGGAAGGAGCAGCATAACCCTGGAAGACTGTTATCCAGCAGGAGTGCTAACACAGGTTGGGTACTAATGCAGGATGCACAATGCAGCAGAACTGAGAGGAAACTGAAACATCTCCTTTTGCCTTTGACTTGCACATTTTAAATTTTCCAATGGTTTAAAAATACTTTAATATTGCACATAACAAAACCTTGTTACACCAAATGATACCCACAACAAATACATGCTGGCTTCAAACACATAAATTACAAAGCAAGCTCTCTAAGCCCTCAGGAAACCCCCAGCACCCCCCATTTCACAGACAGGATGAACCAAAGCACAGAAGAATTTTGAGACTTGACTGTGTTCCACACCAAACCCCAGTGACAGGGGCTTAGAGCCCCAGTGGCTGCACTTGCAGGTTTCCAGCTAAGGGCCATGACTGCTGAAAGCCTTCAGAACTCAGTTGTGGGGCTGTCCACTAAGGAGACACAATTGCTGACTGACACAGAGCTGTGCTCAGGACTGCAGGAACTCCAGCTCTTTAGTATTTAAATGAGCACATAAATATTTCACATAGAACTTAGCCTAAAATAAGCCACCTGCCTGGTTACTACAATGCTACAACAGCTTGTCTGCTTGCCTTAATTTGCAGGCAACTAAAATGCTGTTTGTGAGACATACTACTCCATAAGGCCTCCCAGAAAAAAACCTCAGAGATCAATAGTCCTTAAATAAGTAATCAGATGAGCTGAAATAATTTAAGTCATCAAAGAGCAAGCAGGATAAATAAAAAGTCATAACTCTGAACATTTGCATTTTTACATTTTAGAATTTTTACATTTGAGTTAACTGATAGAAAGGTTGAACACAAAGCTTGAGGCAGAACTGTTGCACAGCATCTATAACAGGAGAGCAAAACAGGATAGCACTACATACATGCATTTAAGTTATTTGGCAGGTTAATTAAAAAAAAAAAACGAAAGAAGATATAAGATACATCAACAACCTTCAGCTTCCTACTCCTAGTGCAAGAGAACTTAGGTCAAAAATCTGAAGGGAAGCTTCTAGTCCAGAGCAGGAAGCAAAGACAACATGGTGTGTAAAGAGGTATTTCTACACTAAACATGAGAAAATACATGTACAATATACTCTCCCAGAATATTCCTGTTCAAATGCCTAACCTGACCATTCTGGACTTGCACTGGGGCAATAAACCCTGGGACATCCTTTACTGATGAATGCTCAGCTCAAGGATGTCTATTCTTCCAGACACGTGGGCTGTCCAGGGGACCATCTTTACACACTGGGCTCAGTTTCCCCCAGGAGGGAAATCTGATACACTTCCACCTGGAACTGATAGCCAGCACTGCAGTCTCCAGAGCTCCCACACCCAAATCCTTCTCTGTGTTTCAGCAGACACAGGAGTTGTTTCACAGTCACAGCCACTGCCATGCCCAGCTGCTAAACACCCACCTTCAGGGGAGACCTTGGCACAGCAACGTTGATGAAGCTTTGAGGTTCATGCCCCATGTCTGGAATATGACCCCCATCTGTTACAGGTGCATTTCCCATTTATCACCTCGTGACAAAACGAGCTCAGCTCAGCAGCAGCTTCCTGGGCACAGGGAGTGAGGGACGTGAGACATGGGAAGGTTACCTCGAGTGTGTGCACCGTGAGGATCACAGCACATCACCACAGAGCACACAAAACACACTGTGGAGAGCAAGGCTTCTGCTGTGGCTGTGGTCCCAGGGACCTGCCAGCACCCACTGGTCACAGCCAGGCCTTAGAACCTCCTCTGAGTGCTCTGGAGCTTCAACTCCTTTGAGGTGCTCAGAGCCACCTTGCCATGCTGGGTTTGGGCACCCTGCATTCAGGAAACACCTCACCAGCTTCAGCAAGGTCACCCAAGGGTGATCCAAGATCCAAGTTTGAGCGTTTTCCAAATGCCATTAAATTCTGCCTGTGTCTCACGAGGTTTCTGCTCAAGTTACAAAACTACTTCATTATAACCAAAATTCCCATTATAGCAAGATTTTTAGACCAGATTTCTGACCACAGTTCAAAGCAAGACAATTACAATTGTTCCCAAGAGTTCCCCATCGTCTGCTGATGAAAATTAGTCTTGGTAAAGGTTTTTAAATTATTATGACTGTACTGCCAGCTGCACTCAAACAAACTGATTCAAGTTCTAGGCCTAAGGGTCATCGATTGACACTGAGCTACTGCTTCCATCAAAAAAATACTGATTGCCTACAGAGAAACAGGTATGGGAAGGAAAAATCATGCAGTTCAAAAACCAAAGAGAGAAGAAACCAAAATCACTGAAAACAAAAACTTTTTGTACCAGAAACAGATTGAAAACAGAAAGAAAATTAGCATTTAGGAATGAAAAAGCCTATTCACTGTTGATGTTAAATACAACACCCGCAGAGAGAGAAGCTGGGCTTATTTTTGATAGCAGCATAAACATTAAAGATAAGCCAAAAGCATTTAGAAAGTATGGGTGCAGTACAAAGGCTCATGTGATGAGAGCTGTTTTGCTTTTAATCTTGACCTGGAAAACCTCTTGTGTGACAGAGGCTCTTTCAGTGGAGTCACAGTCCTGCCTAGTTGCTCTGCCTATTAGTGATAAAAAGGCCACCCAAGTTGTTTCTACTTTGGAATGATGGCAAGTTTTCAATCCTAAACTTCAAAGGGAAAAAACTCTACACTAACACATCTGTCTAAGGACCTGCAGTAAACTCCTGTCATCCCTTATCTGGCCCAATCAGGCTCTTCCCTAAACCAGTAACCCTTCCAGCTGTATCACTGTTTTCTAGAAAGGACATACATATTGCCCCAAGTATTTATCTCCTTGCCACTGGTACAAATGAAAATACCTATGTCATATTGATATGAGATAACGTGTAACACATCCACCCCCAAATGGGAAAAGAGCTGATTTGCAGCTCGGTTCAGCACATCTGGTAACATGGAAGTGCAAACCACATCAACCACAGTCACCGGGAGGGTTAAGCACTCCCAGAGGCACAACTCAAATGTCTATTAGAAAGTATAAAGGCTGAAAACTGTGAACCTCTGTGAAGTTCAGTCCAGCTTTGAGTGTCTGTTCACATGGCCCAGAGTGTCTCCAGACCATGCTCATCTTTGCAGCTCCACACATTGAACTGCAATGTGCAACGTGCTGCCTACGACACCACCCCCCCGTGCTCAGGGACAACAGGGCCCCAGAACCTTCTCCCTGCCCCTTTTCCTGGCACAACCTGCACAGCAGAGCTGCCCACAGCCAGCTGCAGTCCTGCATTCCCACGGGAACAACAGGCAAAAGCACTTCCATGGACAGGAAAAGTGCTGCAGTCCAGATGAGGTATCAGACCCCACGTCGGTGTGTCATGTTAGACCATGTTACAGGTCAGGAGACTTCACAGGACCTCCTGGGGGTCACCTTCACTGAAACTGTAAGGAAATGCTCGCTGAAGTTGGCCACATTACTTGTTTCCAGGCTTTCCTGTGGAGCTTGGTACTGTCCCTCAGAGCTGTGTTTCCTGCTCTGAGTTCTGTCGTGGCCAGCAGAAGGAAAGTTTTCCACATTCAGCAGTTGGCAGATGGGCTGAGAACACAAGCAGTGCACTGAGGGCAGCACAGTCTGCATGAGAGCTGAGCTGGGTCTCACTGTGCCCCAAACAGCACCTCTAAAACTCAGATGAAAGCTCCTGTGCTTCCAAAGGGCTCAGGCCCTGCTGACTTGCAGGCTCACTGCAGACAGCTGCCCTGGGGCTGGCTCTGACCAAACCAGGCCCGTGTGGGATGGCAGGGTCACACCACAGGGGCTGTGAGGTGAGGGCTGCCTCACCCTGCAGCAATCCACGGGCTGGCTTAAGGAACACTCAGTGCCACAGCTCTGCACAGCTGAGACACATCAAACAAAGCAGTGAAATCAGAAAACTAACAAGTACAGCGGCACATATTGAGGCATGCACTCTCTTTTTTAACCTAGACCTTTGTTGACTTTAATAATTGATATAAAGTAACAGATGACTCACTAATTGCACTTCTAAATTGTAACCCAACCTGGAATCAATCACACATGGCATAACTTCTGTTCTTATTCGAAGCTAAATCCACCACAGTGCCTGCTGTAGCCTCTCTAATAATTGCATTAGTCATAACCTGAAAGTATTTCCAATCTCCTTGGTCCCAGTTTTGCTTGCTTTTCAAGCTCATCCTCGTCCCCATCATTAAAGAGACCTCTGAAATGTTACCCCACAGAGCCTCCTCTGGGGCTAGAAGAGCCCTGTGTGACATTCCATGGTGTGATTCCTCCTCTCCTAGGGCCTGATTTTCCTCCAGTACCATTTTATCTCCTTTGCTCTAGTCAAACAATAATTCAGGATTGTATCAGATATTAGCAAGCCCTATGTAAAACTCTTGGTAATGAGTTATGTACACAAGTGACTGCCAGATTTACCCATGTCCAGCTTTTGTTTTGCAGCACTAATTCTCCATTTTTAAGTACCCTCTACACTGGATACTCCTCTGCTTGATTCTCTCACTTCTATGGCTGAGATATACCTTAAAATAAAAGTGAATACATGTCTTGTAAGCATTTTTCAGAATAACACTCTTTCCCTATCATGCCACAGATGAACCACCTTGAAGTCCTGGGCCAAACAGAAACGAAGGCAGAATGAAAGCAGGAAACCAGTAACAGTGGGGATCAAATGTACACAAACCAAGGCAAATTCCAACACCTAGGAACAATGCAAAGGCAAGTAAATTCCTTTACAAATTCTCCAATTATTTGTTCATTTTAAGTCCTTGTCAAGCTTATGAGACTAATTTCCCATGCAAAGCCAGCTTTTTCTATGAAGATTTTTGAAAGACATGCTCATACAGTTATTTTTTCCAATTCAAAGTCTGTCTTCAGCTATCTGTGCACAAATCCCATTAACTTCAGTACATGTCTAAGGGCAGAATTTGAAACCCGTGAAGAACTGGGTCACTGGACAATGGTGAGTCTCTAACAGAGATTTCTGAGTTATCACAGGGAAAAGCTCGCTCTTCCCTCGGGCACCACCAGAGCATTCCCACTTGTCTGTAAACAATGCCAACCACTTGAAATGTGATCGGCTGCATTTCATCCTTGCTCACTTCGGGTTTCTGTTCCCACTGCTAACAGCCATTTAGTCCTCAATGTCCTGTTTGCAGCTGGCACCACATCACCACAGTGCCCCCCCAGGGGCTGCCCCTGCACAGTGCCCAGCTTGGAACTGCTACCTACCCACGGCTTGGGAAAGGGAAAGAAGTTTCCTTTCCAGGAAAAGAAGTTTTTTTTTTACAAAATAATTCTACATTTAATGTGTCAGCAAACATCAGTGAAAGAACAGTCTTCAGCCACCACTCCTGGTGTCTGCACTGACTTCTCAGATCCGTTTTTTTCCATTATATACATCCTACAGTGCTTAAATCAGACCATCCTGACCTGCTGTAGCCAGTAAGGAGACAAAAAGTGACAGGACAAGGTGCTGTGCAGTATTCAGAATTTGACTGTGGATTCCCTTTCCACACTCACACCTCTCCAGCCCCTGGGATTCCCTCATTTGTCCAAGGGATGCAGGTAACACTCAAGAATACACGACAGTGTCTCAACTATCTCTATGAAAGAAACACACATTATTTTCATCATAGTTATATATTTTAAAAAATAATTCTTTCTATGCTAGTATTTTGTACCAAGAAAGAGCACGATTATTGTTAATTGCTTGAACTTTCATCAAGGTATCTCTAATTTCATGGTGCTTTCGGCACAATTCAATCCCTATCTCTTATTGACTACACTTAGAACTATAAATTCAATTTTCTTCTTTTTATTCCATGAAGCCTAAAGACAGATGTTAACTTTTTTCCAAACCTCAGATGTTCTTTTCCTTGTTAAATTTATATCCTTGTACTGCAGCGCCAAAGCTCTTTCAATCCCCTGTATTCTAAATTAATCCATCAATCCCCTTTCCTCTGTGTTTTTGCCCTTAGCAAATCATTAGCCCAAGGGAGAACTCAACAGAAAAATTCAAGATTTCACTCAGACCACAGCTGAAAACATCTTTCTTTCACCTCTGCAATAACTTCACCACCTGAGGTGCCATCTCTTGCAGTTTTTCCCTCCTCACTACCTTTCCAGCTGCACTGCCACTCATTTCACAGCTGCCCCTTCCCATCCCGCCATCTCCCCCCCCTGCCTTCCTGGGGGCTGCAGTTGTGCTGTGTTTCTATTTCCTGTAACTACTTTCAAATAAAAACATTCTCATGTGAAGTCCTTGGACAAGTCCTTGATTTCTATCTATTATCTTCTGTCTCTTTTCAAGGCCCACACTGGTATTCTAAGGTCACACAGGAGATTTTGGCTAAACTCATTCATTGCTTTGAAATCTCTCAGTTCAAGACATGAAAGCAGTAACTGATATTCCTCATATTTGTTTCTCCTTTCAATCCTCAAACATGATGAGATAAAAGCCTGTTACAAAGGCAGAGTTATTCTGACTGTTCAGAACCAGGGTGACACTTCAGCCACAGCCTTGCAAAGCAGTACACAAAATACAAGTTTAATTGGAACAAGCTGGACCTCTTACTGCATGCAAAGTTATTAATGCACACGTGCTTTCCCTTCCACTCTAATGCTGAAATCACTTTCATTTTTGAATGAAAGTTACTGTTTCACTTCAGCACCACAAATCTCCTGATCCTACAGCCTTTGGCCAAAGTTCCCTCCCAGGCTACTTCAGCACAGCACATTGTGTGCTGATTATTTTGGAATAGACCTCCCCAGCCAGCAGTCTTTCATCTTCACAGCCTCTGTAAAATCAGTTCTGAAAGGTGTAAAATGTG
Organism: Pachyramphus minor; assembly: GCA_013397135.1. Classification (NCBI taxonomy): domain Eukaryota; kingdom Metazoa; phylum Chordata; class Aves; order Passeriformes; family Tyrannidae; genus Pachyramphus; species Pachyramphus minor. Next base: position 142,416 of record VYXB01007997.1, on the reverse strand, counting down.
ATACCAGACACAATTGCCACGTGCTCAAACGCTGAGAGCTGGGTCTGAAAAGGCACTTAACCTGGAAAACCTGCCAGCAATTCTCAAGCACTCGTTTGAGTGTATCGGCCATTTGAGTGTGGAAGCACATGGAACGCTGATGGGATACGAAGTTCTGCAAAGGTCTTAGGGAATGCACACCCAAAGAAGAAGTAAAACACTGGACTCATCCCTTCCTCCTCCTACCTAAAGGTTCTGCCTTGCCAGGGCTTCTCTGGAGCCTGATGAACATCAGTGCTGCGAGCTCCTCAACTCCACAGTCACGTTCTGGGATTGGGAAGAATTATTCCAGGGAGGTGAAAGCTCTCTCGAACCCACCTGTCTTGATCTCTAGAAGAGAAAGATGGAGATCATTGGTCCCCACATCCCTTGTGCAGCCCGACCTGCCCAAGCACACCCCAAAGATGCCTTGATTTCACCCTGCTCAGACAACGGCTGAGGGTTCCACACGAAGCACAACCGCCCACATGGAAACACTGTTCCTGGGCTCAGCTCGGGAACCCGCTCCTTCTGCGC